>OZ038477.1:131693334-131860834 GCA_964036315.1 Acanthosepion esculentum
AAAAAAAAAAAAAAAAAAATACATTTATCCTCTGAAAGGATGAGTTGATTTTAACATTTTGTTACTATTTATACATAAAGACAAATTAAAAATCGTCATTCTTTCTGAATAGACGTACATGGTATTTTGTTTTCATAAATACTAAGTTATAAGAACCAAGATTCTTTTTATCTTAATCACTTATATAATCTGATTATTTTTTATATAAAATAAATGATTATTATGAAAGTATGAACATAACTGATGACAAGAAAAAGTATTTATTCAATTTTTTTAGTTTTTCAACATATTTTTGGTCTAATTCATATGTTGTATTTAATATTAACCATACACCTTAAACCAGTTTGATAATTTTGTGTGATAAATGAAACCATATTTCTAAATATAAATGCTGATTTTGTCAGATAAAATATTCTTTCATGCTGTTAAGAAATTAGGCTTAGATTATTGAAGTAAACAAACATTAATCTTGATTTCTTTCATATTTTCAAAACAATTGGACTCTTATTATTATTATTATTATTGCAACATTTCAGACATTATGCCCTCCAACCTTCTTCAGGTATTTCTTGAACTGGGTAACCTTCAGGGAATTTCCAGTTGAACCCTTTATTTAATCTACATAAGTAGACATGGACAGCAGAATGAGAACAATCTACTCCTGTAGATTGAAATTCCCTGAAGGTTATCTAGATTAACACACACCTGAAGAAGGTCAGAGGGCACAATAGACAAGAACAATGGCCCAAATGTAAATAATGATAACTCCACATCTCAGAAACTCAGACAGAAAAAAATTTATTTTTATTCAGGAGAAGCATTTTGTTCATTTATATATTTGAAAGGAAATTTGGTAAATCACTCTTTAGGAAAATTTAATTGTTCCTGATATGTCCTATGATATACTATATCAACACAAAACAATCAAATAAGTGGTTAATAAAAGTGAAATTTAAGTATTTTACACACACTCTAAAGAATTTTGTGTTTTCTTGCAGTTATTAGAATCAGCAAGTTTTCGAGCTTTAAAGAAAACAATTAAGCTTTATTTTTATTTCTAACTTCTTGTGGTAAACCTGTTTGAAAAATCTCATGTAGTTCTCAAGAAGTTTCCATTTATATTAATGATTTATTCTTGGGATATATTCTTATAAATCCTTTTTCCCTTGGACTGAGTCAACAAACAATTAATCTATTGTACTTAAGGCCCACCTGGAAGCCAAATTCATTCTACAATTGATCTTCTATAGATAATGTGTTATTTTAAGAATGAAGTTGAATCACTTAAAGAAAAGTAATATGAATCATTTACTATTTGGATTTATCTGAACCAAATTACAAAAGAAATTAATAAAAATGGTCATTATTTTTATTTAAAATAAATTTTATAAATAAGCACTTATCAATTTTTAAAGATGTATTCAAAAATATTTCTTTGATGTACAGTGACCCCTTACTTCATTTTTTCTTCTGGTTAACTATTAGATGACAAAAATATTGCTTTTGAAAGAAACTGAATAAAAATGCATAACGGATTGTTTTTTTACTTGAAACTCATTGATCAATACAAAATTTATGTTTAATATTTTTATATGTTATGCTTGAAGCTTTATTATAACTGCAAGCACTGGCAATAATTTGGAAGCTATGTGGATGTATCACTGCTATGATTTGATGCTATCAAGATAGGCTTTATAAGGTGTTGTAACTGTGTTTCTACTCTTAATTCTCATTTCAAATGATTTATACAACATGAACTTTGTTTATTTTTTTGTTTTCTCATCCTTGAAAAAAATGTCTTTAAAGCAAAGCATGACTATTAGCAAAAATGACTTCAATCAATTGAGCATATGAAACTTACCAAATGCAAATATTATAACTTATTCTAAAAATGTACCTATTAAAATATTTAAACCATTTTATTATTCTAATTCATATATTGTATATACTCACATTTATATGAGAGTATATACATATCTTCATGTATAGTGCGAGTCCTGTATTTTTTGTATGAATTTCACCCTCCCCCCTCAACCAACACACACGTGAAAAAATTAACTTGTGTATAGTGCCACTGGTAACTGAAAATGTATGATTTTTAACTGCTTCCAAAAAATAAAAATTACCCGTGTATAGTGTGACCCCCCATTTTTGCTTAAAAAAAAAAAAAAAAAAAAAAAATGATCATAAAAACTCACTATACTCGAGTAAGTACGGTATTGTAGTTGTGAAATATATGACTTTAGAATTTTCAGAAATCAGTTACTTCAATTTAGGACATGGACACTGCTTGCAATAGCCTTTGGGCAAATAAAGTAAGGTTTATTTAAATTTTTTTTAAATTGCTCTCTCCAGTAATTTTTCAGTATTTAAAAAAAAAAAAAAAAAAAAAAAAAAAGATTAGTTAATTTTTCATAGTAAAACTTCAATACTTAGTGAGAAAATATAACATGGTTGAGCTTTAGAGTTCAATACAAAATCTGAGTTTTCAGTATTTTCATAAAGGAGCTTTAAGATACATTTAACAAAGCATTGCTTTAAGTGTGCATCTACAGATGTAGTGAAATATAAGTTAATATCCACTTAAAATGATCTATTTTCAAATGGTTATTGGATATATATTATTCTAAACAATGAAGAAGATCAGATAACGAGATCTGGGAGAATATGATTGATTACTATCAAACTTGTTTTTCTAATTTTCTGAAAATATATATAGATTAAAAACTGAATTTTCTTAAGAAATGTTAGTAAATCAAAAATATTTCAAAATCAGAATAACTGCTTTATTAATTGGTTAATTTATAAACAATAAGATTAAGAACAATACTTCATGAAACAAAGCAAAAATCAAAAAAATGTTGGACATTTGAATGTTTTTATGATAATGTAATGAAAGAACTAACAAAACCTAAGATGTGAATAGAGAATAGAAAGAATTTTTTCCATCTAAAATACAAATTTAATATACAAACATCTTTGGGGAAAAAAATCACAATACTTAGAACTTATCTTGTTCATACAAAGAAAGTGGTTATAAAAAGAATTTAATCTATTGAAATATTTCATAATTTCTCAAGTATTTGGATTTCATCTTTACTAAAAAAAAAAAAAGTTTCCAGAGAGTTTAATCTTGACTTAGGTTTTCTTGTATTTATTTTCATTGTAATAGTAGGCATATTAATCAACATGTATGCATATTGAAGACAGCATTTATGTATCAAATACAAAGAAATACACAATTACAGTAACCATTTTAGTTTGAATTATTTTACTAAAAACTCTAATGATCAGTAAATTTGAAATATAGCAGCCTATAAAAAAAAATCTTGGTGTTTAGAACTAATCATCTGTAAAAGTCAGAAGTAGTTTGAAAATGAGGGAGAACAATTAACTTGAGAAGTTGAAATATCTGATAATGAATTTTAAAAGAAATATCAATTGCTACTATAAGATAATCAATAGACATTAATGTAAACATTTAATTTATTTAATACCAAAACAAACTATAGCAAAAGTATAAATATAGAAAACTAGTTTAAAACAGTATGCTAGTCATGTATCATTAAGAAGAACCTATATGATTTTTTAAGGTCATCTCTTTGATAATAGGTTGCATATCAGTTATCAATATGGAAAATGGAATTAGCAATCCAAATTCTGCCCAAGTCTACTCCATTTTCTTTGCACTAATGCCCGTGGAAAAGACATGACTATCTCCCTCTCCCATCCCCCTAGCCATAGGTTAAGGTGCACAACAGACCGGACCTTGGATGGCAGCCAGTCTAAAAGGAAAAAAAATCTTTGAATTCAAATCAATTAAGCATACTTATATTGATTGTGGAATAACAACCCTTCAACAATAAGCCCTTAGCTTCTTGTGATGGATACAGATCTAGTTAATACTACACTATACTGTGCCTTTTTTTTCTTCTTCAATAACATTTAAAGCAAAAGTATGGAAATCAAATGAATTCTAAAAAGAATTTGTCTACAAGTGGTATTTAAAATAAATATATATTTTTTTTAAATCATTTCCCCTCAAGCATGGCAATAAAGCCACTAAGACACAAGAGGTTACTGAGGATGAAAGACAATAGAATGAAGGAAACTGAGAAAATGTTATTGAGGAGAAAGGACAATAAAAGAAACAGGAGTCAAGGAGATGATGATGATTGACATTGCATTTAAATTTTTGAAGATCATAATTGACAGGAAAGCAAGAAGCCAGAAGAGAGTTCCACAGGTGAGAAGTGCAAGAGAAGAAACCATTAGAATAGAACTTACAGTTTCATTTAGCAATTTCAATAATAAATTATGAGACTTATACTGAATTTTTATACTATGAATATTTCACAAGACTAACTGAAAATGGATAAATTGTAAGTAATGTGGTTGTGCTACTTGTCATGACTTGGTGCTATCAAGATGGATTTAAGTCAGTGTATATTAGATTATTTGGTATGTAACTTTGTGGATTATACTCTTCTAACTCACATTTCATATGACCTATTTAAGTTTTTTGTTTCATCTTTGAAAAAATATCTGTAAAGCAAAGCATTACTATTGTTTCTGTACAAGTTGAAATTTAAACACTATAGCTGAAGGAGACTGTAACTTCAATTTGGCATTTGGAAAAGAACTAATGAACAATACAACATTGGCTTCAGAAATTTTACTTTGGTGATAGAAACATTTAAAATAAGCCTCATGTTTAAAATAAACACACACACAAATATCAGCAATAATCAATTGAGAAAAATATGATAAAGTCTAAATACTTGCAACTCTTTAAGCTAACCTTAGAGCTTTTCTTTTGACAGGAATGGTAATGGATTTAGAGAAAAATCAGAATTATCATTTTGAAGTGATGTTATCACTTCTTAAAGCAATAAAGCATTGACATTTATTACATGTAAGAAAATAAAAACAAATTTTATAATTTTGTTTAATGTTTCATTTTCTTAAGTTACTTTTTCCTGTCAAAATCTGACAATATCATACAGTACTAACTAATAAATATCAATTCTAGGTATAGTAATAAACTTCAAGCCATCTTCAGTTAAAGTTTTGTACATTGCTGAATATGTTGCTGGTTAGTTTTACATATATTGAGATCTGTGGTAGATCAAAATCGACCAACAGTAGATGAAGAGTACAAAAATATCATTAAATATTAACAAATGACTTCATAAATATTAGACAATAAACATTCATTAAACAGAACTTAGTAGATTTTATTCATATTGCCAAATGAAATTGAAGTAAACTAGAGTTAAATTAGTTAAATTAGTTCAACAAGACTAATAAAAATTGCAATATCATTTGAAAACCAGTGTCATTACAGCAATGTCAATTTTTTCAAGAAAAATAGACAAAATTGTCATTGGAAGTAGGGCTGGGCAAACTGCCATGCAAAAGTAGTCTGGACTGCTTATTGAACTAAAAAATCTTGGTTAAATCAAGTATTAAAAAGTGTCTGAATGTCATATTTTTTAGCTGTTTACAAATGAGGTTGATTATAAAGATTTAACCATTACTTTTAACATTCATTTTTTTAGAATTTTTTCATGATAGGATAATTTTACAGAAAAAAACTGTTTAAATACTTTGTATGAAAATAAAATAAATAAAAAATGTCAATCTAGAAAAATGAAGTTATGAAATTGATTCAATCAAATATGAAAAAGTTATGAGAATGAAATAATTGCAAAAACAATGTAAAAAATAAAAGAGGGGGACAGAACTTAGTCAAATACAAATTTAGTTTGAAAAAATCTCTAAGAAAATAATGAAGCAGAACAGTGTCATTACTTTAAACAATTGTATCAGAAAATTAAATCATAAATTAATCAGAAGAAACAACTGAAAGAAAATGTTAAGTGCTTCCATAAATATTTTTCTTGAAATGAACTTTCATAAAGACATTCAAGAATAGACCTGACAATAGACTTACCAGAATTTCAAGGCTCAAACAGGGGCAGTTTTTCATTTTTTTTATTATAGCTTTAGTTTTCTTGTATAATAAAGTGTTTTCATGACCCAACACCCCTTATGCTTCAGGTCTGATGTAAAAAAGAAAAAACAAAAAAAAAAAAAAAAAAAAAAAAACTGAATACTGATAGCTTATATCTCTAGTAGGACACAAGGACAAATGGTAAGCCTATCTAACATGGAAGAAATGTTAAGTATCACATAGAAAGTGTGAAATCTTAAGATTTTAATAATCAAATTCAGAAGTATTATCAATAAAGTAACATGTGAATATTTGTTATGAATAGGCAACAAATGTTGGAAAACATGCATATACCAAATTGCCAGCAGAGCATATATAAGTTGAAATGTTTAATCATTTATTTTTCTTATGATAGAGAACACGATTTACATACAAATTTAATACACAAAACTATAAGTTAAACAATGAATTCTGTCCCATAATAGTTATTACATTTAGTGTATAAAAGCTATATGCAAATGAAACAACTATACTGGAACAGAGATGGTCTTTTTCTAATAGCCTTTAAAAATAGATCGGCAATATTTTTTTTAACTATAACTACAAAGTCAAACTTTTATTTAAATGTAATGAAGAGAATACAAGTTTATAAAGAATAAACAGTTCAAGTAAATCACAAGTTACATATAAATTTAAATAACTTGCATTATTAGAAAGTTAATGTTTTAAGCATTAGCAGTATTTTTTCAATGAAAATATAAGCAGAAATGTTTTAAAAAAATAAAAATAAAATGAAAACTGATTTTTTTCTTGCTTAAGTTGAGCCCAAATTTTATAAACAATTACAATTTTGTTGTATTATGTAAGCACATAAATCTATCGCCTAATGATGAAAAAGTATTTTTATTTTATACAACAAATATTTTGTAACACAATCAGCTCCCCTGTCATTGCACTTAATTCAGCAATGAATATTAATTACACAAATAGATTGAACACTATGAAAAATCTAATTCAGAATTCAGCTAGTAACTATATATTAGGTTGTGGACATATTGATCCACCAATGTGTGTGTGTGTGTGTGTATATATATATATATATATATATATATATATATATATATATATATATATATATATATATATATATATATATTATTTGGGCAGAAATCCCTCTCTTATAAATGTTTCATTAAAAATGACTGACAAAATACTGGGGTTAAATTTTTTTTTTTTTCTTGTGTTCTTATAATTTTCTTTTCTGGACATAAATCATGTAGAAATTATTTGAATGATCAGTATGTTCAAGTGTATTCAGCTATACTTTTATCCATTATATATATATATATATATATATATATATATATATTACACACACACACAACAAATGTACAAAATAAAATGTGGCATTCATTCTTTGGTCTTCTTATCCAAATCAAATTTTTATGATTTCATTAGCAATGATATACTATCTTTCAAATCATATCATTACAAATTTACTCTAATGATTGTCTGGAGATTTACCATTAACTCTTTTTTTGAGAAGTGGTTAAGTTCTATTAAATGAATGCTAACAAGTAGTTTAAATATACTTGAAATATATGAATTCTCAAAGTCTTTTTACTCATAAAAATTCTCTAAAATTTTAGAAAGAACAAGATATAAACAGAAACTCTATCCACATTTCTACATTGGAAAGAGCATTGGATATTCAAGAAAACAATATCATTTTCTACATAGCAATTCATTTTTGAAATTGACAAATGGTTTGTCAAAAAAATCCAGTTCTGCTGTAAAAAAAGCAACCCTGAAGCACATGACAAAATCTAAAATTAAAATAGCAATGCATATTGTTAAAACATTTGTCTTCTATTCTATTAACAAATTTTATGCCCATTTATTTTATCCAGCCATTTTTTAAAAATCTTAACTCAGCAAATAGTTTAAATGTATTCACTGTTATACTAGAAAGGTTTCCCAAGCAGGCTGCATTTTTTCATTCAATTTATGTTTCAATTTAATCTAAATCAAAATCTTTTTCTATCTTATTTTACCACTACCTTGTATAGATTTTTCCTTCTTTAGAAACAAAGTTATTAAGGATATATTTTTTTAATGCCCACATTTGTTCTTTTCTTGTTTACATGTACAGTAATAGCGTTAATTATTTGCAAATAGCAGAGACCATTCTCCTCCATTTTCTCACTTACCCCATATGCCTCCCTCCCAACCTATTTGGAATGAAAGAGAGAAAGGAAGGAAGGAAATGGTCCACTTGTGACTGACTGCTGGACAATACTACACCCAGCCAAAGTTAGCTAGAACTTACCATCCTAATAACACTTTTTATCTTGTTTTGTTATTCAGTTAAATTTATAGCAGCCTACTCCCATTTTAACAACCCTGCTTGTTTATTCTCACCACTGCTTTTAAGAACAACTACCCTGTCTGTCTGTAATGGGCTGACATTGCTAATCTAAAAAAGTCAAGGCACTTTTTCTTCCAGCACAGTTGGAACACAAGATCATATCTGTTACACTGCAAGTAGCACTGACTTGAAAACAGCTTTAGATATCAAAATTTATTTCTTCACTATTTGAAAGACTATAGTCATTAAATTAAACTTTTACTAATAAAATATTTAAATTAAATAAAACATAGCATTTATGAATAATAGAAAACAAATATCAACACTGTTCACCTTTATGCATACATTTGAAGGCAAACTACCAATTTCTCTTTAGAGAAATATTGCAATTGACAATACTGAATTCTATTTGAAATTAGGTATTATTATCTAAACTGAAACTGAATCATGTCCTGTCCACAGCCATCAACACATCTTATGATCTTATTCACAAACACTGCCAGAGAGAGGATGATTTTGTAAAATAAAAAATATTTTTTTATAAGATTAAGCTTATCAACCTCAGAAAATGTAAAATAACCATACAAATTAAAATAGATGAAGAACATTTATTCTAAAACTGTTACAAAAACAAAGCCACTATTTTTGATTAGCTTATAAGAATATTGCTAACAGAAAAATTCTTTAATTTTATGATATGCAATTATCTGATAGAACTTTATATTTTACAAGGTAGAAGAATCAAGGAATATTAAAAAAGTTATATTAAAAATTAACCTATTCACAAAACCATAATGTTTGATGATTGATTATTTTTCTTAGTTAAAGCTTTTGTTGGTACAACCAAATCCAATTTCTGCAGTCAGCCTTTAATGCTAGAAAAGTGTTCAAATATATACAAGTTTTTTTTTTATGGATTTCTGGGTTTTATTTTTTAAATCTTGTTATAATTGTATTTTCAATTACAAGGACACAAAAATAAATTGTAAACAAAGAAATAATTATTTTTCATAATTGTTAAGTCACTGATGGTTAATATTTCCTTAAATCATGGTTTTATTTTTTTCTTAACATCTGAAAATATACATTCTCATTCCCAAAGAATGATATTAATTTTTTAAATATAAGCCAATAATATTAACTATCATACATATATCCAGAAGAAAAGAATTGATGAGACAAATGCTGCATAATATAAATATTCATTTTTTTTGACAATGCAAAAAATAAATTAATTTTTATATACAAAGCAAAATTATTACTATTTGAATTTATTTTAGAGGCAAATGTTTGTTTTTTTGTTTTTTTTCCCCAATTATATTCAAACTTGTTTGCAATTTAATCCAATGATCAAAAAATTTAAAAAAGCAAAAGTAGTCCATACAAGTTTTTTTAAGAAAATGTACAAGAAGCTTGATCACACCATATTAGCAAATGGATAAAGGCAAAAATATCAACTATTCTAAGGAGAACTTTTAAGGAAAAATATTTTTTTATTTACATTGTTTTATTCATATGCTGTGGTAATACATAATCCATCTAACATTTAACCAATGCTTAAAAAGGCTATGATTACAAAATTATATCCATTATCTTTTAGTATTTAAGCTTTTAATAAAATACTATTAAAAATCAATAAATGTCAGTACCTTATTTATCCATAAATAATTATTTATTCATTAACCTCATGACTGAGTGATAGTTTTATATTAATTATACATTCATATTTGGATACTTTAAACAATCATAAGACAGAATCATTCACTTGAAAAATACATTTGTCTTTTTTATTCTTGACACATTTAAAACAAATTGTACAATGAGAGTATAATTAAGCAGATGTATATCACACTCAATTTTGACTATTTGTTTTATTAAGTTTTAGTTTTATGCCTAATACCTATTTGATTTGATTGTTACTGTCAATAAAAAAAGTAGGAATTAGAATTAAACTGTATTTCTTTAGCTTCAATATCTAATTACAAAGGAAAGAAATCTATCTCTAATGCAATATCAATAAAACATTTCCTATGTAACTTTAGAATCTTAAGATTAAAGACAGGCTGTATTACTTAAGAGATGCTAGTATTGTCTTTTTTCAAAGAGTTGCATAAAATTTAAATTTTTGTTGAAAGCAGTTTACCATGTACAAACCCAATATGCCTTTAGCTTTGTCAACAATACAACAGTAGAATAACAATTTAATTTACTCTTGTCTGTTGGAGACAGTATCATTAAAGAAAACAAACACTATTCTAAAGTATAAAAATAGACTAGACTTTAATGAAAGGTGAAACACTGAATTCTTTATAAAGATTAATTCCAGACACTTCCCAGCACAATACAAACTAAAACAGCCAATGTAAAATTGTTGTAAACAAATGTGTGTGTGTGTGTGTGTGTGTGTGTGTGTGTGTGTGTGTAATTAGACCATCTCCAAGAACTAATTATAATGTACAAAAGCAGGAATGTATTGATAAAATTTGAATTAAATTTAGAACTTTTTTGTAATTTACAATAAGGCCCTTTTCTTTTAATTAAACATTTTTAATTCAAAATAAATGCCATTATACATATGCATTATTTTATCCATGCCATAAAAATGAGTACATATTTTATTAAGTTCTTCTTATCACTTTTTATATGAGTATTTAAAGAATTTTTATTTTTCAATCATTATTGTTGTACTCTATTTCACAAGGTTTTCATCCTTCACCTTTGTAAATATCTTGGAATGGTCTGCCATTGTCATAAAGAAACTACACTGCATTGCCAGTACCAAGGGAAATAACTCTATTAGAGCAAAAAGTTAAAAGCTTTACAAAAGAAAAAAAAAAATGATTTGGTGTATTTATAAAGTAAGTTGTATAAAAATGATATTCCATTTATAATTGAGAATTTTTTTTTTTTACTGATCATGATTTTTAAAGATTTTTTAACACTCTGGATAACTGTCAGTGTCAAGTAATTCTTGGAAATAATTTCTATTGCTTATTTTTAATGACTCATCATAATATTAGGGAGCAAAGTAACAACAAAAAGTAATGGCAATGTTGAAAGCAATTTCAAACAAATCAATGCTAGATAAAGTTATTAAAAAACATGCAAAGCTATACAAAAATGAATTGGAACCACACACACATAAATAATTTTTTACGATGCACAGATTCTTCTAAAAATTAAACTATTGCAATTACTACTATTTGATAATATGAGTAATGTGCTTCAATGAAATCAATTTTGTAAACATTTAATAGGAAGTTAAATTTCATAATTTAAGAAAGGCAGGTTATAAGTAAATTTCAGTGAATTAACTGATGGCAAAAAAAAAAGGTTGCATAATAAACAAAAAGAGAAAATAATCAGAAAAAAAAAATTTCATGTGACACATTTCCAGATAAAATGTAATACTTCTAATTCAAAATGAAGATCAATTCTTCTTAACATGATTTATCTTTTCTGACCTCTGTTTATTTAGTAAATGGGACATTTAGAGGCACATTAGCATTCATAGTAGCTGCAATGCATTAACAAATATTTAAAAGTATAAGACATACACAGAGTAAGAACAGAGTAGAGAGAAAAAATATAATAAAAGAAATTACCTAAAATTACAGAACTTTCAATAATAAATTCCTAATTAAAATATTTAGTCAAAGTAGCCTTAAACCATCATCAATAGGTCAAGTAAATAGCAAACTGGTGGGGCTCATCTCACTTCATAATCTTAGACCTAAAAGAGTTTGAACTTTTTATTATTAAACATTTTTTTACCATCTTTTAAGTCAATATTAAAGAGAAAACATTACAGAAGACAAATTTCTGTAACTGGAAAAAAAAATGTACAGAAAATACTATTTTGATAGCAAATTTTTCTTTTTGTTATAAGATTTTAAAAAGACAATTTTTTTTGTTCATCACTATGCAACACGAGTGAAAGTATGCATTATTAATGACTGGATTAATAACAAGATTTTTTTCTTTCTTATTAAGCTCCTGCTACAAACAAGGAACTTTTTTTAGAATAGCAAGTTAAAATGAAGGGTTTAAAACATAACTTTAAGTAATAGAAGTTTTAATTACCTTTAAGTTCAACTAACAGGACCACAAATTTAAACAGACTCATTATGCACAGCTGTACAGATATATATCTGATGAATATATGCCAGGAAAAATTACTAAATGATTTGGGTACTATTCAAAGGTTTGTACTTGAATTAAACAAAAAAAAATTCTTTTTTAAAAGAGCTATACAACATACAATTTACACTTATCTCAGATGACCAAAAATGAATTCCATTGTGATTTTTAAACCATTATTTTTGTAGCTTACTCAAAATGTTTTGTATAAGCTTATTTAAAAATCTTTTTACTTAATTTAAATAAATTCATTTTTCCAGCATACCTAACACTGACCAATACTGTTATGTACTCTTTTTATAACAGGAAAAAACAACTATAAAAAATAAATTATTTGCTGTTAACAGATGACTGGTTAATTACAGGTATTTTTTGCTGTTTAGCAAATGAAGAGTTAATTATAGGTATAAGCCAAGTATCATCAAATTATTCTAAATGCTTATTCATGCATATCTTTAAAAGATGATTAGAATTTAACATCAAAGCAGAATGTAATCTACATTCTCATTCTTCAGTAACTTAACATTACTTTATTTCATCAGCTTTTAAACTACTGAGGCTTTAACAAAATGGTCTTTCTTTTCCATGAATATTTAGCTTGCTTTGATGATATATCCTAAAAATCAAACCTAGCCAAATAAAGTTTGCATACATCTTAAATATAAAAGTTTATTTTGTCACAAATTAAATAGCAATTGAACTGGATCAAAGGATAATTATAAAAGATTAAAATATTGTTTCTAGTAAAACATTTAGGAATCAGACTGGGATTTACTCACAAATATTATCTACTGTACAAGTCTAAAGTTTAAGTTCTACTGTCAAAATGAGATCAATTATTACAAACTGAGAGAAAACAAACATTTCAGCTAAATAAAAGCATGTTTTAGTTTATTCATAAAATATGATTCTCATACATCTTATATATCAACTTAATGATTATCAGTAAGAAGTTCAAGAAATGAGTCCTTGCTACTTAAAAAATATCACCAAATAAAGACCATTCTAACTTTATAACTGGCAAAATAATAAAGCTGAAAATTCAATTAGATCTAATTCAATTAATAAAATTGACTACAGAATACATTTCTAAATTATAACCATGTCACTCGTAAAACTAGTACTTTTGAAGTTTATATTTAAGGGAAAAAAAATTATAAAAACATACTTTACACATGAATTTTAAACAAATTTTATCTACAACATTTTAAAATATCAAAAATAATAATGCATTTTATTACTAACACATTGAAATTTATATTGCTTCTAACATGGAAATATAAACACTGCATATTACTTTATTAAGTGATCCACATAAAGTGACACATAAAGCTTTTTTTTCCCCAATGGACAATTGTTCTTATTTATCAAGAATAGAAAAGAAATATAATCCTTGGATTGAGTGGTTTCCTAAACTATTTGTAGGCTTAAGTTAAAAATAGTAGCAGTTTTAAATTACCTCAATGCTATAAAGTGAAAAATATATATATTACATAAGAACATTAAAGATATAGAATTATACTTTTCTGTTATTTAAGAGATCTGAATAGGTTCAAGGTAAGTAATAGAACATAAAAAATGGGGTGGAGTAGAAATAAATTTACTTGTAGCTTGCTAAGAAAAAGGGATAGAATAACAAGGCTGGCTCAGAAGAAAGAAGGTTATGTGATGCAGCAGCAAAGAAGTTAACCAGGATGTAGGGTTCTATCACATGATAACATAGGTTATACACGTCTCTCTCAGAATGGTCATAATATAAAATGACCCTTGCTAAGTATGTTGCTGCTGCTGCTTGCTCGCCTTCTTGCCATTTCAGTTAGTCATGCTTATTAATCTAACAACTATTGAGGACATCCAACTAGTTGTCATACATCAGTATCATTATTGCAGAGGAAGTTACTCATAAACATGGATACAATAGCCACTTGCTTGAATGCAGACAGTTTATATTCACACATGCACAGGATTAACAACCAGAAGAGAGATGTAAAAGTTTTTAAAAAAGAAGCAAGCTATAAAATAACATGGCAAATTATAGAGTTACAGTAATAAGGAACAATCCAATATTTTAATAATTTTTAACTGCACTAGCATCCACATCAACAAACAATAGAAATGCTGGAAGGGTTTCTGTAGGTCAAATTACTTATATAAAAAGGAATTCCTAATACAATTATAAAAAAATATATTAGTAATATTAAATAAAAAAGTATCAATCTGCACAAATACATAACAGAATTTATGATATATAAAATAAATTAAATTTTGCTGTTTGTAACTTTTGTATTCAAACTGTCTTTAATTATTCATTCTAATTGTATTTTTATAAAAACAAACACAAAACAAGTAATTATTATATGAGTATGTGCTGAAAAGTTATTAGCCTGACCCATTTCCCAATTTCTGATTTTCTTTTGAAAGTGCTTCTTGGTCAAACCAAAATCTTTTCATATATATATATATATATATATATATATATATATATATATATATATATATATATATATGTATGTGTGTGTGTGTGTGTGTGTGTGTGCATGAGTGTGTGTGTGTGTAAAGCATTACCATTTTAGAAGTCTAATCCAAGATCTAATTCCAAGGCTATTTACACTTCTAGTGTTTGTAAAATCTATCATACAGGATGCATCAGAAATGCCTCCCATATAATGGTAAGACGTTAGCGAGATGAAGACACCACACCATTGCCACTAATGTCTTATCATCATGTGGGAGGTATTTCTGCCACACCCTGTATCAATCTGGTCCAAATTCTATCAAATTTGTTTATACAAATGGCTACTAAATCAAATATAGACATTAGTGAACTATATGTGTGTGTATGTGCACACAATGTCTATGATGAAATCAATGACTTATGTTTTAATTTACAATATAAGCATGAATATAAAAAACTAAAATATTTATTTTTAAAATCTAAAAGTGAATTTTCATTAATCTGAAGGGCTGTGGTATATTAGCAGAGGATATTAAATTTAAAAAATTATGAATTTAATAGATAATTTTATAAATAATATTTTTATAGTCATTTTGAAACAACCACTAAATAATGATAATGTAGGCTCAATTTTTATTTAAAAGAAAAATTAAAGTTAATTGATATTTTATGATACTTTATTAATGAAAAAACAGTTTGGGCTTTAATAAAATGCACTTCAGCATACAGCAAGCCTAGTTTGGTTGATTATTACAAGTGAATAGTGAGTTTGATTCACACTTGGACACCCTATTGAAAATCCAACTTTAATTCAACAATGGTTGACATATCATGAAAGCAAAATAAATTAGCTAATTATAAGGCAATCTTTCATTGAAACATCTTCAATCTTTTTAAGAGATAAAGAAATATACTTAGTATTCTGTTCTAATATCGAACCATACACACTAATGTCTGTCATTTGCATGAGAATTTAGTTTCAGTTTCCATGAAATTGTGTGGCATAAAGTCCACTCCTTGAATTCTACAAGGAACAGCTCCATGGTAAGAAGTACCACCAAAATGACTCTTCTCTTCACACATCCATTTTTAGGGAATGTCACTTTTCTTCCTTGCAAACTTAATGTTGCTAATAACTTGAAGGTGAATTTCTGTAGAATTTTTTTTTTATTTTACAAGTTACAGAACTTATAGATGAGGTTGTAGAAAAAGAATTGTACAAAATCTTGAAAAGTAAAAGGAGGTAAATTTGGATAAGATGTAGTTTAAAACACAAAATGAATTGGTGTATTCAATAGCATATAGAATAGTATTTAGTATAAAATACCAAATGGAAAATAACCAAATACAATGTATTTGAAACTCATAGAATAAACCTATTCTAAAATTCTAAACCTTAAAATATCAAATATGACGCTTCTGAATGTAGAATGTTCTTATCCTTTATAATAATTCAAAAACTTAATAGGTAGAATTTTAAAATAACTTACATCAATATTTCTGAATTTAGTTCTAAACATTTTAAAAAGTTGACCAAGTGTTTATTCACTATGAATTTTTTTCATTATGGATTAAAATTAAGTTATTTTTCAATTATTACTTTTTGAGAATTAAAAAACAAAAACTGCTTAAAAATCCAAATATTTCTAAGGTATTTCAATTAGTGTGTTCTATACCAGACTGAACTTAAAATGAATAAGATTTCTTTTTATTTCAATAATAAGTTGTTTTTTTTTTAATTCACTTTCAGGTTAGAAGTAATCACTTAGATCTAGTAATCTATATAAAAGATATACCCCCAAAACTATCTGAAAGTACATAACTAAAACGAAGATCATTTTACCTTGCCATATATTATATGTACATAAAATTATACTTTTAAGACAAAAAAAGGAATCTTGTGTAGCACAGAAAGAAAGAATAAACAAGTGTACTGTTATCCATTGCTTTTCTCTACATTTCTTCCATCCTACCTGTTTATTACATTGAACTAAGTTTGACACAAGTTGAATCTTCAACATGGCTTTGTATCAACCAAATTAGTGTTGAATAGTCAGAACAATATATATATATATATATATATATATATATAGTGTGTGCGCGTGTGTGTGTAATACAAAAAGGTAAGGAAAAACTATAATAGTCAAGGAAAATGAATACGGATATCTGCACTGATTTCAACAAGACTATATAAGAGTTATGAATTGGCTTAAGTTATTTTTTAATTAAAAATTGTTTAGAAAGGTTAGACTACATCTGAGAAAAAAGGGGATTCAAATATTTGAATGATTAATTAGATTTCTAAAAAATAAAGAAAAAAGTTAAACTTTTATTGAAAGATGGTTCAAATTTTGCTGGTAACATTTTCCCAAAAGTAATTCATTTTTTAGAAACTTAAGCAAAATCTGGGTAAAGCACAGATCACATTTCAAGTTTGAGTGAAATCAGTCCAGATATTTAAGTATAGTTCTTACAGAGAACCCACATTACAAGTAAACTATCCAATAGGATTATGCCAAGTTATTACCATTGCCTTTCTCTATGAGTTCATTAATAGATTAAGTTTAGAATTTATTAAAATTCAATAAATGACACATTTTTAGTTATTACCACAAACATCTGATAATAATGATAATGTTCAGTGTTAAAAATTGCTACCTGGGAATGTCTTCCATTAAGTTTTATATGTACCATTTGTATACTTATGAAATTCAAGATACCTGTTAGGTGTGTAGTAAAATATAACAGGGCATATATTTAAGTTTAAAAATAGCACAATAAGACTACGAGAGAGTGAAAGAGAAAAATAAATACTTAAATGAGAAAATGACCTTGACTTACAAAATTTTTTTTTTTTTCAATTTTCAGTAAATTTTAAGAATGTCTAGATACAACATCTAAATATCAGATATAGTTTTTGATAAATACTTAAGTTTAAAATTAGTTTTAATCATTTTGATTTATCCTGTAAGTTTGGGCACTCAAAGTCAGTTTTAAAATGAAAAAACAAAATATATCTAGAGATAAGTGTCTAAAAAGTATTGAGAGGAGTGGCTTGATATGATTTCTGCAGAGAAAATTTGATACTTGTTATTTGATCTGAAACATTCCATCAGTATTGGTCAGTCACTAAATGCTAGCAGGTAGCCAGCAGATCCAGTGATATTCACATTAATGCATTGTTGGAAGATGATCAAATCAGGATTCAAAACTTGGGTTTGTCAAAAACAAACACTAACATATCTCTTTAGGAGTATTTAACTATTCAATAAAAATAATAGACATTAATATTGCATATAATATTTCTAAAAGCTTAAATAAGCAAATCATACAAATGTACTACTACATGTTTACATGCAACCCCAAGGTACATAAGTATGTATTAATAAATATGAACAATTAGAAGTGTGCATTTTCACATTGTGTATGCAAAACAATTAGCTTGATACAAAAGAAGAAAAATGGCTGTAAAGAGTAAGTAAAAAAGAAGATGGAAAGGATGACTAATTTCCTAATAATAATCTATTCACATTAAACAAAAATGCCATTAAAGAAAGAAAATTGTTATTTACTACTCTCAACACAGACTCCATAATTATGACATAGATAGGCACAAATATTTCATATAGTCATAAACATCTATTCTATTTTTCCAAATTGTTGACATTTTATCTTTCAGCAGTACACAAACTCAGAATAAATAACTACCAAAAAACAGTCTTATGGAAGAATTGGGTTTATGAAATGACCTTGAAATTCCAAGATATTCCAAAATACACTCATGATTTCAGAGTTAATTTTGTATGTTAAAATAAAAACCATCATTACATTAGAAGTTATCTTATTTTTATGACAGCTTTGAGTACCTTTAAAAAAGGTTTTTGATAAAAATAGATTTACAGTTGATGTCATAGCATAGAGAACACACCACACCATCATATAATGAAACAAAAACCCATAATATCAATTAGAAATAAGAGCCAATATCCATGGATATCTTATAAGCTTGTCTTTGATAATCAAGATTATGGTAGGTTGGCAGGATCATGTAAGATGGGAGCAACATTCATGTTTAGCAGTCAATAATATGAAAACTACAAAATTTATACAAGATTTAAATTTTGTATAGTCTGTGACTTGTCAAGTAGCTTTATTATGAGCATCATATGACCAACAAATTATTTAATTACACTAAAGACTTATGCTTGAATATTTAAAACTGTAACACTATGCCAAGTACAGGCTAATTGTTCTGGTCACTAAATATAGCACTAGATAATATATATCTTTGTGGTAACCTCAGGGTCAAGAATCCTTGGTCATGGTACCAAATATAACTATCCAGTCACTGGTTTGGCAATATCCTGGATAGGAGACTCCTCCATCTATGTTGTATAAGGTCTGAAAAAGTCCAAAGCTCAATGTTTAAATTCTGCAAACTTGAGCCAGCTACAGGTCACAAAAAACTAAAATTGACCAATTCCTAAGTCTTGGAATTATGATCAAGAAGATTAAAGTACCTTAACAAGATCTTAACTGTTGATTACATGGGTTTTTCTGACTAATAAGTTCCTTTTGCTAATTTTAATGCTTGACAGTAGTACACAATCTGAATTTACAATTATGCTGATGATGGAACAACAATCATGTGTTTGCTCATTTTCCTACTTTTCAAATATTGATCTGGTGGTCTGTTCTTACAAATGCTGCTATGATCAGTACATACTATATATCTTATCGTTGGAAACCACAGTATACTCCACACTAACAAGGTGCAATGGGTAAATTGTCGCCATTTTATAATTTTAATTTCACACATATGCATTGTTTGTTTTTGATTTTGTCCACTGCACAATATAGTAGGATCAGTCATCTGTGACAAAAAGAGCACCAAAACGCAATTCACTCCACCAGAAATTTGGAAATGACATGCTGGACTGCTTGGCATTCATGCCAGAAGCTCCAATACAAAAATTTCAGTGTGTTTGGGTGTCAATCAGAGGACAGTGCAGAGGATTTGCAAAGTGTTGGATGATATGTCCAGTCAACATCACTAGTAATGGCGATGTTTTGCCTCCATTCATATTCCCACAGGACCTTAAACAACACGGAGGCCCATATAAAGTGCTTTGAGGTAGTGTTGCTCTGGGTCAAGAAGGTGGCTGCTGGCAGACCCTATGTCTGGCAACAGGACTCTGCACCATGCCACACAAGCAGGAGAACAGTCATGTCTGTCAGACAATTTCTGCAACCACATCACCCATTACATCTGTCCACCTGACTCCCCAGACCACAACCCCTTTGATTATTACGTGTGAGGTGCAGTTGAGCGAGAGTCCAACAAAACTCTTTGTAACACCGAAGATGAGCTGAAGGCAAGGATTATGGCAGCATTCACCAACTTAAACAAAGAGACTGTCCAGAAGAGTTTCAGGATATTCCAAAGTCGACTGGAGGCCGTGGTTGAAGCCAATGTCGATTTTATTGAATAAATTTACTCTTTAGTATTTCAAGATATTTTTGTGTAGTTTTGGTAAGTATATCTGTTAAAATGAGTGTTATTTATATGACTATTTATCCATTACACCCTGAATATATGATTCATCCTGCTGCCTTTTCACCAATGATGTATTGGTATGATTTGATCATTAATTTAAATTCTCTAAAGGCTTCATTTCTTCAGGAAAGCATATGATCAGCACACCACTTGACAGAGTTCTAATAACCTGCTTCCTAAAAGCTGTTCTTCTAAAAAGATCACTGGAATATGTAAACAAACCACATGGTCTATTGATCAGTTTTGGCAAAGTTTTTCAGAAAGTCTTTCCTCTTCCAAAATTATTCTGCCACACCAACTCAATGAATAGATCTTTATGTTAGCAGCTTAATCTCAAGGGTTTTTAGAGAGATTTTTTTTATTTTAGCTGAGGAAGAAATTTACATCATCTCAGAAATATAGACAGATGCTGAGGAAGTAATTTATTGACAAATATGGTAGTTAGATACAGGGCCATATAAAGTCATACTAATGTATCTTCAAGTTAATATTTAGGTTTGATTCCTTAAAAATTCCTCAACTCATCTACATTCTCAAAACTAATTTTCTTGGTTATTGTCCCAGATTTAATTCCAATCATTAAATGCATTCAAGTCATCTCTCATGTCTCCACCCTAATTTTATACCCTAAAACTAGTTCATTCTACATTTGTTGATAAACCTCCTTGGACTTCACTTGAGTTGGTTATTACCTACTTCATTACAATTTATATATCTTGGAATAATTTTATTTCAGGGTTGCATAGTATTTAGCATTTATATATTATAGATTGCAAATCAAATATTGATGTCTCATCAAAGTAATAATTATAAAAATTGTTTAATTTTAAAACACATTAAAATCCAAGAAACCTGATCAAGAAAATCGTATATCAAATAATTCAAAATGCACATACATACGTCAATAGTCCCATAACCCATTATGGTTGTAGGGACAGCACATTTACTACTGCAGCCATATCAGGAATAGTAAGTAGGGTAAGATAACCTTACACATCCTTTTTCAGGCTAGTTTTGAATTCAGTGTTCTCCTAGACTGGTTACTTCCTCAAAGCAAGAAAGCCCAGCTATTTAACTCATAACTGGGGAAGAAGAGTATTTGCACAAAAGTGAATGTCATGAGCTCAGTTGGAATTCAAACTTGGCTTGCTGCACTATTAGCACACCCAACACACACACAAAATAAATAAAATAATTACACAAGTCTTTGCTGTAAGAAAAAAAATCCAACAGATTTTATATTACTTACCACCTGTAATAAGTAACCAAACAATATTCTTGAATTTTTTCCCCTCACCCAAGTGTTAGGAATTTAGTTGACCAAAACTCTTTCAGGTCAAAGCAGAATGAAGATTTGGTAAAAACATTTAAGATTTGAGGGTCTAATGCTAAGAAGGTCACACTGACTTGTCTTATCACCCATGGTAGGTCATCATCAGAGATAAGCAGACCTTGAGATCATACTTTTAGAAGATAGACTATCAGAGAAATATCCTGGAGGACATGTGCAAAGAGATATAGAAGAAAGATTATGAACCACTGCATAGATAAATAGAGGTATCTAAGTTACAGCATTAATTACAATTTTAAAATAGAATCCTCTGGGTGAATGATATAGCACTTTTAGTAAAGATGCCAATTTATGAAGTTGATGCCATAGCTTATCTGAACGACCAATTATGCTGATATTGGCTTTGGATAATCCCTAGTTATATTTTACAAGTATATATTTATTTTGAAACCCATCATAAAACAATAAACTGAATTAAGCTTAAACCTAGAAATAATATCTTAGATGATATGTTCCTGACCATTGCCAAACTTACCCAATTATTTGATGTACACATTAAATTTATCAAACAAGATTTATCAGAGTGCTGAAAAAAATTGCCTTGATTAAGAAGCTATTCCCAAATAAATATTGATCATTTTGTCAGCTTTTGATAAATGTGCCAGGCCAAGAACTTTTCAAAACTCCCTTGTATAAGAATTAATATATCAAATCAACTTATATTATAGAATCTATTGTACATAATGTAGAAATAGTACAAAAGAAATACTTAAAGTAAGTTTATTTAATCTGGAAATTTGCCAATGAAAATAATGCAGACATCTGACTCAAAGATGAGCGTACTGACTGAATAAGCAAACCTTATATCTAAAAACTCATCCCAGAAGTACCATAAGATTGAGCAGAGTACTTGAATAAAAATGCAAGAGACAATTTCTTACATTTCTCTTTTTTGCTTTTTATTGAAATCTTACAATATCTTTTATAATTTCAAGCATTTCATGTGAATTATTCATTATCCAATAGCAATGGTCATTTTAAATATGAATTATTCATAATCAATGGTCATTTTAAATAAGATCATTTCATATGAATTATTCATTATCAATGGTCATTTTAAATAAGATCATTTCATATGAATTATTCATTATCAATAGTCATTTTAAATAAGATCATTTCATATGAATTATACATTATCAATAGTCATTTTAAATAAGATCATTTCATATGAATTATTCATTATCAATAGTCATTTTAAATAAGATCATTTCATATGAATTATTCATTATCAATAGTCATTTTAAATAAGATCATTTCATATGAATTATTCATTATCAATAGTCATTTTAAATAAGATCATTTCATATGAATTATTCATTATCAATAGTCATTTTAAATAAGATCATTTCATATTATTCATTATCAATGGTCATTTTAAATATGAATTATTCATTATCCAATAACAATGGTCATTTTAAAGATAGTGCAAAACTTAAAGCTTTAATCCTATAATCTTTCAAATTCAAAACTACAATGGTTTTCACTTTAGTGTAACATTTTTATTTATTTAAAGTGGCTTTAAAGCATCATACTAAAGGGTGTTCCAATAACTTGGACCAATTTTAAACTTAATTCATATTTAAAATTGGTCCAAGTATATGGAACAGCTTTTAGAAAAGAGAAGTTTGAAAATGGTTGTTTTTATTTTGAAGTATGTAATATGCTGAAAAGTTGTGCATTAAATTTATTTACAAAGCCTAATATAGGCTAATATTAGGTTGGTGCAAAAATAATGTCGTTTTATATATATAAGTTGAACGTCAAAAAACGACATTATTTTTGCACCAACCTAATACCTGAGGAACATATTTTAACATATTTAAAATTAGACGTCTCTAGGCAACAAATATACCTTTAAATAAGTTTTGTTGAAGATAACTGACATGTTATGTCTATTATATATTTTTAATTAATTTTTCTTATTTATGGATTAATTTACATATCTTGGCGTGTTAAAAGTTAAATAGGAAATGTTCACAGTTTGTGTTAATCCTTGTTAAGATTCGAGCTTTCAACTGACTTCAGTCATTACGAAGAATGAAAGAAATTAAAAGTCAGTTTACTAATTATGATTTGGAATTTTATCTTTTGAATATCTGATGACATGTGGATAGGATGTTTGAATTTTAACAGTTTTTTAGTATGCTATTTCAGAATAAATGATTTTATTGATTCGTGATTTTGACTTTATATGAAGAGCTAAAATTTATAAGCTTTTTTGGAGTTTGTGTTATTCACAAGGAGCTGTCTTAAATTACTATAATTTTTATGCTTCTGTATCATGTGTTGCCATATAGCACATGACATGTTAGGCAATAGTTTACAAATACACGCCCCATTTGTCTGAGATAAAATGGGAAAATGAAACACTATCAAGATATAATAGCATTATTTTTTAATTTTAGTCAAATATTTCATCATGCATTTCCTTAGTTCTATAGCCAAATTACCATTTCTACTTGAAAATTTTGTATGTAACTGAAGCATCTGTTTTATTATATATTTTATAAATGTCAATATACATATATTGTTGAAAAGTAAATTCTTTCATCAAATAGTATATTTTGGTGAGGTGTATATTAATTTAGCTAATTATTTGTTTCTTGTCTACCACTTTTTCTGTTAACTAAAATAACAATAATGTGCATTAATTAAAAATATAAATAAATAAAAATAATACTGTATTTCCCAGCATCAAAGATGTTCTGGCCTCAAAGATACCACAATCATGACTTGCAAAATTTTGGAAAAGAAATTTAAATTAAAAACATAATCTTCAGCTTGTAGAACACAGTATAAATTTTCAAGATTTCATTTTGGGGAAAATAGCATTTTTGATGTCAAAATACAATAACTACAATATAAAAATTAAAATGATCTATTTAAAAGAAAATTTTTAAAAAGAAATTTTTTTTTTTCATTCTGACAACATACTTTCATGACATTTTATTTAGGCTATAGCTAAGAACTGTTCCACTTTATCATAGTAATTATATAAATTTAATTTTAAACAGAAATCTTCAAAATATCCAAAATCAAAATTTTAATATACTTCAGCCATTAAAATTCAAGAAGCCATATGTTCTCTTCTGCATGGAGTTTCTTTTTACATATATTAAAAAAATAAAAAATAAGGACACCAATATTCAGAGAACTTGAAACAATTATTGAGTGCATCATTTTACTTAAAATTATTGCAACATGATACAATAATCATTATCTAATCAAATTAGCCGTAAATGAACAATAGTGCTTTTTTATAGCCATCTGCCACTTAAATTATTACCAACTAAGACTGTTTTTTAAATTTACATAAGTAGTATTCTAAGTAATATGGTGAATCAAAATAAATGCTGTGCAATTTGTTGTGATAAATAATGAATTGAAAACAAGGAAACAAAACAATCATTGCAAATCTAATACTGAAATTTGGGACAAATTTTTAATCATTCCCATTTCTGATAAATACCCTAACAAATCCTGAAGTCTACACCAAGCAACGTATTTTTCTCTCTAACAAAAAAAAGAAGAAAGATAAATATATATATATATATAGAACATGTTTATAAAAGTGTAACTTATATAAAACTGTAATAATAATAATTACAAAGCTATCAGCAGTAAACAGGACTAAATGCTAATCTTAAATACTGAACAGTACAAAGGTTTCACATATATAAAATGTGCATGTCCATACATGTGAAACACTATATGCTGCACTTTTATAGTGCAGTAATATAGCTAGCTAACAAAACAGTTTTGTCAGCAGCAAAATAATTCATAGTGCTGAGAACTGTATATACAAGTTAGCATTATCATAATACATCAAAATGTTTTAGTACTTTAAGAGTAAAAATATAAATTTTCTTATCTTTTATTTAAATAAGATTCTCAAGGATTATTTGTGCTTTTTGCTTCTTTGTTCTTTCATATTTCATTCTATGCAGTAAATCCATAAGATTGATTATCATTAGTGTTTCTCTTTCGTTTTAATTTATTCTATTTATTTACATAGTGGTTATGCCTATTGATTAATTCAAGTTATTTAAGCAGCCTGCTGGCTTAAAAATATATAATAAAGTATACAACCTATTGTAATTCATGCTTTCTCTTTTACACTGTTGCAGAATGTTGCAGTGAAAGCAGCTTTGTGTTTAAGCATTCTGTGACTTGTTCTATCTACTTATTTGTTATCCCTCATTAACTTTCTAGCTATAGAGATTTTTTTTTTAATTTACAAAACCATATCCAACAAAATCCAAGACAAATATTTCCTGATTTTTAAAATTTGGCAGTTTTTTACTTTAATATCATTATTTAGCCTGAATATTAATATATACAAAAATAATTTCTTTTAAATTCTGCACCAAATGACATTGTAATATTTCCAACATCTCCAGAACTTATAACTTTATAAAAAATGAAAATAAGCAAAATTCTAATTTTTTTTATTTTTATAAAAAGGAAAGTATTAACAAGATAAAGTAAACTTAACAGGTGCCATGCAGTGTCTATTGAAATAAACTCTTCTCTCACTAAAATATGCTTACACATTCTAAAATATATTTTCTTTCATTAATACAAAGTAGTACTGTATATTTTCCAGGAACTAGACTTTAAATTGCTGAATAAATTTTCTACAAATAAAAGGAAAGATTAGTATTTAAATCATGGATTTAAAATAATAATTATTTTTATATCAGTATGCTCCTTTTCCAATAAGAAAGAAAATATTAAGACATTTTAAAATTATTCTCATTTCAACAGGTATATTATGACATTGAAAATGTTGCTAAATGTTCAATTATAATATTAAATTAAATAAAGAAATTGAATTCACCAAAATTGCTGTAAATTTCTTAATACAGAAATCATTGAATATAGAAGTAATTTAGAAAAAATTCCTAAAGTGAAAGTCCACAAATATCGATGCTAAACATTTTAAGATTATTATTATTTATTTTTTTTAGAAAAGATCAAGTAGAATAGAGATTTTAAAAATAAAATGTAAAAATAAAACAGATTTCAAAGATTGAAATAGAAAAATCAGCTAAATTGAAAGCCAATCCCAAAGATCTAGCAATAAGCCATCTTTTTTATTTGGGGATTGGGGTGTTTGAATCATCTGAGTTAGTCTATTGCTGAGTGCTGTAAATGCAGCACAGGGGGCTGATGTCAGCAGCAATCTTGTGTATGCACTCACAGAAAAGAGCAAAAGAAGAGAGAGGGAGAGAGAGCTCAAAAGTGTGTGTGTGATTACCAGAGACCTATGTAGGTCAAAGGCGAGCTGGTTGGTATTATTATTATCAACATCATCATTATTTAGTGGCAGTAAATACACTGATTACTTACTAGAGCTATACCACTTAGTTTTAATGCAAAGCCACTGAATAAAAGGCAAAATATTTAAGCCTGGAGCATAAAGAGCAAAGACTACAGGCAGACATGGAAGGATGAATAGCAAGTAGGAGTAGAAAGAGGCAGGCAGCTGCTGGTGGTTAGAGTGGTGGTGGTGATATGATGACTTTGTCAATAGCAAAGCAGGAAGTGGGAATTCCTACTCAAACTGCTCGTTCACTCCAGTCACTTTCATCGCATGAGTACAACTGTTTAGGTCATATTGAGACCATTTTTAAAAGTAGACAAATAAAATAAGTAATAATAGGTTAATAATGGGTTTAAAGAATTAACAATATTGTTGTGGTTACACTACTCATTTAAAACTGTCTTAATTCTTTTCACTGTAGTGTAAAGATTACTTTGAATTTCTCAAACCATCAAAATTATCATTATGTTAATATACAAACAGAAAAATTAAGAAAATTAAAATTTGGTAAGTTTTCCTATGATAAAACATAAAGCTGTACAAACTAGATGTTTGGAACTAAGCTTAATGTACTGTTTTCTGTGAACTTTGAGCAGTTCAGGGACTTAAGAACCAACTAATTAAAAACGGAGCAGATTTTCAGTTTCAGCAAATTAAAAAATCCTACTTTTATTCTAATAAATAAAGTCAAATAAACTGAAACAATATTTGGAAAAAAAAAAAAATCTGATATAACACACACACAAAAAAATACTTAGTTACAACATTACCAAGAAAAGCACTGACAATGGTACTCAGGCATCAGAAAATTAATATTTTTACTGGAAGCAAGGTAAATGGCCCAAAATATAGAAAGAAAAATTCTTAACAAAGAGCTTTCTTTTTTGTCTTTAACCAGTATATATGAATACAATCACAAGCTTCCAACATAATGAAATTGGTTAATGTAACATCAGTAATAATAAAATATATATTTTCTGGTAATAACATTCACAATGCATAATTGTATTAAAAAATAATGTCAGCCTATGAAAACTATACAAGGGAAATAAACTGTACACCGATGATTCATTTATTAAAATTAAAAATTGTAAGAATTGAATATAAGCAAAAATATGGTTTGACTCTGGTAAAGTCATCTTGCATTATAACCAGAATGAAAAAGTTAGCTATGAGTGAATAATGTTAGTTGCTACTAAAAAAAGAAAAAGAAAAGTTACTTTCAAATAAATATTGATTTATGGTATATATAACATTTACAATATAAAATATATTCAAGCCTTTCTTCTATGAGCAAGCAGCAAAAATTAAATTCAATATTAATTTCTAAAGTCCAGAACTGCTTTAATATAATTTGCATTCACCGATTTGGTTAAAGTTGTAGAGCCAAAGATTAAAACCAAAAAGACATGAGGTTTTATTGAAAATGCCGGCTTTGTTAGTATATAAAGTTAAAACAGATAAATTCTGCTCTTCATTTATTTATCACTTGAAAACTTAGTCTACCAATGAGAATCAGAATCCTACCTAACTCAAATTACTGCTGATCATTTTTCTTTTGCTCTCATCAATAACAGGACAAATAAAATATGTATACAATATTATTTATCAAAATTAAAAACTTTTGATTTGAAATTCCCCTGTGCTTCAATAAGTGTAGCAGTTCCTAAGAGACAATTGTGAGCATGAAATACATAAAGCCTGAACATTGTTTAAATCATCGTTTAGCCATTATTTTAATGAAGCTAGATATAATGGACTATAAAAGATGAATAATTACTGAAGCAAAATCTACTGAAAGCAATAGCTCTAAAATACAATATTATTTTTTCTTTTGAATGTTTATGATAAACTGCATATCTTTCACAACTTTATACTTAGGTTTAAAAAATGAAGAAAAAAAAAACAGCAATGTTTCTAAATATATACTATTTCAGAGATTCTTTGGCTATTTGATGTCAAGAATGAGTTCTATTCAACAAGAAGACTGATTACCTCTTCATTGTCATTGTAATACAAGGTCTACTTTGAAGGAATTATTTCCAGGCAAATGAAGAGGGCAGATTTGAAAGCTCACCACATTAACTATTTATACAATGCTATTTCTTTTTTGTGAGGGTAGCTTAAAAATGTTTATTCCACAAGAACTAATACATTTATACAATTACGGACAACAATCAAAGGGAATCTTTACATAATTACAAGAGATACGAAAGTTGATGTTAGTAAATCACTCTCTTAAATCTAAAATGAGGACATTTTGAACAATTAAAGCATAATAAATTATGTTCAACATAAACATTTAATGCATTTCTTTCTAAACTGTATTTTAGCATTTACTTTTTTTATTATTATGAAAGTGCTAAACTTTCAAGTAATAACTATAGCTGCTTTTAACAAAATGGCTGTGTACATATTGTTTTTTTTATTGTCAGTGAAGTAAACCACTACCAGGATTTGAATGCAAAATACTAATTGTAATGAGTTTATACCAAGTGATGCTTTTTTTTTTTTTAATTTTGAATGTCATGAATTTCTGATCATTTTTTTAACTAGTAGATAATAATATTGCAATCTTTGAATATTTTGTATGTATTTGACCTTTGATTTTACAATTGAAATAAAAAAAATTCATCTATTTCTCTAACAATTCTAGCAATACTGTTTTAGAGTAAAAATTACATATATAATTACATGTAGTTATTTGAGAGTTAACAAAATATGCAATATTTGATATGAACTCCTTTATTCATCAATATAGCAGTTCCTGAAAGTTATTATAAAAAATACTGATAAACATTTTTGAAGTATCATGTGGTAGTTTCTACTTGATATATAACATCATAAATTTAATCAAGTGCCATTTGCAAATATGGTCATGTGCCTACCTCTTAAAGCAGGTTTTTTCAAGTATTTTCTATATAATTTCCAAAATATGTATAATACCATTATAAAGTTTCTTTGGAATTTGAGATCAGTTAAATCATTTTAGGTGAAATTTTGTTTAACAGTTCTTTTTGCAGTTATTTTATAATTGTGATTTACTATTGTATAGATTTTAGTTTTCCTTCTATCCCAAAAGATAGACTAGCTTAGCAAGAGAAACCAAAACATCAATTGTTCTAATCATTATTGTAATGTTCTGTTATTGAATTGCAAATGATCTAGCATGTATCAAAATCATAAAATTAGCCTGTAAAAAATTGATCTTTAATTCAATAGACTTTGCTTTTATTTAACTAAGAAATTCAAGTCAAAATGATTACCTTAGCAAAAACATAAATATTAATCTAACATATACATTTTGCTTAGCTGACTTAAATTGTTAGTATTTGAAAATAAAGATAAGAAGTAATGTACATGTCTATAAAACCAACTTTTATGTATATTTTTTATGGCAAAACACTATTTATATTAAGTATCACACATGAATAGATTATATTTGTGATTTAAGTAAGAGTCACTCAATAATAAAATTAAGAAGCAAACAATTATTTTCAAACATGCATATTAAAGTGAATGTTTATGCTTTTCTAATCTTACATGATTTTTAAAAGTTTAATGAAACTTTGAAGTAGAAACTTTGGGAAAAGTTAATAGTAAAATTACTTTGCAATATCACTTGCATTCAAAAGATTAAGGACATATGAAGAGAAATTGATTCAGCTTGCAACTCATTAGGTCGAGAGTTTGACTCTTATTGATTCAGTAATTACATCTAATTCTTTTATATCAACTATATGAAAGGTCTAGTTTTAAGATTTAAAATACAATATAATTTATTGGTATTTGTCACAGTGTATCTGATATTTATGAAACTTATTTTTTTTCTTTTTTGATTACTTGTATCAATGTGAATTATTTAGTATGAAACATTATGTCCTTTCAAATTAAAAGATCTTAAAACATTAAAGTTAATACAAAAATAACTAATAAATGGTTTATTTTGAAAAGTTATTTTTTTGTTATTACTTCTAAATCCCTGAAGACTGCATTGGTAAATAACATTTTCAAATTTCTATATTAAATTATACTGTTCTATTTGATAAATCTTCAAACTATTTGGTGTCTTATTATTTCTATAAAGATTTTCAGAAAAAAAAATACAACAAAAAAAATCATGTGCAAAGTAGAAAAAAATAAACATGTTAAATTTTATTACACTCAATATAAAGTAGTATTTTAACTACAAAAATCTAACTTTTTGTAAAACAAGTATCTGAATATTTAAAACTGAATCTGTTTCTCTTTAATATATAAAATATTAAAGATATTTACACCATTATAAATCAGTTAATAAATGTTTCTAATTAACAATCATAAATTTATAAAGTTAATTCTGTTTTACTAGTTACTACAGACAAATGGTTTTGAAGTTATTTAATGTAAATACATAAATAATGACATTAATTCAAAATGTTAAAAGTACACAGATAATTTACCTGATACTTCCTGAAATATAACAAGCTACTTGTTTGCAGGATATAAAAATCAATATATGAAGAAATAATTATATATACAGGTGCCTAAATGTGAGCAAAATCTTTAATAAGAGAATTATCTTGCTTTTTTTAAAACTATTACTAATAGAATTTCTTGCTATTTTTACAATGCCATACACCTTTCAGAGAATCATATTTATGGAGGGACTGAAAGTTCTCTACTTGACAAAAAAAAAAAAAAAAAAGATAAAATAAAATAAAAACATTATGTTTGGTCATTTGATGAGATTTTGTGAAGCAAGTCAGTCTGTGAACTTTTCATCATACCCTCATACTGAGACATTCAAGATAGTGATCTGCAACCCTTTTATTTTTTGAGTTTATCTAATACTTGTGAAAGTGTAATTTTAGATGATATAATTTTTACATTCATGTCTCTTTAGTTATAAAAACAGAAACCATTAACTAACATTAAAATATCAGATCAATATACTGATGTCCCTATTCATTTGACAATATTTACTACATTCCATTATTGCTAAGACTATAAACTACATTTATCAGTTTCAACTGTTACCCTGGATTTCATATCAAAAGTTGGTTACAATAATATAAACAATACCAATATAAATTTAAAGTCTCTTTAATGACATAATTTACAACCATTTAATACAATATAACACTTGTATCAAGTGCAGACTATAATATAATGCTGTGTAAATTGTAAGAAATTTTGAGAACAGGAAAATTTATTGTTACACTATAAATAATAAACCAAAAAAATAGATACAAGTCTTGTCTGGTTGCAAAAAGACAAAACTAAGCAAATTCAAAAGTGGTGCTTGTCATTTTGAGGTGAAATAAAATACAATTCAGTAAATTATACTGTATCCTTAGATGTTTTTAATCAATCTACTATATAAAAATTCTGGTTCTTCTTGTTCAGTCTGTAACATGTTATCAGCTTCAATCTGTGAGCTGATCAGGTTCAGTCTTTGTTGATCTTACTGAGGAAAGTTAAATAGTGAAAGAGATGAGTATAACCCTATTGTTTGAAGAATTGCTGTGCATAATATTAAGAGTAACATACAAACATCAATCCTAAACATGAGCACTAACAAATATGAAGTCCCAAGATTAATAATTGTGAGTTATAACATAGCACTGATGAAAAATAACGTGAGCCACTGTAACAATGTGATTAAAACAAAGATATTGATCCGACTCCATCAGTAAATTAGAATGAACATATTAATTTAAATATTCATAACAATGTTTTGTTTTATACATATAGTCATATATACTATGTGAAATACACCAAAGATTTTTATAGGATATAAAGTGCATAAATAGCTGAAACTGATTTTACATTTAAAGAAAATCAAATATATTAAAAGAAGAGGACCCAATAAAATCTTTATGATTAACCTACTAGAGAGCAAAACAGTGCAAAAAATACTGTATTAGCACAAGTTTAAAAATTTTTGTATAAGAACATAAAATGAAAATAACACATTGTATTCACTGATATCAAAGTCTTACACAATGTCAGTATCAATTCCATAAACCATCTTTTTTAATTTGACTTTTCTTTTGGCCATGGCTTAAAAGGAATAATTTCAGATCTGAAGTTTCATCCAAAACAAATCACTATCACCTTATCACTCATGTGAAGAAAAACTGATAAAATAATTATTTGAATAATAGTAAGAAGAAAGTTCATTTACTTAATTGTCAGCATTGTATTTTGAAATACTTAAATCTTATTTGAACTTGTTGTTATAAGACAGTGGTAGAGGTAAGTATTAAAGGTCAAATGTGACGTTCCAACCCATTCATCAGGCTACTTGTTTTGAAAGTTTGTTGTCAAACATAGGTAAAGCAAGTGCCACCTAACTACTATAGTTAGTTTTACATAAGTAAAATCCTTGATATTCAATATAATCATAACTTAACTCTTAAGTGAATGTATAATTGATTTTTAAAGTTTACTTACCCTTATCAGAATATTCTCAAATAATTGAAAACCAAATGCAATTCTGTGTATACACCTTCAAGTATAATTGATTAGGATTTCAAGCCATAGAACATAAAATGGTATTCATTACTGCAAGGGAAATAGAATTCAATACAAAGCAAAGTGTCATTTTCGTGAGTACTTGTAAAATTCCTAATACCCACAAAGTAAAAATATCTCCTTAAGGCTTTTTGAAATTCAAATTCAAGACTTCAGTTATACTTTTAATTAAAAAAAAAAAAAAACTCACAGCAAAACAAATCATTTTTATGGTTAATGTTTCTTACTTTTCTTTTTCATCTTTTGTATCATGTGATGGTCCCATCTTGTTGGCACTAGTACAAAGTAGAAAGCTATAATTTATTTTGACTGTCATGTTAAGAAGGCCATGTGCCAATAGGGAAATTATGCTGCAAAAAATCATATGTTGTTTATATGTAGTATGGTGACACTAGCATCCTTGATTTTGCTATTCTTTAAGTAAAAATGTTATTTTTTGTACTTTGATATACAGATACTTAGATTGGTTAGGCAGTGTCAAACAATCTTGCTCCCATAAAGATATAGTGAATAAGATGTGTTGCTTGTTAATTAACTGCAGAATGTATTCTTGCCAACAATGTTGCTAAACTGTCTTGTATTAAATGTTCCTAAAACTACTATATCTACAAGAAAAAAATATTTGTATATGTATTTTTTCAAAATTCTGAAACCAAATTAGTTATTCAGATACCTTTAATAGAATGCTTTTGATGCAAAAGAACAGTGCTATTATAATGCTGGTTCTTCATGCATCAAGAGCCTTTTACAACACAAAAACTGTCTCCTCTTCAAGTATATCTTTTGTATGTGAGCTCAGCTCAAAAGTAATTCTGATTTCTTTGTGCTGGGTGACACTAGGCAAACAGCCAAGTAAAAGGTTACAAAGAATAGTGAACTAGCTAAATAATTTAAGTGATGGCTTCAACCTGAAGCCACAATACAGAGACACAACTGAATCACTGAATGAAAAATTAATTATTCAAATCACTAGTAGGTTTTACAAGAATAATTACACCATCTTTCTAATCAACTAATTTAAAATGAGCAATAAGCATAGCAAAGATGTTTATAACTTTGAATATTATGGGTTTTACATGTATGAATAAACTGAAGTTAGAGATATATTTTCTCAAAATCTGAATTAGAACTTTAATCAAACATGATATAAGATACCTTATAAAACATTTATTTATCAAATAAGTTCTGTTTTTCACACTAAATAAATATCTGTATCACTTGGATAATAAATAATTTTATATTCATAAATGAATTGTAGTAATGAAAAAGGAAAAAAAAAATACAGGTATAGATGGCTATTCCTAATCCTGAATCTAAGTACTATACTACCAATATGACTACTTAGCAAACTATGATGTAAGCAAATAACATAGTTTTTTATGGAAATAAAAAAAAAAATTCAGGCAGATAGAATTATTCAATGTGCCTTAACCAAAATCCTTCTTGTCATAAATTCCTCAAAATTTTCATATATGCTCAGTTTCATATCTGAACAAAAACAAAGTAATTTTTTAAGATAATAGATTGTTATTTATCAATCCAACAGATTTTTATCACTTCAAACATTATTTTTAGTGGATACTCATATTTGAGTAGATGCTCCATTTATTTATTAAACAGTATATTTATTTGTTTTTGTCTGCCAGCCTGAATATTTGAGAAATTTTCTTAAAGAAAAATATGCACTCTCTAGCAGGATGCAAACCTGCGTCCCTCTGGGCAGAAGGAAACCGTCAATAAAATCCAACGTGCTTTAACCAATTCAGCCACAGAGTAGCTTTGCTGATCAAGCAAAGTCTGAAGTGTGCCTTTAAGCAAAATCCTTCTTCTCATAAATTCTTCGAAATATTCATATCTGCTCAAAGCACATATAGAATTATTCTTAACTCTGAGTATTTACAAGATTACAATTATGACCAATTATCTTATATGGCTTTATCATATTCATGAATTTTTTCAATATGACCAAGTTACACATTGACTATCTACCAACTGAGAATGACTTAATATTTGCTCAAAACATTATAAAATAATTATCACCAACCTAATAAAAACATGAAGAATATAAATTTAAAAAGTCCTACTTATCACCAAAACAGAAAATATCAAAGTGATATATCTACATTAAAATTATAGTTCTATCAAAGAATAACCAATTTTGGCTGCAACAACTGTTTGTTGTTCATGTATATATTTATCTACATATTTTAAACACAAACATTTGCAAATGAAGCAATGTTTTGAATGCATAGCAGAATAATAATTCCTGAAAATAACATGTTTGAAACATTGGAATAACAACAATAGTAACAATAATATTCTAGGTAATCCGATTTATAAGCTACCCATCAAAATAAAGTCTGCAATGTAAAAACTATAAAATCAATAAACTAGAATGAGGCATATTTAAAGTCTCATACCAACATAGATGTTAACAAAGACAAAAATAATGCAATCACTTTGAAAGCTAAAACAGGGCTACAAGCTTTTTATATATATATATATATATATATATATATATATATATATATATATATATATATACACACACTGATATCAAGTGAACAAGAATGGAGAATTTATGAAGAATAAAACCAGCTTGTCTAAAAAAGAAAATTTACTTAAGATGAATATTCTTCAAATCAAATATAACATGATCACAAAGGAAGTACATGAAATAATATTGCTTATAAAATACAACTGACTTAAAGATATAACATGTCAGACACAAATGATTACATAGTCGGATAATGAACAAGTCTGACTATTGAAAAAATAGTGCTGTGAAAAAAAAAATGTATTTAGAAATTCTTATCTGATTCCAAGCAGAAAAAGATGGTTTACAAGAAACCCGAGTCTCCTTTTATAGAAGTTAATAGGTGAAATGACAAGTTGGCCATCTGCCTACCAACAAGCAGGAAGAAGTTTAATTTTGAAAAATCATTTCCAATCATGTAATTCAAAAATTTTTCCCCCCTCTTTTTTTTTTTGAAAACTGAACTGATTCTAAGGATTCACAGATGAATAAAACTGCATATCTACTGATCATAAAAAAATAAATTTAGAAAATAAATCTGGAGCTAAAAATTACAATTAATATATACAATACATGGTGTGTTTCTGAAACTTCAGTGGCTACAAAATTATTATACCGTAATATCATAAAATGACAGGCTTTGACTAGAAAAAAAAAAAAAAAAAATGACCAAAGTTATTACCTGGTCAGCTAGAAAGCCTGATCATAAGGACATGCAGAAATAAATAATCAGACATTAGGATCAGATATATTTCAGTATTAAGCCTGAGCTACTCTCAAATCTCACCAATTCATCTGGTATATTGTAATGCTAATTTAAATTAGTATAATGACATATTACTACATAAAGAAAATATCAAAGTTGACATTATAAATTGAGGCTTGAAGACAATGGATTATATTTTTAATAGCAATAACAATGGATCATTATTACACATGAGGTTTACAATATTAAAGTTATCTCGAGAAGTGCAAAATGGCCTGGTAGATAACCTAAAAGAAAACAAAGCCGACAAAATAGTTTCAATTTTGGTTGCTGACTACTGGTGGCATTTCATAATGACCTTGAGAAAAGAATAAATCTGAATTTCCCAGTGTCCCGTCTCATCATCTGTCATTGTCATGTTACAAGTATATGACAAAACGATATGATTGAGGGCAATGCTGCACAAGTCATCTTCACTATAACTCAAGCCATATGCAAATTTCAATTCCCAGAAAGGACTAATAGCAAATAAAGAAAAAAAAAAAAACTACTGCTTACTACCAGTATTATTTATATAATTAAAGATAAGAGAATGACCATGTCATCATCCTCTCAAAAGAACTATTGGATACCTGAAGAAAGTCAGGAAGGGAGATGGAGTGACTGTTCAAAATGTTAAGTTCAAAGTAACTAAAAAAATTTCTCATCTAAATAATTAATGAAATAACAAAACTTTGTTATTTTGACAACAATGAATACTAAAACTCAAATTTATTTTTCTTGAATTCTAAATCTAAAAGTCTGCTTTCAGGGTAGAAAAACACTTATAAATTCTAAAAATTAAATAATTTTTAAAAAATTACCTATAGTCAATAAAAAGTAGTTACACAGCAGCATATAGATTTTAAATTGCTACATCTGACAAAATTGTTAATACTGTTTGTTTACAAAGTTACTATACTAGCATCTAAATGAAATAAAAAATGATTTGGTCAAATGTAACTGTGCAAATATGTTTATCTTAATATTTACCAAGTTTAGCTTAGTATGGCACAAGGTCAAAGTAAGAATGGGAAGAATAGTATGTTATATCAATTTACTTGTCTAGAAAGTTCATATTCAAAATCCTAGCTTTTAATTGAATTTGAACATTAATCTCTGGCACCAGTAGAAAATATTTAGACTTGCACTTTTAGTATAGACAATGAAAGACTAAACTGGATTTTTTAAAATCTAAAACAAGGTAAATTAAAATACAATTGGTCCAATTTCTTGGTTTTAGTATCTCCATATTGCTGGCTTTTCTGTCAGTAAGTACCTTTACCCCAGATCTTCACAGTAAATTTAGTTCACATAAAGCTAGGTCATAAGCTGCAAGTTAACTGTACTTGATTCTGGATTTAACCCAATATTAGAAAATCCTTTTGTATATTACTTAGCACAAATCCAGTTTTCATTAGCAAATATAGCTTAGTGGTTAGAGCATAAGATTACAAAAGCTGACCAATGTACCAATCTTAATAATGTTAAGTGAATGACACTCATTACTTGTTTACTCAGAAGGCAGGTGGTGCAAATTGGTACAGTTGGTAGTGACTCAAAAAGCATAATTGACAAATCAAGTTTGAATTCTAGTTGTGACTACTGTCATTCTAATGCTTTTAGGAAAGGCATGAATCCAACTATTTTTCTTATCTTGTCTACACAGGGATAATTTAAAGAGTAATGATGTACAAGTATTTTGTTAACTGAATATACAAAGCAAGAACTGACATCATATTCAGAAACAATTTATTCAAAGTCAGAGAAAAGAATATACACCCACTCTCCAAAACTGAAAAATCTTACAATATAAAATGCGTAATATACATAGAGTATAAATATTAACAAATTGAGTGATATAAACAATGTGAATCTTAATCAGAACTAAATATTATCTTTCATTTAGTCTTTCAAAAGAATAAAATTGTGTAGTTAATAAAATTTCAGAAAATTCTCAATCTATAGTTTATATTAAAACTTGGTTTCAAATGAAACCCCACTTCAACCTAACATTTCATCATTCAATAGGTTTTATTAATTGTAGAACACAAGACTATTTCTGAGAATTTTCAGAAAAGTCAACAACTGAGTACCTCTCTTCTACCTTTGTTCCTTTCCAGAAATGATTTTGAGAAAGTTACTATTATGCTACAATTTCTCTTATACTATTTACATTGTTTGGACGGTGATATACATTTGAAATTCCAACATATCACCTGAAGAAGGCCAGAGTGTACAATGGCTGAAATGTGAAATATCAATAAAGATGAGGATAACTGCCTGAACAATGTAAGTAGTGTAAATAGTTACAATACCTCATCTCAAAAATATAGTCAGATGTTAAATCTCTTTGTCATGTTGTAATTATAAGTACTCTAGGTCTACACAAGGACATCTTCTCACCAGATTCATTCAACCATTACAGTGAGGCTATCCTGGTGGAGCTGGAAATCCTCCCAGAATTTATTATCGGCAGGCACAAGCTTGACAACATAAGATATGCAGATGACACTGTGATTGCAGATCACAAGAAAATTGCCAAGTACTCCTAGGCAAAGTAGTAAAAAGCAAGAAAAAAGGACTAATCATCACTTGTAAGAAGACAGAATGTATGGTTATCAGCAAGAGAAAAAGTCCAAGATGTGAGCTACACTCAAACAAGTACAGAAGTTTAAATATCTGGAAAAGGTGACCCCAAAATCTTAAGGTGCATTGGAATAGCAAAACATTTCTTCTAAAAACTAAAAGTATTAAGAAACAGGAAAACTTTGTTAGAAACAAAGAAAAGACTGCTAAACTGATATGTAATATCAATCTTCCTATATAGCAGTGAATGCTGGACAATTTTATCATAGATGAAGAAAAGACTTTGCAAAACAAATAGGATTCAAAAGAAAAATACTGAGAATAGCTTGAAAGGAGAGTGTGTAAGCAACAAGGAAGTTAAGGAAAATGAAACAAAAAGGACACTTAAATTCAGAAAGAGAGAGCTGAAAATGAAGAAAGAAGGATTGGAAAATTTGACACACAGGGTACTTAAAGGCAAGAAGAACAGATGAAAACAGTGAGAAACATACATGACTAAATACATGGCTGAACAGGGAGGGATGATAGTAAAAAGACAAACACTGCTAAGAGCAACAAAGACAGGAAGTTATAGAGAGCCATGATTGCCCATATCCTGAAGGGACACAACGCATAGATGGTCTATACAATTTTGCAATCATCATAAAATAAAGTTTTATTATAAAAAGTAAACATAATTAAAAATCCAATTTCTTCAGCTTTTTTCAAAAAGTAAATAATTAAAATTGTTATACCAAAAGATAAATAAAATTTAATTCTTATCAGAAGTTTTAGTAAGTTACAGCAACTTTATAATAAAAGACTAATTACAAAAATCCATACATTCTTGAGAAATGCAAATTGCAAGTTATATTGCCATATGCTACAAAAGATGAGAATATATGAAAGCAGGAGTCACAAACATTTATTTGATGGCTTTATGCTACCATTAAAATATACATTAAACTATTTAAATTTATTTTCTTTGCAAAATGAACCTTTCATATAAGGATATTATTATTATTATATAATAGTTTCCTTTGTAGCTTTTGTATTTTGACTTTGTATTATTTCAGTATTTATTTTACCTACTTTTAATTTATGTCTATTATGATCAATTTCTCACCCAACTACTTTGTGATCTTAAAATAAAAAAGCCTTGTTTATTTTACTCATAATCACTTAACACAGGGGTGCTGAAAAGTTCTCAGCCTAACTAAGAAGCCTTTTCAAAAGAACTTTCTAACACTGCTCAGAAATATACTATGATAATGTGATCAGATAGTTGTTTTAACAGTAATTTTAAACAGACAAAAATATCAAAGATATTAAAATCAAATATTATAATGTTATGCTTTTCAAATTTCTGTTAAGCAAGTAATTTTCTTAAAGGGAAACTTAAATCAGCTGAATCTAGCTCTGAATCCTATAAACTGATGTCATTATTTTCTTCATTTATATATTATTTGCATTAAAAAATATAGATAGCAAATGAGAAATAAATATTTTTTTATTTCCAAACAATTTTTTGTCAAAAGTTCATTAAAAAAGAACTACAAAAATAGTTTGAAAATGATTTGAAGACTTTTTAAGTGCTATTCAACTGAAATTAATATATTAAATAATGCTCACAAATGCATTAAAAATATTCTAATTGTAACAAAAACAAAACAAAAAAAATCACGTTTATAAATTGTGTAATAATCATACAGGTTAAAAGTTTGGGGTTATTAATCTTATGCATTTTTCATTAAAGTGACTACAATTATAAACAGACAAAATAACAAAAAACATTTTACACATTAGCTAAGTTTAACTTTGATCTAACAAAAATATGTACAACACTGTCTTTTTGTTGTCTCTTCTCAAACTGCAGAAAAAACAAAGTTATCATGTTCCATTTTTTATTTTATCAATAACTTGATGCTTAGCTATTGTCTGCATTTTCTACAAACCTTTACAAGCTAATATAATTAGTTTTATTTCCTTATATAAAATATTTTTAATTACTTTAAACTTTTGTAAAGAGAAACAATTGTTCTTCGTTGTTATAAATTCATATCTGTTTAGCATCAGTTATTGAACAATGAACATTGTTATTCAGACTAGCATGCACATCTTGACTGTTATACTGACAACACTTTGGCTGTCATCAGGTGTCTGTACTCAGTAACCTTCTTGGAAATTCAAACCAACCTCTTTATTCTTTATCCATGGTGATAGATTACTTTCATTCCACTTTCCCTGCTTAGGGAATATTTCATAACAGTATGTGTATTCCATCCTATGCAGTTGTGACAAAGAATATGAAGGAGAGACTAAAAAAAAAGAAGTAAGGTTGGAGGAACATCAAAAAGCAGTTGTCCTGGGAGAGAAAATTAAATCTGGTTTGGCTGATCATATATGGAGAGGGTGAGTGTAGTCACAAAACCTTGTGGAATGAAGTAAAGATAATAGACACAGGACAATATTGAAAGATAAAACAACTGAAAGAATCAGTGCATGTTAAACACTGACAATCCCTTCAGAAAGTTTTGCAAATAGACAAAAAACAAATTGGGAGCCTCCAATCAAGAAAGAAAGAAAGAATACTCAAAAGAAATTCCAAATTCAGGACACTCATATAGTTCCACCACCTGACTACAGACATTAGGTTTAAGGCACAGAATTTCAAGACTCACTTGTTCAAGAGGTATGTGGCCTAGTGAATTAAAGCATTGATTAAAACATTGAACTCCTTGGCAGTTGTGAGTTCAATTTTGGGGTCTAGTAGTGCTAAAAAATCACATACTCTTCTTCAGTGAAAGAAACAAACCAGCAGCATAAAGGTGAATAAGAGTACAAACGGATATGGAATGTCCCCATAGCATGGAAAATGAAGTGCAAGGAACCTATGAATTGAATAAAGGGTTTGATTCGAAATTAGATTAGAAAGACAGCTGATGACGGTGGGGGGGATTAAAACAACCAAGATGAGCATGTTAGTCCAAACAACAAAGCATTTAATGAAGATCTCTATTATGCAACTCCTATCATGACATTTTTTTATACTAGAGTAGCATTGATTTTACAAATACACAAAAACGATCAAGCAAAGTATATTGTAAAAATAATTTCACAAAAGGCCTGAAGAGATTCTAAGCAAAAACTACTTAATCACTTCCTACTTGTGAGTGTCGTTTAGTTTGATGGTCAAATCCACACCACCCATATTGGGAAAGAAAAAAGTCACTAGCTAAGATGTGTTCCTAGTGAGTTACGTCATTAATTATACAATCTTTACAGGAGAGATTTTTCTTTTAATGTCTGGCATGAGCCAATCTAAATTTTATCTCAAATCAGCCAAAATTGCATACAACAACTAAATAGGATTCGTCTCATAGCATAATGGCAGCTACCAAATTACACATAAAATAGAGAGATTCGGCCATTCCCAGCCCACCCACTCAAAAGGAAAAATCTAAATTAGACAAATTTTCTTGTAGCAAACCAAAAATAAACAAAACTAGCAAATGAGTTTGAGTTAAGGTTCTTACTTAAATAGAATTTAAAGACAATGAAAGAATATTTGTTCTAACTATGCAGTTACTTGCTGTTCAAGGATTTATGTGTAAGAAAAAAAGGAGAACAATGAAAAAAATAAGAATGGGGATTCCTTAACAATGTAATAATAGCCAGTCTTTCATAATATTAGTATGGTAACCTTGGATTTAGCAACAATGGACTTTAAAAAAAGGAACAGTTACATATTAAAAAAAAAAAAATTGCACCAAATGTCAGCTAGTAAAAAACGTTTTAAATAATTTATGCAGTGTTCAATTCTAGCACACGAAAATCAGAATATAGTTCTTGCCCAAAAAACATTTTATACAAATTATTTCAATAGCAAATAAACATGTTAAAAATATGGGTGGTTTACGGTTTACATATTGGACAGTGTCAATATAAAATCAAGAGTTAATTTATGCTTCTTTTATTGAAAACAGAATGACAATCAAATCAAAAAGAAAAGTTCCCAATACTTTTCTTATTGAAAAGTATTTTTTAACTTTTTGCAATATTTTCCCTTTTAATTTCTTTTACTAAGAAAGGCAGGTGTTCAATTAGTCAAAATCAAATGCCTAGATATACAAACTGATAGAAGAGCCGAACTGTTCCTTTACATGCAAATAAATAGTGCATAAGAATGCACATTTGTGAATAGATACAAAGAATATAATATAACTGACAAGTGTGCAATACTGCAATAGATTTTGTGCTTATATAGACTTGGAGGAGGAGGAATCAGGGGATATAAGCCCTGCTAAATCAATACAGTTACAATTTTCAGAAAAGTAATCTATTGACGCTTACTAAATAAAAAAAAGCATTAAGAAATACTAGAGAATGATAATAAAAAGTCTACAAAAATTTTGGATAGAAATAACTAAAGATAGAAAAGGTTTCCATACTGTTGAGTTGGTTCAAGTCAGTATAGTTTTTAAAATTAAAATAAGACAATAAAATGAAAAAAAAGAAGAAGAATTTTAATTTGTATGGAATTGAAAAATAGATAAACAAAAAAGAATCTTGAAAACGTAGTTGGAAAAAAATAGGGTCAACAAAGGGTTATTGAAAATCAAAAGGAATATAAATTAATTAGTAGATAGAACACTTTTAAAATATTTCACTCACAGTCAACATTTTATGAAGATTTTCAGAACCGTTCATCAATGGTTCTAAAACGGATCAACTGTTTTTTTTATCATTAATGTTTGAGAAAAGCAATTAATAAACACATTTTTAAAAAAGTAGCAATGCAATCATTCATAAATTGTGTTCTGTAATAATACTTGCCTAATGAGGTCTTTTATCAATATATATTTTTTATTTTTATAACCTGATGAACATTGTGTAGTTACCATAGGACAGGTTTTACTTGTTTATTAACAAGAAAAGAAATATTTGTCATACTTCTTAACTAACACCTTTTTCACTCATGACTAACTCCAATATTTTTTTAAGGCAAAAAAAAGCTAAAAAGTGTGAGATGTCACCTTTCTTTCATAAAAAATTATTTTCAAGTTATTTATAGAAACAGATATAAAAAAAATGTTAAAAATCATATCAGAGATTTTTCATTTATTTTCTAAGTGTTGTCAGCAATTTCGAAAATAATTTAAGAGTAAAAACTTTGAAGGATAAAAAAAATTGTATTCAAACAATTTATTAATCATTATGATTTAAACTATACCTTTGTAAAGAAAAAACCGTAAGAAATGTATGTAATACTTATTTTTATAAGTTATCTCATATTTACACAAGAAGCCTTTTTAAAATCTAGTGAAGGTTGGGGAATCTCTACTTGGCAAATGATAAATTATAGGACCCTAAAAAGGTACACGCTATAGTTGACAGAGACAAGCTAAATATGGTCTGGAAATTACGATCATTCAGTTGACGTTGGATAAAAAAAGAGAAAGCAATATGAATTAGGATCCACTCTTCAAAATATCAATAATTCGACGAATTGTAGTTGTAGTAGCAAACAACAGTCTCTTGCAAGTGAAGCTGTGTTGAAGTAGAACATTTTTTTTGGTGTTATTATCTTTCTCTTTTTAACAGGCACAATTTTCTGGGCACCATCAATAAAGCCGAAATAAGTTACAATTACATTGTCATATCAGCTGATTTTGATGGAATTAATTAATTAATTAAAAGTAAAACATACAATTGTTTTCTAGATATTTGATTTCAGATTAATGTTCACAGTACACTGGTTCCCCAGTTATCGTTTTTACTTTTTATTTATTTATTTATTTTATTAGGAAAACTCTCGGGTATTTTTGTCAGGACTGATCCCTCCCGGTAACATGTCCCAGCAAATGTGATTTTTTTAAAACCACACTTCAACTATAATACAAAAAAAAATGCTAAACCGGAAAACTATAAAAGTAAAGTTTATGAAAGGTAAAAACAAAAATGTATAAAGTTTACTTACTTAATAGTAAACTTATATATATATATATATATTTTTATTTTAACCTTTCGTCGCGTTATCATAAAATTTAAAAATGAAATCCCACCGTGAAAAAATGATCCCTCATTCAGATGAGATGTTTTTTATTGTTTTTATTTTATTCAATTTTATGTCAAATAAGATAAAGTGCGTAAATAAAACTTTAAAAACACTTTTCTCAAGATTATAATTAGGTGACTTGCATGATTGTGTACTGGTAGCCATATCTCTAGGGGGCAGTTTAAGGAACGTTATGGAGAGTAAAGGATACACGTTAAGAAGCATAAAGAAACATAGGGACACATAGGTAAGCAAAAATGAATGAATGAAAAATAAAATGCACAGATCTCAAGCAAGAGAATCAAATATAGTAAAATAGAAAGGAAGGGATGACTGCAAGAAATATATGAATCTGACCTTTCTTCAGGTCACCTGTAGTAGTAGTAGGAGGAGGTAGGTAGGTAAATAGTAATCCTCTACCTCCTCCAACTACTAATTGTACCTACCAATGGACGATCGCTGGCGAGTGAGCGAGCAAGTGGGAAGCATTTTCACTTCCCCAAAATACCGCAAGATGACACAAAACACCGATTAGATGTAGACACATACCTTGACAAGTTCTTTTTGATTGTCTTTAAGTGTAGCAGACGCCAGACTGGATGGGAGCTCTTCCCTGCTGGTCTCGAGACCCGAGGGGCTCGGGTTGGAACTGGTGGGTGACCCTGTCGGTGCTGTAGTGGTCAGGTTGCTAGTAGTACCACAGGTGGCACTAGCACCAGTACTAGTGATAGTGGTGGTCGTAGTGGTGGTATTAATGGTGCTGGCAGTGGTACAGGAGGAAGAAAAGGAGGTAGTAGAAGAAGAAGAAATGGTGGTTGTGGTAGAGGTGATGTTGGTAGCGATAGTACTGCTGCTGTTGTTGTTGTTAGTGGTGGTGTTGATGTTGCTGCTGCCGCTGGCAGTGCTACTATGCCCAGCCAGGGGTACCGAGCTCACTCCAGTATAGTCGGCTAACCTTTCAGCCGCGGCAGAGTTTTCGCGGGATTTACTTCCGTCTCGCGATTTTCCTTTCCTCGAACTCATTGTGTTAACTTCATCCAAGCTGGCGTGGAGGAGACGGCGATAGTATCCGAACAGAACGTTGTTTGAGGGTTATGGTTTGGGTCGGTGATGATGATGATGCTGGTGGGGACAAATAATACACAAGCTGCTGGCCTGGTGCTACTACTTCTTGTAGTAGTTGTAATAATAGTAGTCTCCGTCGTCACCGTAGGAGGAGGTACTACTTGTAACAGTCGTGGTAGTAATAGTAGTCGTCGTCACTGTAGGAGGAGGATGAGGACTTGCTTTTTTTACTTCTCAGTAGTAGTAGTAGTCACCGTAGGAGGAGGTGCTGATGCTGTGTAGTGTGTGAGGATGGGCCTCCAGTACGTACCAACTCGGGAATCCGTGTGTCACAACGTGGGGTTTAAAGCAATGCAGCTATCAATAATAATAATAGTAGTAAGTAGTATAATATTAAAAAGAAAACTGTAATAATCGTACGTAGTAGTATTAAGAACGGTAAGTATTTAGCAATAAGAAAATTGGTAGTGTCCAGTGGACACTAACAGATATGACTGAAGCTGTGGTATGGTATATTGACTCTGGGGATGACTGACATAAGTGTAAGGACACTCTCTCTCTCTTTCAACAGTCATTACATTCGACATCAAAATACGCACAAACCAAACAGCCTTTTATATCTATCTCTCAATATATATATATATGAAGGAGAGCAGGTCTCTTCTTTTTGTGACATACGTAACAACAAAGCCTTTCTTTTTGGCCTTCGAATTTTTGTCTTTTCGCCACCGGCTCTGAAACTACCTATACTACTGCAAGTAGTGAGTGAGTAAAGAAGTACCACTGATAATATTGCTACTGATGATGATGAGAGAGAAAAGGAGATAGATTAGGAGAAAAAAAGAGAAAGAGAGAAATATGAAGGCGGCAGTTGCTGCTGATACTGATGACGGCTGCTGCTGCTGCCTTTATGGATGATGTTGACAATGATGATAATGGTGATACTAGTGCCGTTCCGGTTTTTATACACACAGACGGACCGACATACATACACCTACAGATAAAGCAAGAGAAGCAGAAAAATAGAAAGGAAGATGAAGAAAGGAGAGAAATTTTTTTTCACAAATAAAAAATATTGCAACTACATTTTTTAGATTCGTATCGAGTGCAATGTTCTCCAAACTTACAATAAAATCGCTTTTTTAATACACCCTTATTGTTTTGAAGAATCCTTTTCTCTGCCACCCTTCTTAACTCCAAGGAAATTTTGTGTGTATATATATATATATTTATATATATATTTTTATATTACATATACAAATATTATATACACATGCGTTTCCTTTATATATATTTAGTAAATAAATATATACAAGGCCGTAAATATTTTTTACTATTATTTTTACCTCCACTCTTGATTTCTTTTTTGGGGGAAGGGAGGGTATTTTTCTTTTATGCGATGACGGTGTTAAAATATCTTCTTTTTTTAAATCCTCCTTCGTAATTAAATGTTATTTTTAGATTCTTTTCGTTTCCTGGGGTCTACTGAAAAGTCCGGCTATCCAAGGACTGAAGCTGTCTATCTTATAAAGAAGCTGGTGTTGTTGTTGTTGGTCGTGGTGGTCGCGCTGCTGATAATGATGATGATGATGTTTGTAGTGATGGTGATTATAGTAGTAATAATAACAGTGATGATAGTAGTAGTATTAGAGAAATGGTAAACTGATGCTGTTGGTGATAGTATTGACTGTTGATAAAGGCGTTGGTATGGTCAGTAGAGGGAGCACAAAAAACTAAAAACTGGGCAATCGCGATAATAACTCAGCGCTTTCCCCATCATCGTAGTCGTTCACGCACCGAAACCAATCCAGCTTTCCTTCCTTCTTTCCTTCCTTTCTGCACAAGAAGAAGAGGGTTAGGGCTAAAGAGACAGACAGACAGAGACAGAGAAAACCAGACCACGGTAACCTTATTTTATTCCCCGTGGAAGAAGAATCTTCGTAGCAAAGGGGACAGCCCCCTTATTATTTTGGTTTCCCCTCTAATGTCAGACTTTTCACTGCTCTTTGAATCTCCGATCGTAGTAGTAGTAATACATAATGAATAAGGATTCTCTGGTCAGCCTGTCTGTCTGTCACCATAACGAGGCAATGACATACATTTACATCTTCTCCTTCTCCTCCTTCTTCGTCTTTTGGCCCTACTGCTACCGCTACTGTAATCCTGCTGCTGCTACCACTGCCAGCCCTACTGCCGCTCGACTTCTTTTCTCAACCACTTCTTCTTCTCCTTCTTCTTCTTCCGCAGGGCTGGTCGGTCGTTTGCGCCCGCTCGGCGAGCGAATGCATCCGTGCACGCGGTTCAGGTGGCTCTCATCAGGACCTAGATGGTCGTCTTTGTAAGCAAATCAACGTGTGAAGATGATAAAAAAAAAAACAACAGCAGAGGCGAGCTTGTTTGAAGTCCGACAGACAGCCACACAGAAGCTTACTGTCGGTGGTCTACTCAAAATGCGCAGAATGTTTGTGCGCACAAAGCAACAGGAAGTGACGTCAAATAAAGTAGTTTAACATAGGACAAAACTATGGAGGCCCGCAACCGGCACAAAGTTGTGATTGGACTAACAATTACTAGTGTTAGCAATATAGCATCATGTTTTTTTTTTTAATCGCTCATTTGGTCTTCTTGATTGCCAGTAGTTTTTTGACTCAGACATTATTAGCAGATAATTGTATAACAGGCTGACAGTACTTTGTTTGGGCCATATAAGAAATATATTTTTAAAATAGTGTGTGTGCGTGTGTGTAATTATGAAGATTCTCTAAAGGCCAGACGACATAGACGAAAACCTGTTGTAATAAGATATCATTTAGAGCCGGTTTCAATTTTTGGGTTCACTCACTGATCCATGCTTGTATAAAGCATTAATAATTTTTATTTCATTTGAAAAGTTGTTCAATTTTTTTTTCTTTCTTTTCAATAGCTTTTTATTTTTATTTCTGTCAAAATTGACCATCAATTGTCACTACGCAAACAACTGCAAATTCTTAGTTACAATTTACTAGTGATGCAGCTGTCAGGTTTTTAGTCTTTAGACTAGTCAACATATTTTTTTCTTTATGCTTAAAAAGAAATTATCTACATACTGTATTATTATGCATATGATATAATTAAAATGGGTAAGATTACTGTAGGTTGAGTGTACTGTAGCTCATACATTTTCTTTTAAATAATATAACGATAACCATATTTTTTTGTATATATGTGGGTGTGCTTGCCATTGTTGCTATGAAGCATTATGTATATTTTATAAATATTAAAGTAAAATCATTAAATAATATTAATTATATCAAGAATTGTAAGCAAATTTGGAAATTGTATTTTCAAATGTAATTTTTGCTATTGTTACATCTATTTTTTATTTGTGTGTGTGTGTGTAAGAGAGAGAGAAGGAATAAAATTGTTTAATTACTTCATGCCTCTTTAGAAATACAGGAAATTATGTGTAGCAACCTGTACACTGTATCCTTGTTCAAAGTCTCCAGCCACTTAATTTTGTAGTTAGCAATATTAGATATTCTTACCATCATAATTTAGTTACTGCTATTTTCAGTTTCATTATTACTACATAACTAACTACTGCTTATAGTCAAAAACAAAGAATTTAAAGTGTTAAAATGAAAAAAAAATTGTCCCTATAGAATTAAAAGTCTGCCACTTATATATATATATATATATATATATATATTTAAACTATAACAGACAATGTCTATTATGTCTGATCATGAGGTGTTCTAATGTTCAAATGTTTGCTTTAATTTCTGGTGAAAATAAAGACAAAAATTGTCCAACATTTGGATATTTTTTAATTAAGTTGGTACTAAGCTGGACAATGTCTTGATTTTCACTAGAAATTAAAGTAAACATTCAAACATTAGAATGGCTCATGATCAGAGATAATAGACATTCATTTTCTGTTATATTTAATAATATATATTTAAATAATGATCTGCTGTCCCAATACACTATATATATATATATATATATATATATATATATATATATATATATATATATATATATGCCTTATATTTCTATGCATGTCTAACCTATGCCATCTCACCATTTAATATTAACTTTCAATAAGAAGTAGCATCCACTTAAAAAGCAATTATTAAAAACATATTTGGAGATCATCTTTTGGAGAATCTATATAAAAGGTTCAAAGTTTAAACCATTTTAGGTATATTATTAGTTTTATTTAAGAAGTGTTGATATTTGAATTTCCATTAAATTTATAAATAACAATAACCAACTTTCAAAAACTTTATTAAGTAAGTTTATTTATTTCTAGCACACTTCACTTAAAACATTTTTTTATATAAACTGAAATTGTCTTGAGTTACCAGTTAAACAGGCTTCATTTTTGTGCACATTTTAATTTACTTTGTAGACTATTCACACAATACTATTTTTTTCTATTACTTTATGGTGTTACTGATGGTGGCCTTTATATCTTCATTGGAAAAAAACAGAAGTATTGATATAGGATTTCTATGAATAAGCCGTTAGCACTGAACTCATAAAACTGGAAAATCTAATAAAACACTACCTTCTTTATTTCACACAAAAATATTCTTATTGAACCTGCACATTAAAAAACTCAAAATAATGATAACTGATCAAGCAAAAATACACACATTGTAAAATTACTGTTTGCAGATATAAAATTCAATTAATTTAATCAAAATATATTCATATAAAAATAAGAAGTAAATAGAATCAATGTCATATTGGGTACAGTGTGAAAGTATTTCTTATTTTTGCCTCAATGTTTTCATCTAAATAAGAAATGAAAATTACTTTCATTCATAATAATCTGAGGATAATATGATTAATTAAAATGAGCAAAGTTAACCATAACTCTTGTTTACTTATCAAATATTAAATATATTTTTTGTGATTCACTTTCACTTTGTAGTAGTATGTCTTTTATCATTATGATGAATAATGGAAATCATGAATTACTCTATAATTCAGTAACTTCACTTGCTTTCTTTTTATCAAGCACTTCATGTAAATTAAAGCAACAACCTCGTATTTCACTTTGTACAGTTGGATTTTAAAATGTAAAATAATTGGCATTAGATTGTTCATTTTCATGCAAGTAAATTGTTAACTAAGGGGAGGTAACTGAAATTGGTTTCCCGATCAAAATATGTGGTTAAATCGTTTATCTTAGCTTTACTTAAAGTGATAAATTCATCAATAAACATGGAAAATCCACAGTAAGGAAAGAAATTGTTGATTATAAAAATTCCTCCCACTCATGCAAACTTACAAATATCTGTGTTTGTGTATGTGGCTGTGTGTGTATATATATATATATATATATATATGTGTGCGCGTGTGTGTGTGTGTATTAATAAATACACATATACCTACATTTGTGTGAGTCGAATTTCGTAAGTTACTCAATTCATCGGGCACAAGATATCGCTTATATTTATATATATACACACACACACACGTTTTGCAATTGTTCCTTCATTTCATCAGTTTTCAGCAATCTATCTATATATATATATATATATATATATATACAATTTGATCTAAAAATTGCACAAAACAGACTGTTGCTACTCATTGTTGACCTACCTTAATGTCCACTCTTATCAATATGCACTATCCCAGATATTGATCACTTTTACCCATAAATATAGCATACCTAAAAACTATATATATATATATAGATAGATAGATAGATAGATATCAATATATACATGCATGCACATGTATTGCAGTTTTCATGAACAGCTAACATCCTTGTTATGGGGTTAAATATATATATATATATATATATATATATATATATATATATATATATATATATATATATATATATATATATATATATATATATATATATATATATATATATATAGTCCGCCACATACAAGCCTGTTTCACTGTATCTCAGCTCATCACCGTGGCTAGACATCTGATTACTTCAAGCTGTGATCGAAACCTAGACACCTTAATGTCCACTCTTATCAATATGCACTATCCCAGATATTGATCACTTTTACCCATAAATATAGCATACCTAAAAACTATATATATATATATATAGATAGATAGATAGATAGATAGATATCAATATATACATGCATGCACATGTATTGCAGTTTTCATGAACAGCTAACATCCTTGTTATGGGGTTAAATATATATATATATATATATATATATTATATATATATATATATATATATATATATATATATAGTCCGCCACATACAAGCCTGTTTCACTGTATCTCAGCTCATCACCGTGGCTAGACATCTGATTACTTCAAGCTGTGATCGAAACCTAGACATCTGATTACTTCAAGCTGTGATCGAAACCCAACCGATTTGGTATCAGTCAGAGATCCTGCCTCTAAGCTATCGGCGCATGACAGAGAAAGGAAAATTCTAACTTATTATATATGAATGTATACAAACACAAGATACATACATACATACATATATATATATATATATATATATATATATATATATATATATATATATTATAAATTAACTGATTTAAAATATGTTTTTTTTTCACTACACAGTAATAACCATGTTTCAAAAATGGAAGCTAAAAGCTTCAAATTTAATTTTGTTATTAAATTAAAGACATTAGTTCCATTTCCTCATTAAGCGAATAAGTAAGTAATTCTAATACATTTACTTAGTTTTAAAAAGAAATATAGTCTATTAAAAATTAAAATTTTTAGAATTGTAGTTAATTTAAACATATTCTAGCCTAAACAGCCCCAAAAAATATTTAAGTATACAAATAGAGAAAATGCCATAAGAATTTTGCCGTTAAAAATAAAATTTTTATAAAAAACCCAGACGACATGCATTTAGCGGATGTCAGAATTTGTTGAAAAATACATCCCTACCCATCCCTAAACATAACCCCGCTTTCGAATGTAACTATTAACTGATACAACGAAAATTGAAATTGAACAAGCTAGCACCCCTTGTCTAGATAAGTGGATTTCTCTGTATTCTTGGAAACACTCAATTATGAATCTTTGCTGTGCCTTTAAAACTGTAAATTTTTAAAAAATAAGTTACTCCAAAATTCACTTGACGAGGAAATGGAACTAATGTCTTTAATTTAATAACAAAATTAAATTTGAAGCTTTTAGCTTCCATTTTTGAAACATGGTTATTACTGTGTAGCGAAAAACCATATTTTAAATCAGTTAATTTATAATATTAATGCTCTGTAAATTTACATTTTATTGTGTAAAAATAAAAATATCTATAAGAACACCAGATTATATATCTTACTGTTCTTTCTTTTTATTTATATATATATATATATATATGTATGTATGTATGTATGTGTGTGTATGTATGTATATGTGTGTGGTTGTGTGTGTATGCATCTAATTCTATGGAGTTAAGAACACAAAAAATTTGATTCCACTTACGAATAAAATCACGACAGCTTATTTTTCATTCTAAATTTGGAGTACATGAATATTTCTATATTAACAATAGAATATAACAATTCTATAATAAAAAACTAAATATTTCTATACTAAAAAATTAGCATTTCTATATGAACATATTAATTCTAACAAACTGAATATTTCTATACCAGCAAAAAGACTTTCTATTCAAAGTAAATATTTTTATACTAATAAACTATTTCTAGTATAATGAAGCAAATAATATTGATTAACCAACTGAATATTTGCATAGAAGCATAAACAAAATATATCTAGACTAATGAAATATTTATCTGCTAATGAACAAAATATATCAATTCAAACAAAATTAATATTTTTATCCTAACGAAACAAATATTTCTATACTGACAAATAATTTCTATTCTCACAAACTGCTATTCTAATGTATCTAATAATCCGGTCTGGTACTTCTATATATTTAGAGATTCTTGATAAAATACAAAGAAGAATCTGCAATGTTATTAATCCTGACCTGGCATCTCGGCTTCAGTCACTTTTCCTGATGTTGTAATGTTGCTTCCCTGTGTCTTTTCTATACTTTCATAGTAATTGTTTTGATGAACTTTGCTCTATGGTACCTAGATTTTATGAATTTAAACACAGTACTAGATTGGCAGTAAGGTCTCATCATTTTACAGTTGAAATGGCTAAATATAACCATAAGTTCTATGTTAAGAGTTTCGTCTATCGTATTTCTCGCTTGTGTAACTCTCTTCTGTCTTCCCAGTTAACTTTGACTTTCAAAAATTTAAATGCAATGTCAATCATTATCTTGTTTTCTTGATTCCTGTTCTTTTATTATTCCCTCACCTTAATAGTGTCTTTTTTTCTCGTATTCTTTCAAGCTCAGTAACTCCTTTTATTGCCTTGCTTGGGATGAAAGGATTAAAAAAATTAAAAAGTTGATGTTTATATTCTAACAAACTGAATATTTCTAAGCTAACAAATATTACTAAACTCTTTACATACCAACAAACAAAATATTTCTAAGAAACTGAATATTTCTATTCAAAAAGAAAATTTTTATAATTCATAAAAATATTTCTATAATCATAAACTAAATATTTCTTTTCTACAAAACTAAATATTTGTATTCTAAAAGATTAATATTTCTACATTAACAAACTGAATGTATTTATTCTTGCCTACTAAATATTTCTATTCCATAAAACAAATATTTCTAAACAAACAAGTTAGTTATTTTTACAGTAACTAACTGAATATTTCTATTCCATAAAACAAATATTTCTAAACAAACAAGTTGGATATTTTTACAGTAACTAACTGAATATTTCTATTCTAATGAACTGAATGTTTCTAATTAAAGCAAATGGAGACTTTTCTTCTAACAAACTTTTCTAGAATAACAAACTGAATATTTCCAAACTAATTAACTAATTTTAACAAACTGAATATTTCTATTTTGACAAATTAATTATTTCTTGTCTAATAGCCTAAATATTTCTATACTAAAAATAAATATTTCTATAATAACAATTTAAGCATTTTTATATTAACAAATTAAATATTTCTATATTGTTAGTATAGAAATATTTAATTTGTTAATATAAAAATATTTAAATTGGTATTTTTAGTATAGAAATATTTAGGCTATTAATTATTTCTATATTAAAAAAATAAATATTTTTATATTAACAAAATAAATATTTTTATATTAACAAATTAAATATTTCAATATTAACAAATATTTTGATGCTCACAAATTAAATATTTCTATAATAGCAAATTAAATATTTTTAAACTAACAAATTAAATATTTATATACTAATAAATATTTTTATATTAACAATTTCAATATTTTTATAATAAATTAAATATTTCTATACTAACAAATTAAACATTTTTATCTTAAATTTAATATTTCTATACTAAGAAACTATGTTTATTTAATATTTCTAACAAACTAAATATTTTGTAGTGTTTGTGATGAAAAACTTAAAAAATTTATATAAATTAAGATTTGGTAAAATGAATAAATTATATTCAAATTATAGTGGGCACATCATAAGAACATATTCTATTAATCAGTTTCAGACAAAATAAAAACATTTTTTATTGAAAAATTATTAAGACATGATATCCTTACCTAGTGGATGCCAATTTAAAATAAAATTTAATTAAGTTATAATTTATAGAGAAAGATAAAAATGGCATTGTATTTAAACTACAAACTTTCAGCTTTTAAACATGTATAATTAAGTTATTAGAAATTTTATACTCTTCAAGTAGCACACTTTAGAATAGAATTGAACATTTTTTGTTAAATATTTGTGAGAATTTCTTGTCTACTACTACATCTGTGCACTATATATAAATAAAGGACAAGTAGTCAGTTTACATGATAGCTATGTGAATAGCAGTTGAAGTTACAGTTTGAGTTGATTTAGTAATAGGAGTCATTAAGAAGTCTCTCTGTGTCTAGTCTAGTTCCTGTCATAGGAAGAATGTCTACATGAGAAGAAACTGGACTAAAAAAAAGAAACAATCTTTTTAAAACATCTAAACAATTTCTGGAATATAAAATTTTTGGATTTCCACTGTATCTGCTTTCTTCTTTTTCTTTGTGGATAGGTTGAATATTTTTACAAGGCCAAATTTTCATCCCATCGACCTTCCATAATTTCATTCTAACAAAAAGAATATTTCTGTTCTACTAAATATATATTTTGTTGCTAATAAAAGCTAGAGATTTCTATATTAACAAACTGAATACTAAGAAACTAGTTTTTTCTATAATAAAAAGCTAAATTACTATAACAAACTAGATTATTCTATATTAACAAGCTAAATAATTATGTTCTAACAAACTGAATATTTCTATCCTTAAAAACGAAATATTAAGTAGTTAAAAAAATAATGTCCAATATTAGAATCAACTTTTATTCCTGAATTAATGTACTTAAACAGTGTTTAAATCAGTCAAGATAGGAACCCTGAACATCTATATACTTCTGTTTAAAAATTACAAGTTTATTTATGCCTTTGTGATAAAACACTAAAGGTTTAGATGCCAAAAAATCTTTGAATTCAGTTTCTGCATTGTCTCTGCAATGGAATGTCTTTTGGCTTAACATTGTCAAAATGCTTGAAAAAATGGTAGTCAGAGGACAAGAGATCAGGGTAACATAGTGGATATGGCAAAGTCTCATGTCCCAAGTCGATGTCATTGTGTAGTAGTGTCATCCTGACAACATGGCCAAGCATTGTCATGAAGCAAAATTGCACCACATCAATTAACCAGTGTCAGTTGCATTTTGCTTAATTGAATGTGCATTTCATCCAGTTACTAGCAGTAAACATCAACAGTGATGCTCTGTGTTGTGATGTCTTTTAGTCAGTGACATAGAAGTTCTACCTCTGTTCTGAGTGACAACTGACTTATTAGTAGTCACTTTACTCTATGCAGAATAAGGCAAGTCCATTTTGCCTATTTCACTACACCTGGAAATGTAGTGGCTTTATGCTCTTTGTTGATCTGTAACTTCTCCAAACAATAGTATAAGATCTTATTTCTTTCTCTCTTGAGGGGGTGTACCTGTGTTTTTTATTGGGTATCTTGGTCTGAACTCATCTTCATTCTGATCTTCCTACTCTGTCAGATTTCTGTGAACTATCCTCGATAGTTTCTTTACTATTCTGTTCAGTTTCTCTATCAGAAGCACTCTTGCTTTCTTCCCTTTCAGGTTCCTCCTGCTCCTCCTCTTCCATCTCGATTTCTTCATTGTCACTTCTAGATCTTATTTGATCAGAATGAGCCAATAAATTCTGTCCATTCGTTGCTATTATAGCTGTATTATGTCACCACCCTTCCAATTTTAATTGCCTCTGTGTTGCTGTTATTCCACAATGGATATTATCATGTACACTTTTTATTATGTCTTTCCTTAATCTCTCTGGTGGTATAGAGAAGGTTGTATAGAAAAGGGTCTTATATACAATGGATATGTTTTAACATATCCATTGTATATAAGACCATTCTCTATAGTTAACCTGTGCCTTCTCTCTTTATAGGTCTCTCTGCCCTAGACCAATCACTTCCTTTGTTTCTTTTTATTCTACATGTAATCTTGCTTAATACTGGCTCCTGTAAGGTTTCAATTGCAAGATGATCTAAGGATAATACATCTGTTTCTATCCAGTGCAATATTTTATCTTCTGAATTGTTTGATCTTTCTAATGGTTCATTGTTGAACTTTAATCTTGATAGAGCATCTACATATGGAATGGTGTTTCTTTCACTTATTCAATGTCAAAGTCAAAGGCCATGAACTTTATGGCCCATCTTAAAGTTCTATAATATGTTAATTTTTAGTAACTCCTTCATTGGGTTAAAAATAAACTCTAACAGTTTATGGTCAAATGTAAGCAAAAACTTCCTGCCTAATAAAAATTTGTGAGCTCTATCTGGGCTTCACATGATAGCTAAAGTTTCTTTTTCAATATTTGAATAGTTAGCTTCAGCTATGTTAACCTTTTAGAAAGGTACATTATAGGATGACATTCTTGAGACAAAATCACTGGTACGGCACACTCACTTGCATCTGTAGTTAAAATCACTTCCTGTTCAGGGTCAAAACGTTTTATAATGGGTTTTTTATGTTCTTTCTACTATTGAGTCCATTTAAATTCAGTGTCCGTTTTTCATATCTCCACCAAGGGTTCTATCAATTCACTATACTTTCGCTGTAAAAATTGGCTAACCCTAAAAAAAATTCCAATTCTTTTTTATTTGTAGGTGTAGATACCTCTTCTATTTTCTTTATTAAATTTGTGTCTAGTAAAATTATGTCTTTGGAAATCTAGTATCTCAGATATGTTATTGTGTCGCAATTTAATACACATTTATCCTTGTTTATGGTCATTCCAGCATTTTTTAATTTGTTTAAAGCATAATCCATTTTTGTTTTAGCTCTTCTCTACTGGCAGCACCAATACATATGTCATCTTGATAGATGATCATATTTTTAGCATCACTAGTTAGTACATTTTCAATGGTTCTTTGAAAAATAGCACTTTCTGTTTTTAAACTATAGGGTATATGCTTCCATCTGAGAAAGTCTATTGGAGGGTTAATTGTAGTGACCTCTTTTAATTTTTCATCAATTTTTATCTGGTTATAAGCAGAATTCATGTCAGTTTTAGCAAAGTATTTAATTTCTGACAACTCATGAATAGCAGTTTCAATGTTAGGAATAGGGAACTAATTGGAGCATTTTGTGATTTACTCCTATTTTGTAATCCCCACATATCCTTAAATGTCCATCTGGTTTTCATAAAACAAAAATGGGTGAGGCCCAATTATTACCACTAGTGGAAACATACTCTAAAATTCTTTCCTCCACCATTGTTTTTAGTTTAGCAACTACTAAAGGTAGCATGTGAATGGGCAGTCTGTGAGACTCAAAGAAGGGTGACTATTTTCTTTTAATTGAATGCTCTTTTTTTATCCTTTAACATCCCCATCACATTACCTTTACTCTTAATTAATTTGGTTGTATCCACTTGCAAGACATCTATTCCCACGAGTCCATGATATTTTTTACATTTCACTACTGTGATGGGAATAATTTTGAAGTGTATGTCAGTCTCAAAAGTTCCTTCAAAACAACCTGTCTTATTTTAAGCTAACTTTTCTTTAATTTGGGTTTGTCCATTCATTCTCAGAAATTTATTGGGATTAGAGTGACATCACTCCCAGTATCTACTTGCATAGGAAAAATTAAACCAATCAATTTAATTTTTTTCTCTCACACTTTTCTCTTTATGTCTTTGTATTTCAATTACAGCTGTAATTTCTTGGGTGGTGTGGGGGGTAAATTTTCTACCTTTTCTATTTTCCTTTTATACTCGCATGCAGACTTGAAATGGTTTTTCTTTTCACAATTCCAGCATACTTGTCCTAAAGCTGGACATTTTTTCTTGTCCTGTTCATGCTTTTTATCACAGTATTTACATCATACAAGGGAATTCAATATACTGTATGCTTTGGCATTACTCTTGAATGTACTGAATTTAATTTTTCAGTTAACTCTAATTATTGCAGAAACACTATAGATGCATCCAAGAACATGCACACATGCAAACTTAAATAATCATATAATTTGAATGAAACTGAAATGGACATCTGTACCACAAGAACTAATTTCTCTTTCTGTCTGACAACAACCCCTGGATAACAGGAAGAGAGTATAAACTGAAATGTGCAGCCCTTTGAAATAATTTTTTGTCTCCTGTATTTAAACTGAATATATTTTCTAATAAATATAGTATTCTAAATGAACAAACAATTTAGATTTGAAATTTGATCATTTTGTCACCAGTGAAATGACAAGTTCCAAACTAGTTGTAATAAATGATACTAGTAACTATAATTTTTTATGCATTTTCTGAGAATATATGTATCTTATACAAAAGTGCATCATATGCACAAAAACCTAATGTAATTTCTTTGCTAATTTGTTCAGTCTGATGGACTGATTTTGTTAAAATTTAATAATATTCCCTATTGATCATGAAACAGAAGTAATTATTTTAATGTAATTTGTATAGTCTGTAAATAAAATAACAAAAGGAGAAAACCCACAACTTGCTTTATAGAATTTGTTGATTTGTGTTGTGGAATTTAGATGATAATGTATATTTGTAAGTGTGTATGTCTGCTAGACATTATGTTTGGTAATTTTTTGTATGTTGAGAACATTTTACATACACACCATTTGTTTTAGATAAACATGTTAGAATTGATTCAATAAACGTTGGTGAAGCAATATAATGTTTTTGATTTGTATTTATAGTTGGTCAAATATTATCCCACAAAGTACTTTTGACATAAAGAATTATGTTCTTTTTTTAATTAGGGTGGCATTTGTAAAGTCAAAGTTATGGCCAGTTTTGTTCCTGTGTATTATGAACAAGTTTAAATGTTTGTTCAAACATAAATCACTTTTATGTTCATAGATATGCGCTTTTAGATTTTGAGATGTCTCACCGATATAAGAGCTTTTACATTGTTAGAAATTTATTTGATAAATACCAGCATCTGAATTGGTGTCAGATTTATTTTTCTTCCTAATTATTTCTCTGATTGTCTTGGATGTTGTGGTAAAGATCCTAATATAAATAATTTATTTAAAAATTTTGTAGAGTGTTAGAGGCTAGGATTATGAATTTTATGTTGTTGATGTTAGAAGTGCTATTAGTGGTGTCTAAAGACTGTTAAAAATGTCACATACATAGGTGAAACATCTAGGAATTTAAATAAAAGAATATATGAACACAAAAGGAATTTCTAATGCAACAATACACTCATTGCATTAAACATTCATTGTATGAAGTCGGACCATAATTTCAACTTAATGAATGCGGTTTTAATTAAAGAGAAAGTAATTTATTAAGGTGGAAATCTATAGAAAGTGCATTAATTTCTGAGTCTTCCACAGTAAATTTAAGTCCAGGTTCATACAGCATTTCACCTTTTTTAACAAAACTACTGCTATTACAATGTGGGATATTTTAAAACAACAGTGATAAAAACAAACAAAAGCAGTATGAAGCTGGATGATGTTGCATCTCTAGACTCATCAGATGCCTAGAATTTAAAATTTAAAGTTAAAGTTAAGCATCCCTGCATCTTCAGCATTTCTTGTCTTGTAATGTATAACCAATATCTATTTCATTTCCTCCCCCTATGTATATACTTCCATCAATAAAAGTTCTGGGTATGATGATAAACTACATCCAGCAGCAAGGCCTCTGATCTGGAGATTGGAGGCTTTGAGAAGCATAGAACTACCTTTTTATTGCTGTTGTTCTCAGGTTCTCCCCGACCCAGGGTAGTAACACCTGTTAAGGTCCCAGCTATGGATGAATAGTGAACCCACAAACAAAACACTGTGAAGATATAAAAATACCAGCAATGCATTTTTATATAAAAACTTTACCAACAATACATATTTATATTAGAATTACCAACAATACATTTTATAGCAAAATGACCAACAATACATTTTATCTGTAGTTGAAGGCATACAATTGCATTCAATATTTATTTAGTTGACGCCATAAAATTGTGTTCAAAATATTTAGATTTCAGTATTAAATAACCCATAGAGGTGTTGATATGCCACTAAACAAAATCAACCAACCAACATGAAATAACTCTTGCATGATATTAATCCAGATAATATCCTATAATTTCTTAAAGAAATCAAACTGTATTTCAAAATATAACTTAACAAAACTACTACATAAACACACACATATCATTACCTCTTGTAATTATGTCCACACAAACACATATATGCACAAAAGCTGAGTATCATCTACCATGTATTCAATTATGAAAGCTGAATAACATATAGTTTTATTACTTGAAAGCTCCCAAGAAAATTAAATTTTGGCATTAAATGAACCATAAGGAGTCGATATGTCGTTAAACAAACAAATCAATTAACCAACCATCAATAAAGACATTATTTAATTTGAAGAAGTCTTTTCAAAGAACAAAATGTAACATTTTGTCATTCAATTACCTATGCATTGCAATATAGTTTTCTTTATTTGTACTTATCTCAAAACTTTATGAAAAAGAAATGGTATAGTATATATTATTTAAAAATAGTCTGATGCCATAATTTCTATAAAAGGTTATCTACTGTAAAGCAGTTGTTAGATAATCTTGCAAGTGAATTTGATCTTAAATACCCTAAAATATTTAAGCTCTAATACCCCGACATTGCAAGGTGAAAAATAAACACAACAAATTTACTTTTATAAAACCAAGTATAGTTTTTTTTAGCCATATTAATAAAGTATTTGTAACAAAAAACATCCTTGAACTGTGACTGATAACATAAATAATTGTTTTCTATTTTGTCATAGAATGTGTAGTTTGAATTCTGGCCAAAGTTACATCCACTTTTTTCACATATACCTTTGGGAAAGGTATGAATCCATCTCCATTTCTTCAGCTTTGAGTTAAATAGCAGATAAGACTGGGCTCTCTAATTGTAGTTGGTAATCAGTCTAGAAGTACAACTCTGGATTCAAAACTCTACAAAAATAGTCAGTTATGTGCCATGCATAATACATGTTTAGGCAATCATGTATCTTTCGATACATGGCAGACGAGGCAGATTTTTTCCCGCAGTAGGTTGCCATTTCTTTCTGCGGTAGAACAGTTGCCATCCAAGACTACAGAACCCAGTCTGTCCTGTGGGTGGGGGGAGAAGAAAAGGATTCATAACTTTCTTAAGGGTATTAGAACATAAGTGAATGTAATTGTAATGGATTCGACTGGAATTCGAACTCGGCTCTCCGATTCCTCAATCTGAGCTACTATCCATTACTACGGTGGAATAATGGATAGCAGCTCGCATTGAAGAATCGGAGAGCTGAGTTTGAATTCCAGTTCAATCCATTACATTCACTTACATGCTAATACCCTTGAGAAAGGTACAAATCCTCTTCTCCCCTCATCTATGGGTAAATAGCATGACAGACTGGGTTCTGTATGAAGTGGGACAGCTGAAAACACATCCAAATAATCTCATTGGAAAGTGGAAAGACTTCTGTTGTCAGTGGACTGGGGAAGCTAACATTCCCCAGTGTGATTGCTATTACCACATGGTTCACATCTTGGAACCAAGAGGAGAAAAGGAAATATCCTGTTCTTTCTGGAAGTGGGGGTCATAAAATTGTATATGTGACCAGAAACCCTTTCTGGTTTCTTTATAACTTGCATCATGCGAAAATGAATTTATTTATATTCATTATTATTATTTTATTTGTTGGTTTTATTTCATTTCCCCACAGGCCCAAGGAAGGTGTTTTCTCAATTACTTAGCTATGAAGATGTTAATAATTTTTGTAGGCAAACATGGACCTTTGTGCATGCAAAAAAACAGAGTTTCAAAAGGATGGTTTTTCCATTGATACCGCTATTATTTTAAGTATGTTCAATTTTCTTTTCAGATTTTTTTCTTTATAAAATGGTAAATAATAAATCTTTATAAGAGGTAAATAATTTTTTTATGATATTATAAATAAACATTATGAAGGGAGCAAATGTATTTAAAATAATAGCAGTATCAATGGAAAAACCATAATTTTGAAACATTTTTTATAGGGGCATGAAGGTCTATGTTTCTACTCTAATATCAGTTTTATTTTCAGTTGTTTGTCTTCTTTTGATAGATAAAAATATTGCTGAGTGAAACAAATGAACAGAATTAATATAATGTGTTATTAGGCTTTAGTGTAAGCTTTTGCTAACAATGTCCTAAAATGTCTTACTTTTTAAATGCTACTATATTAATTGATATTTATCACATTCTATCTTTATTGCACAACAATTAATTTACAAAATTTCCTTGGCTTAAGTGTCACTCTGGACCATTCAGCTCATTTATTAATTGCTATTAAGTATCTTGTAGGATAAAAGGAATGAAGTAGATTTCTAAAATTACTTTATTTTAATTTTTGCCTAAAATTAGCCTTTAAACCAGTTTGAGATGAGAATTGGGATGTGAAAGAATTTGAGCTTCACTTGTTTATTCTTCTATTTCTTTGTTTTTGACTTTCTCATTTTTTCCCTATATCTTCTTAATTTCACAGTAATATTTCATCTGTCAAAAGAAATGAAACAACTGATAATGAAACTGGTAGTAGATTAGATAATGCTCATTTTATTAACATTTTCATAGCCAAGAAATTGAGAAAACATTGTGATCATAGCAACAAAGATGAGGATATTTAATCCAACAGGAAATAATATAAATAATTACATCTTTTAATCCTAGAGATTCAGACAGAAATAATTGAGAAAGGTTTTATTACTTGTAAGGATTTAACAAAATATATTATCCAACATTTTTGTTCTTAGGCTTATAGCCACATCACATAGAAACAATGATTCACTGAAATTAAACAATGTTGAACCTGATCAGTACCTAGATGGGTGACTGCTTGGGAATATCAGGTTCTGTAAGGTTGGATGTGTGGGTGGTGTAATAGATAATGACTTGGAATTTTTAATTGGCGAGCAGAGTTCCAATTCCCATAGGGTTTGTTATATTCATTTATGCACAAATATCATTGGGAAATGTATGGGTTAATTAGTAAGAATTGTTTCACAAAACCATTATTATTACCAAAACAAAAATTCTTACAGTCTTCTTTTGTTCTTTTTTAATAATTATAATGGCAAAAGACCATTTTATATTTGATTTAAAAAAATATTCCTTTCTTTTCTTATTTATGTTTTTAGATAATCTTTTCTGTCAAAATAGAGAATATTATCAATGTATAAGAGACCCTTTAAGTATCTAGGTAGTAACTGAGGATTGGTTGACACTAAAATTATTTTGGTTCAAGCAGAAAATCCCGTCTGTCTGATTACAAGATGATTTATGTTGATTTTTCACAATGTTGACCACCATCTTGAATGCAATCTAATATTTTGATAACATGTTTCATTTTAGACAAATCTTCCCCTTTCACTACTTATTTTTAGTTATTTAATCCCTTTATATGCATGGCATGATTCTTATAGTTTGACAGGCACCAAACATTTTGATATTTAATCTGATCCACTTCTGGTTCTTATCCACCATTTCTGTCCCCATCTTTTAATATTTGATCCACTCTCCACAAATTTAAAATATCTCTGTTTATTTTGAAAGTCATCATTTAATCTATTTTCATTCATTTCTATTGTTTGGAGATATATTTCACAAATAAAAAAAATTAAGTTAATGTGATACAATGTACAAAAGCATTAGAACCTTATTTTATCTCAATTATAAAAAGTTTTAGAAAACAGAAGCGTTATTTAGGAGTGAGAACAATAGAAGAGTAATCGGTAAGACAGTAGATAATGATTGACATTGGATTTAAATTTTTGAAGGTCAAAGTTGGCTAGAAAGCATGAAGCTGGAAGAGAGTTCCACAACCAAGAAGTGCAAGAAGAGAAACTGTTAACAGTGAACTTACGATGACATCTAGCCAATTCAACTATAAACCAATAGGACTCGTTGCTAATTGTGTACTGCGCTTAAATTCATAAAGTCTAGGTATCATAGCAAAGAGCTTGTTTGAACAATTACCATGAAAGTACTTATAGGAAATGGTTCAGGGAAGCAACTTTATGACAATGGGAAAATGACCAAAACTAAGACGACAGGACAGGATGCCAATTGCTAATTCAGCTTTGGATTTTATCAAGAATCTCTAAATATAAAGCAAGAGTACTGGACCATATGGGAAATAAATTATATTTTATAAATTGTCTCAAAAATGTAACATTTCATAATTTAATTCTATAATGTAAACTCAGACACACAATCTTATTATATAATATGCCAAATATATTTGTGTAGTTTTTGTAACTTTTTGCATAAGGAATGATTATTAGACTATATAGAATGACTGCAGAATAAGTTAAATATTAGTAGTATACACAGTATTATCAGTAGTAGTATTCGCATTAGAAGCAATATATGAAAAATCTATGTATAATATAGCTTCAGACCATTTATTTTGTAAAGTTAACATGAAACCCACAGATGACCTTGTCACCAAACTGTTGTTACTAGGTTAGGGGTCATGTGTTGAACAAAAACTAAAATTGTTGAGAAAATAGAAAAACAAAAGGGTGAAACAAAACAAGATAGAAATATTTATTCTATCAGGAATATTTAGAGAAAATTTCAAGGAATGTTATTAAGAGTCTTTGTAAATAATGAAAGAAAAGTTGCAGTAACTCTACTGGTGAATTAGCGAGTGAGTGAGGTAAACTGTCCATGCCATGTGCGTTTATTGCATAAAGCGATAACTTTAACATCCTGTCATGACTTTGGCAGGAAATGAAAGAGAATTAGCTTCTTCTGATTTACATCATGCATGCTCAGAGTTTTTGTCTTTTTATATATACCCAAAAGCTGAAAAGTGGTTACTTTCACCGATAGAGTTTTTCACGCATGCGTATCTGGCAAAAGGTTTAACATCTGCTACAATACAGAATTTGTGTATTTAGGCAGCAATCCTTCTTTCGTGCACATTTCATTGAATACGACAGACAAGGTGCTTTGATTTAGTATCTTATACAATTTCTCATGTGATCTAATAATTTTTTTCTTTTCAGATGATAAATTATATAAAAACTGTCCAATTGTTCTTTTTATCCGACCACTTTCAGCTATACATTTAGCCATTTTCAAGGTTGAAATATATTAACTGTTAACAAGAAATATATATATATATATATATATATATATATATATATAAATGTATAACTGAAAGTGCTTGAATAAAAAGAACAATTGGACAGTTTTTATATAATTTATCATCCAAAAAGAAAAAAATTATTAGATCACATAAGAAATTGTATAAAAAACTAAATCAAAGCACTTGTCTGTTGTATTCAATGAAATGTACAATATAGAAGAATACATTTCACAGAGGGAAGCACCTTATACTTAATTTGCATATGAGTATTATGTATACATATAAATTCCACCAGAAATAAACAATCATATATAAGTTTATATTCATTTCACATATAAGTTTATATTATCATGTTATAAATATAATCATATATATAATAAATATTATTAGTTTATATTCTTACAATGATAACTCTAAAATATTATTTTTACAATTATCTCTTTTATAATGGAAACACCAAGTGAAAGCGTCATTGTTATAACAATGACAGATTGTTCAAAGATGTTTACAAAACTAGTCTGTGAAAGAGCAGAATTATAAAATTATTTTAAATAAAAAAGATATTAAAATTGTATGAAAAACTAATTAAGAAAATTAGAATGCTACTAACATTTATGATGTCAAAAACATGCCAAATTTAAGCTGCAAATGAATGTAATTTGATTGGATAGTGATTCTAGAGTTGGCGATAAAAGTATACACCTCCAAAGGAGTTGATTTTTTTATCCAGTTGGGGCTACTTATTGGTTATATAAAGGGGAAATTTTGACTGCAAAATCAGAAAGGAATAGACCACCTTCAGTTAGTGAAAGGATTCAACTACACTCAAGTGAAATAGACTGTCAGCTAGGATGGTAAAGACTGCTGCTACTACTACTGTTACTAAGAATGTACATGACAAAGAATGTCTTTTCCTAAACCAGAGGTATTTATCTCATTCAAATGTATTTTCTAAACCTGTGAGAGTTTATCTCTTATTTGAGAATGCCTGTTCCAAAAATCTGAATATTTTGTCTAAAGAATACAGAGAACCAGCATCACCAGAGGTAGGTCATTCTTTCTCACTCTTCAGCTTTACGCATTTTGAATTTGTGAATTTTTCAAAGTAAATTAATTTCTTCTGTTGCTAAAAAAATTGATTTACATGAACTGTTGTTCTAAAAGAAAGTAACTAAAATTCCTATATTGTTATGGAAAAAGATTGTTTTTCATGAACTGTTGTTTACTAAGAGAAAAGAGATTTGTATTTTGAAGAACTATTAATCTGCCTTGATAGTGTAAGGCACATGGGGGAAATTTTGTGCAAGGCCTATATTGTATTTTGTACAATTTGTATATTGTAAAAATAATTTTTGTCTCAGTAATGAATGTTTGCTTCTTTTCAAGTTTTACTTTGATCAGAACTCTTGCCCTTTTCATTAGCACCTCTAAAAGTAATTATAAAAATAGGGCAGTGACATGCAGAGGTTTGGTGATGCTTGGGCCAACTCCTTGATTGTATATCCTTAAAACTCAAGTAGGGGGTGCCTATAGGGCCTAGTGCTGAGAAATGTGAGAAAAGAAGACATGTTTAAATATGTAAAAACAGCTAAAACATGAAATAAACACTTTATTCAAATTAAATATAAACTAAATTTTTATTTCACTCTTTGATTGGATGCCCTCCCAATATGGATGCCCGGGGCTGTTGCACCCTCTGCCCACCTTCTGCATGCTACAGAGAGAGGGATAAAAGATTTGAAATCCCCCCTCTCTTGTTCTTTCTTTTTAGAATATAACAATAATAATAGGAAAAATATTTTTAAAGACACATGTAAAAACCTAATAATAATAAGGACAACACAAATATGTAAAAAAATGATGAAACCTGAAATAAACACTTTATTCAAATTAAATATAAATTAAATTTTTATTTCACTTTTGATTGAATGCCCGGGGCTGTTGCACCCTCTGCCCACCTTCTGCATGCTACTGAGAGAGGGATAAATGATTTGAAATCCCACATCTCTTGTTCTTTCTTTTTAGAATATAACAATAATAATCGGAAAAATATTTTTAAAGACACATGTAAAAACCTAATAATAATAAGGATAACACAAATATGTAAAAAAATGATGAAACCTGAAATAAACACTTTATTCAAATTAAATATAAACTAAATTTTTATTTAACTCTTTGATTGGATGCCCTCCCAATATGGATGCCCGGGGCTGTTGCATCCTCTGCCCACCTTCTGCATGCTACTGAGAGAGTGATAAATGATTTGAAATCCCACATCTCTTGTTCTTTCTTTTTAGAATATAACAATAATAATCGGAAAAATATTTTTAAAGACACATGTAAAAACCTAATAATAATAAGAACAACACAAATATGTAAAAAAATGATGAAACCTGAAATAAACACTTTATTCAAATTAAATATAAACTAAATTTTTATTTAACTCTTTGATTGGATGCCCTCCCAATATGAATGCCCGGGGCTGTTGCATCCTCTGCCCACCTTCTGCATGCTACTGAGAGAGTGATAAATGATTTGAAATCCCACATCTCTTGTTCTTTCTTTTTAGAATATAACAATAATAATCGGAAAAATATTTTTAAAGACACATGTAAAAACCTAATAATAATAAGGACAACACAAATATGTAAAAAAATGATGAAACCTGAAATAAACACTTTATTCAAATTAAATATAAACTAAATTTTTATTTCACTCTTTGATTGGATGCCCTCCCAAATTGGTGGCCGGGGCTGTTGCACCCTCTGCCCACCTTCTGCATGCTACTGAGAGAGGGATAAATGATTTGAAATCCCACATCTCTTGTTCTTTCTTTTTAGAATATAACAATAATAATCGGAAAAATATTTTTAAAGACACATGTAAAAACCTAATAATAATAAGGATAACACAAATATGTAAAAAAATGATGAAACCTGAAATAAACACTTTATTCAAATTAAATATAAACTAAATTTTTATTTCACTCTTTGATTGGATGCCCTCCCAATATGGATGTCCGGGGCTGTTGCACCCTCTGCCCACCTTCTGCATGCTACTGAGAGAGGGATAAAAGATTTGAAATCCCTCATCTATTGTTCTTTCTTTTTAGAATATAACAATAATAATCGGAAAAATATTTTTAAAGACACATGTAAAAACCTAATAATAATAAGGATAACACAAATATGTAAAAAAATGATGAAACCTGAAATAAACACTTTATTCAAATTAAATATAAACTAAATTTTTATTTCACTCTTTGATTGGATGCCCTCCCAATATGGATGTCCGGGGCTGTTGCACCCTCTGCCCAACTCCTGCATGATACTGAGAGAGGGATAAAAGATTTGAAATCCCTCATCTATTGTTCTTTCTTTTTAGAATATAACAATAATAATCGGAAAAATATTTTTAAAGACACATGTAAAAACCTAATAATAATAAGGATAACACAAATATGTAAAAAAATGATGAAACCTGAAATAAACACTTTATTCAAATTAAATATAAACTAAATTTTTATTTAACTCTTTGATTGGATGCCCTCCCAATATGGATGTCCGGGGCTGTTGCATCCTCTGCCCACCTTCTGCATGCTACTGAGAGAGGGATAAATGATTTGAAATCCCACATCTCTTGTTCTTTCTTTTTAGAATATAACAATAATAATCGGAAAAATATTTTTAAAGACACATGTAAAAACCTAATAATAATAAGGACAACACAAATATGTAAAAAAATGATGAAACCTGAAATAAACACTTTATTCAAATTAAATATAAACTAAATTTTTATTTAACTCTTTGATTGGATGCCCTCCCAATATGAATGCCCGGGGCTGTTGCATCCTCTGCCCACCTTCTGCATGCTACTGAGAGAGTGATAAATGATTTGAAATCCCACATCTCTTGTTCTTTCTTTTTAGAATATAACAATAATAATCGGAAAAATATTTTTAAAGACACATGTAAAAACCTAATAATAATAAGGACAACACAAATATGTAAAAAATGATGAAACCTGAAATAAACACTTTATTCAAATTAAATTTAAACTAAATTTTTATTTAACTCTTTGATTGGATGCCCTCCCAATATGAATGCCCGGGGCTGTTGCATCCTCTGCCCACCTTCTGCATGCTACTGAGAGAGGGATAAATGATTTGAAATCCCACATCTCTTGTTCTTTCTTTTTAGAATATAACAATAATAATCGGAAAAATATTTTTAAAGACACATGTAAAAACCTAATAATAATAAGGATAACACAAATATGTAAAAAAATGATGAAACCTGAAATAAACACTTTATTCAAATTCAATATAAACTAAATTTTTATTTCACTCTTTGATTGGATGCCCTCCCAATATGGATGTCCGGGGCTGTTGCACCCTCTGCCCAACTCCTGCATGATACTGAGAGAGGGATAAAAGATTTGAAATCCTCCATCTCTTGTACATTCTTTTTAGAATATAACAATAATAATCGGAAAAATATTTTTAAAGACACATGTAAAAACCTAATAATAATGAGGCCAACACAAATATGTAAAAAAATGATGAAACCTGAAATAAACACTTTATTCAAATTAAATATAAACTAAATTTTTATTTCACTCTTTGATTGGATGCCCTCCCAATATGGATGCCCGGGGCTGTTGCACCCTCTGCCCAACTCCTGCATGATACTGAGAGAGGGATAAAAGATTTGAAATCCCCCATCTCTTGTACATTCTTTTTAGAATATAACAATAATAATCGGAAAAATATTTTTAAAGACACATGTAAAAACCTAATAATAATGAGGCCAACACAAATATGTAAAAAAATGATGAAACCTGAAATAAACACTTTATTCAAATTAAATATAAACTAAATTTTTATTTAACTCTTTGATTGGATGCCCTCCCAATATGGATGTCCGGGACTGTTGCACCCTCTGCCCACCTTCTGCATGCTACTGAGAGAGGGATAAAAGATTTGAAATCCCTCATCTCTTGTTCTTTCTTTTTAGAATATAACAATAATAATCGGAAAAATATTTTTAAAGACACATGTAAAAACCTAATAATAATGAGGCCAACACAAATATGTAAAAAAATGATGAAACCTGAAATAAACACTTTATTCAAATTAAATATAAACTAAATTTTTATTTCACTCTTTGATTGGATGCCCTCCCAATATGGATGTCCGGGGCTGTTGCACACTCTGCCCACCTTCTGCATGCTACTGAGAGAGGGATAAAAGATTTGAAATCCCTCATCTCTTGTTCTTTCTTTTTAGAATATAACAATAATAATCGGAAAAATATTTTTAAAGACACATGTAAAAACCTAATAATAATGAGGCCAACACAAATATGTAAAAAAATGATGAAACCTGAAATAAACACTTTATTCAAATTAAATATAAACTAAATTTTTATTTCACTCTTTGATTGGATGCCCTCCCAATATGGATGTCCGGGGCTGTTGCACCCTCTGCCCACCTTCTGCATGCTACTGAGAGAGGGATAAAAGATTTGAAATCCCTCATCTCTTGTTCTTTCTTTTTAGAATATAACAATAATAATCGGAAAAATATTTTTAAAGACACATGTAAAAACCTAATAATAATAAGGACAACACAAATTTCATGCACACAAACAAACATTCTCATTTGCATAAATACTTCATGAAACTAGTCTTTAAATGTATTCTTAGTTTATTGTAATTGTAATACTTTTATCAATACATGCATTGTCATTTGTTTTATATTGTTTCGTGTTACTCATTTAATACTTGGATTCACATTCAAGTCCACAATAATTGTTATGAGAAAATAACACCAGGATTCATGTGTTTTCTACCTAAACACAACAAGCGTCCCCACAAGAAATAAGAACAATCTAGCGTTGAGCATTAAATAAGGAGTTCAGGATGATGGAGTTTTGATGTTTTACAGACCAGCTGAGAAGATTGATGTTATGCTCTCTGATGTCCCTCAGCTAGCATTCATATATGTGGTAATTTCAATATCCATTACAAGGAGTGGTTAGTCTGTCCAAACACAACTGATGAAGAAGGTAAATACTATGATTTCTGAATTGCATACAAGCTGACCCAAATCATGAATAAACCTGCTCATGTTCTTGATATAGCCGGGCACCACACTAATCTTCTAGATCTCTTTCTCACTTCCTGTCCTACAGCTGTGTTAACTTCCTTGGGTTCTTCAGGCCACTTCACTGATCAGCATGAAGACTGATGCCAAAGCAAACACATTCTTCAATGTCTCATTTCATAGGACAACTTTTTTAATACTCCGACACTGACTAAGACAGATTCAGATGTTATATTGCAGATGCTCTTCTCTTAGAATTCTTCAAAAATAGGGTTCCTAGAAGAGTCTCTTTCATTTCTGAATAGATTCTTTCCAGCACGGAGAGTTTTATCCCTCACAAAAATTATCAGCAAAAGCTGAATAGCTAGCTTTGTTTTACGCCTTAATATGCTTCTGCCATATCTCACTGTAACTACTACTAACATCTCTATCACTGTGAACAGCACAGCAAAAATCTTGCTACATTCAGAACTACCCACAATCATTGCAAGAAAATTCTAGAAAATCAGCTATGCACAGTCAGTAGTGGCTCGGATTGGGGAATCGGAGAGCTGAGTTTGAATTCCAGTTGAATCCATTACATTCACTTACGTGCTAATACCTCTGGGAAAGGTATGAATCCTCTTCTTCTCCCCACCAGCTATGGGTAAATAGCAGGATAGCCTGGGTTTTATAACCTTGGATGGCAACTGGTCTACCGCAGAAAAAAAATGGTAACCTACCTAACCTAAAAAAATCTGCCTTGTCAGTCATGTATCAAAAGATACATGATCGCCTAAGCTGACTGACAGTCAGTCCAACCCAAAGTAGAAAACAAAAGACTTTGTTCCTGCGAGTTTTTGAAAATCATTAACAAGATTCATAATAAGGACAAGCTGTCAGTGCATACTATTTTAAATGGAGTTATCTCATTCATGTCAAGTAAAGCTAAGCTCTATGCAATGAACTTTGCCACTAACTCCATATTAAATGACAAGGACCACCCTCTACCTGACTTCCCCACTACCACAAAGCACAGTCTTTGTGATATCTCTATCTCAGCTCAGGAAGTTTCCACACTCATCAAAAACTTTGCCTCTATGAAGACTATTGATCCAGATAAAATCCTTGTGATTGCTTTTAAGTACTTTAGTCCATAATTATCTTCAATCTTGTTTAACTGCTGCCTGAAGGAGAAATGTCTACCAAGCCTATAGGTGTCAGTTGTGCACCCTGTTTTCAAGAATGTGGAGGGAGTGCTTATAACAGCTGCAATTTTGCCCATCAACCTCTTTAGTGCTATCAGCAAATGCTTTGAGACTATGATCAACAAGAAGGTTGCTGGTCACCTCAACAGAAACAATCTCCTGAGTGACAAGCATTATGGATTTCACTCCTTTTGGCCCACTATTGATGTCACTAGACAGAGAATCAAAGCGGAACTCGATAAAAAATTCCTCATGAGAGATACCTCAAAGGCCTTTGGCAAGGTGTGGCATAGAATGTTGCTACATAAACTCTCCAGCTATGGCATCTCTGAAAGAGTCTTTGTAATTATCAAATCAGGGCGGTTCATGAAGGTTGATCAGAGTTTCATAGACAGACCCTCCAGGAATTACTCTGTCAACCGTCAGATAGTATCAACAATTACTGCTTATATTTCTTAATTTTTCTTTTTTATATGCACTTTTCATTGGTGCAAATTTTTTTTCATAGTATATGTGTGTGTATGTGTGTGTATGTGTGTGTATGTGTGTGTATGTGTGTGCCAGTGTGCATTCTTTTTCACTTTACACTCACTCATTAATTATTTCTCACTTTTTTCTCCTATTTTTGATTCAGTTGTTGCTATTTGATTTCTGGTTTTCTAGACATGCTGTCTTTGTTAACTTTTGATACATATATATATATATATATATATATATATATATATATATATGTATATGTATATATATATGTATATATATATATTAGGTGTATTTGGGCAGCAATTGCATAAATATATATATAAACATAAAAAATGTCTTAAATAATTGTCGTACTTTGTTCATTTCATAATGTATGATGTCATTTGTTTACATTTGGATACGCATTGAGCAGATATGAATGAATGAGAGAAAATTATGGAGAATTGTGTTTAAAAACAGTAAAATCGACCTTGCTAACCAAATGCTCCTCTGTGGCATGTCAGGCTATATGACGGTTCTGTATAGGATACATATTCGATTCCTGTCAGAGGACGCATATTTTCTATGCAAATTTCTCGGACATTCAAGCCGGTAAATGTTGTTAATACTGTTTATTATAAACAAAACATTTACTTAAATATTTGTATCTATAAAAAGAATGTATAAATATAAAAAATGTCTTATATATATATATATATTGATTGATTGAATCAGAAAGTTCAATACTTATGACAGGTCAACTCTAATGAACTTTATTTTTTCTGGTTCAATAATTATTCCTCTAGACAACTGTCAAGCACTTCACTGGCAGAAATTCTGTTCACCTCATTATATGTTAAATTATATAATTTTACATATATCAAGGGCATGTGACTGAGTGGTTAGAACGTTCGCATTCTGATCATGAAACCCGGGTTTGAATCTCATCATGATCGATTTGCCAGTAAGGAGACTTCGTAATTTTATCAGACTGGCAGGGTCAATCCCAGCATGTGGTACCTTTGCCTGAAAACCATATCACAGGTTGACCTAAGCCTTGTCAGTGAAATTGGGTAGATGGAACCCTTGGGTGTCATCGATAGCTGTGCTAGCACAAAGTCGCAACTCATCGTGGTCAAGGGCTTGGGCATGCTGGTCTTGTTCCAATTGTTGATCATTCTAGATAACACGCTCTTTCCCAGAAACTGTAACTAAAGTCTGCTCAGCATAGTTGCAGTATAAACCACATGTGGGCTCTGTGGATGTTGAGTAAACATAAATGTGCCTGAGTAAGCTTCTGCAATAAGGATTGGCTAGCTGCCCTAGTAGACAAGTATCCTCCAATACAAGTGCCCAGCTATACATATATCAATAAGTAGCATTATTATTTTATTTTATTTTGTTTTTATTTTATTATACATATATATATACAAGGTATATCAAGTCACTGATGATAAGTACAAAAGAAAAAATATAACAAAAAAAACAGTCAATAGAAAAATATGAGTATATTTTATAAAATAAATTGTACACATGTACAACTTATTCAATAACCTTTTCCCAGAGATTAATGCAGCCTTAGAAGTCACTCTGTGTCTGGATGTTGCTCATTGCTCACATATATTAGCCATCATCTCCTTGATGGCAGCATTCAACAAGTTTTTGGCATGTGGGGGCCACTGAGTTGTCTCCCTTTCAATGATGCCTCCAATGTTGCAGTTCAGGTGATTCAAATTAGGAGAGTTAAATGATCACATATTGAGCGTGATATGATTGTCAAAATTCTCAGCTCTTGACTCTTTGGGAAGGAGCAGAATTTTGCTGGAACATGTGCAGTTTCTCCTGGGCTACCCGACCGATTCAGGGTTTGACCACCGTCACTATTTAACTGGTAGCATTGACATTGATGTCATGTGGATAAAATAGAGAAATATGATATGATCCTCACTGCACATAAGCTCCAGGACTATTGCAGACAATGTGAATTTAATGCACATTTACTGTGGGTGTCTCCATCAGGTGTGTGCAAAACCACTTTTTATTCTTCCTATTCACCTTTTAGTCTTGAAATTTTCATCAGAAAAGAACCAGAACAGGCCGCAATACTTGGGATGCTTCAGTTTGTACAGAAAGTGCTTTAATTGGATAACACAGTTCTCCTTGGGCTTGTTAGATATGAACTGTCCTCTCATCATTGTATAGGACTTGTAACTGATCTCCTCATACATCACATATCTGATAATGGACGTCACCACCTTGAGCTGCTCAACAATGAGCATCATAAAATTGCTTGAGTCATAGCTGATGATGTCTTGGACTACAGATAGAACTTAACTGTCCTTACAATGCCTGACTAATTAGAATGTTTCTTTTTCTTGGCAACAGATAACAATCTTGAATACAAAAGACTCTGTCACTATTAATAAATTGGTTATATCTGTGGTTGGCAGATAGTTTCATGAGCATGGAGTACTTTTTCAGTTCCTGTATCAGATTGGAAGCTACCATTTTACAATGCTTGATATATCTGGAAGAGAAATAAGAACATTATAATTTGGCACATGCTGCATAACTTTACATTCTGTCATTTTTCCACTTATGTCCATTCTCAAATACACGGCTTACAATATATATGTTAAAAATATGATAAAAATATAGTTTTAAGGTATGCTATATTCATGGGTAAAAGTGCTCAATGTCAGGGATAGAGCATATGTAAATATAAAAGTGGTCACTGAGGTCAACACCCAGCATCACCAGTCTGTTTCATGCTTAAACGCAATCTTTGGGACTAAAGATTGTATCTAATATCCACGTTTATATATTTATGGACACGTGGCTGAATGGTTAGAATGTTCGCATTCTGACCATGAAACCTGGGTTCAAATCTCACCATGGTCAATTTGTCAGAAAGGAGACTTTCTGATGTTATTGGACCTTGTGAGTGAAATTGGCTAGACGGTTTCCTTGTGGGCCGGCAATAGCTTTGCTAGCGTGAAGTCACAAGTCATTGTGGCCAAGGGCTTGAGTGTGCTGGCCTTGTTCAAATTGTTGATTAGGCTAGATAACATGCTCTTTCCCAGAAACTATAACTTAGGTTTGCTCAGCATAGTTGCAGTATAAACCACAGGTGGGTTCTGTGGATATTGAATAAACACAAATGTGCCTGAGCAAGCATCTACAATAGGGATTGGCTAGCTGCCCTAGTAGATGGGTATCTTCGAATATGAATGGCCAGCTATGCACACACACATGCACACACACACACACACACAACACACACATACACACATACACACACACATACACACACACATACACACACACACACACTATATATATATATATATATATATATATACTTACAAATTTCATTAAATACAACTGACAAGGTACTGTGATTAAGCTTTTTATTCAATTTTCTTTGTGTTTGTATGAGTTTTTTTTTTTCTGGGCATAAATAAAATAAAAACCCATTCACATCACTGTAGAAACATATAATAAAAAAAAATCCAAACATTCAGTTGAAAATTTTAAAAAAATCCTTGATAATGGCTAATAGAACATCTATTTATTTATTCTTGTATTAAAGGGTAATGTCCTTAGGAAAGGCATGAATCCTTTTCTCCCTGGACTCTATCCTATTTCCAGGTATCTAGACAAAATGTCTCATCACTGGTATATCAAGGTGATTAATAAAGAAACTGGCTGAGTGACTACATGGGTAAATCATACTCACATAAAAACATTGCATATTCAAGGAGTCCCAAAAAAAGCTGTTGACCCTAAGGTTGTTAACCATAACAAAGGCTAACAGAGTAATTTAAATTTGTTAATATTAATTAAAAATAAAGGAATTAAGTTGAATGGGCTTAATTTATCTTTAGGAATTAGCGATTTTTAAATAAGTTCCAAAAATTGCAAAAAAGTAATATTTATATTTTGCTACCATAGCTCATACTTCACAGATTAAAATAAATTGACTGAAAATGTAAATCAGATTCTACTGGATTATTATAAAGCTTATAGACTTAAGATATTTTATTTATTATTGTTTATATGTAAATTGTGATATTAGTAGTTTAATAATAATAAGTTATTAATTTCCTTTTAGGATTGACTAACTTCTGAATGTTATATATTTCATTTACTTCAATTAAAAGAATTACTTGTATTCATTGTTAATAATTTATCCAATTATTAAAAATTGGTTCCCAGCAAAAAAAAACCCAAAAAACAGATGAGTTTTTCAACATAGAAAACTTTTATTAACAGTGCTTCTGAATATACTTTTCCATTTGCACAAATTAAACTAGTTGTTGGCATTCATAGCTTGATAAGTGAAAGTAGAAACTAGTCAAAACAAAAGGTTAAAAATAAATAGATTAGTATCTGAAGTTTTAAGCATTGCTGGAGGATTTTCGTAATATCATATAAAGGCTAAAGTGGTTATGGCTAATGTCATCTACATTTGTAGAAGTTTTCATTAGCAAATGTTTCTCGAATATTCCAGGGTTTTCTTTCATCTCATTGTAGTATTTCACCCAGTGTTTCAGTTAATCTATATCTGCTGTTAATAGATCATTGATGGTTTTTAGTTTAAAAAACCCAAAATTTATAAAAAAAAGTATGTCATAGTATTTCTTGCAAGTTTTATATTTTTGTAATATATCAGAAATCAATTCACATTTCTCATAATTTTACAAAATTTAAGTTAATATATGATATAGAAACTTTTGTGATATGACATTATATTTAATTTTGTAAATACCTATTTCCAAGCTTTAATCCATATCCTTATGGTGTCAGTTTAAAATGACACTTTCCTTTTTCTATATATTGGGACTATTTTGCTTAAAGTTTGTATTTTCTTGATTTCAGATCAAAACTTGGAAATTTTCCAACATATTTCAGTGAAATTTTCACTTCCCAATATTATAGTTTATAATTACAGAAAAAATAAGACATCAGTTTAAACTGACACCAAGAGGATATAAGTTGAAAAGTATAATTGTTTGTTGTATGGAAGCATCAAATTTTGATAAAAGAAAATTGTAAGAGAAATTCAGAACATTGTATAACAACATCAGAAAGAATGATAAGATATATTTTTCCTTTTGTTTAATTAGATGCAAAATATTGCTAATTCTGTTGCAGGAATGGAAAGTATTATCCTTTTATGCCTCCTGGTACATTTGTTCCACAAATTATATTTAGCAAATATGGAATTCCAGCAAACAGCAATTAATAAAGACATGTTATAGAAAGCTAAAGAAAGAAACAAAGATGAAGTTATGAACAGTTCAATACAACCTTCAGTTTGTGTCTGTGAAGTACTTACATGTCTCATGTCTATTGGAGCGAAAGGAAGCATATGTTTTGTTGCTCCAAAAGTCAAAGGCAAAAGAGACAGAGCCTCTCAAATATCACGCCATCTGTGATTATCATCAGGGGGAGGTAACCTAACAACACAAATGATTTCACTCATCATTATTTTGTGTATAAAATATATCTTTGATTGTTTTTATGCATGGTCTAATTTTACAAGTAATTTCACAAATTTTGAGAGATGTTACATGTCTTCTGTTTATTTATTTTTCACTGAAATGCATTACCTACCACCTTACTGTGCTCATACCCATTGTTTAGTCTCTGTAAATGTTCAACAGCTGCAATTTTTCTGCATGGAAAACTTTAATGGTACACCTCTACTTTATATGCACTTTCATGTCAGAAGCCATTTTGCCAGACTGCTACTCAGCTGCTATCTGTAACAAGGAAAAAAATGGGTAATTGGTGGGGATGTTCAAACCCTACTGCTATATCACTTCTGACATCATAAGCCAACATAATAAAATTGGTGGTATTACATTTGGAGTGACTCTTGTAGAACACTTAGACTTCAAATTAGATATAAAATTTCCAAACATATTAAATCAAGGATATGTGGTAGTGTAACAGATATTGGCACAAAAAGTGTAATCTGATTTCAAATTTGGGGCTAGTTTTTTGCATTCACTTTTACATAAATACCTTTGAAAACAGCATGAATCTGTCTTCTCTCCAGTTTGGGATTAATTAGCAGAGTAGATCGGGCTCTCTAGCATTGGAGGGCAAATCAGTTTTAGAGAAGGAAAACTTTGAATTACAAACCATGGAGAAGGCAGTGAGTGGTGACTCACTTTTGCTGAAGGAGTAGAGCCCCAAAGAGGCTTGACAGTAATTGATAAACAGAGTTAAATGTAGAAAGTCGTAGATTTATGACACAGAAACAGAGTACAATGTGAAAAGATTGATTGCATTTAATGATTATTAGAATTAAATTTGAGGAAAGAACAATTTGAGAATGTTAATTAGTTTCAACTTTCTTAAGTCATCATCAAGGTAGGTAGAGACAAATGGTAAGTTTTGTAGAACGAGTGAGTGTAGTGACATAGGGAAAGAGTGTTGTGATGTAAGCAAAATGTGATGCTTTGCTAATATCTCCTACTTACTGTAATATTTCAGAATGACCTCTAGACTGAATGGACAATATCTAAATTGTCTTAACTGTCAATTAGCTTGTGGTACCTTGTTGGAACTCCAATTCTTTAACTCAAACAGAAAAACACACTTTGATATCCACAGCTCATATGACAAAAAAGTGACATCAATTTTGTCCAAATCTGCACACTCACTTCCAGAATACTGCCCCAAATTACCATCTGTTTCTGAGCCACTCACTCACTATAAAGACAATGCTGATTTCTCACATGGAGCAGATCTGACCTGGTTAACATTAGTGACAGACATTTACATCAGGCAAGCTTAACCATGCCATCAGCAGTGATATGAAGGTGCTTCCATCAACAGTAATGCCTCTGGCCAGTGACAAAACCAACAGCAGCAGAGACTAACTCTTAATTATGACAATGCAATAATTTATGGATGAGTCTATTTCACTTGACTACATTTGTGTGTTGATTTCCTCCATGTGTCTATATTGACTACCTTATGTTATACCTGAACAAACTCTCAGTCTCCCATGACTTATATATGATTCCTCGGAATGAGCAAACAATTAAACATAAATCAAAGGGAAATAAAAACTCTTTTACTTATTTCAGTCATTTGTTGTTTTGTCAGTTCCACTTTTTTTTGTTAATGGTAAGGCCATTGTTACAAACTAATCATGTTCTATGTTATCATTGGTCTAAAAAGATCTATGTCAAAATTCAATGTTTCTTGTATTGCAAGCCACTTTTAACACAGATCAGTGTTTCTAGTAGATATGTAAATCTATCCTCCACACTAGCTAGGTAGAAAAAAGACTGTTTTCAATAAGGAGTATTTTCTTTTACAAAGTTATTGAAAAATTCAGGCTAATGATTATTGAAAGTAAGCTTGAGTCTCACCAGCTGTTTTAAAAATGTTATTTTGCAGCATGTAATACCTATTTGAGTATTACCATTTATTACTAAAGATATTCTTTAGCTCCTGTTTTATACAAAAACTCAGTAACTCTCTTTAAAACCAATTACTGTTTCATTTTCAATTTTTTCTTTACTTCATTATGGAAATTTTTATAAGTTTTCTGTAGCATAAAAAAGATTATTCTTATTAATTGAAAATCTTATATTGTTGTATTTTTTTCAAAAAATGAAACAAAAAAAATATCAAGGGATGTATCAAATGTATCCAGCCATTTTGAATATTTTGAGAACTGGTTATACAAGCTTGATATAACTTGGCAACCAATCAGAGAAGACCTTACTGCACATGTGCAAACAGACATTCTCTTGTGGGATTACTCAGCTGGCAGTGAGGTATTACTGAGTGACCTTGTGTACTCTGTGACTATCACATTGATAATGAGATTCTTTTGTGTAGTTTTTACAGCCTCATTACAGTCTAGATTTGCCCCTCTGCAACTTCTGGATTTTCCTCAAGTTAAAATTACTGTTGTAACAACATAGACAAGTTTAAGGAGAATGTGATGAAACAGCTGATGCTGAGCTTGAAAGAAGACTTTGCAGGCTGTTTTGAAAAGTGGGAACAATTCAACACTAAGGTATGAGGTCTCAAGGAAAGTAACTTGATAGAACTGTGGAAAGTTGAGAGGGGTAGGGTGATTTAGTCTTGTAAAAATATTCAACTTGTCCAAAAAAACAAAAGAAGAATAAAGATAAAGTGTATATCTAAATTTTTTATATTCCAGAAATAATTGGGGGGGATTTACAAAAATTATTTTTCATTTTTTTAGTCCAGTTTCTCTTTGAAGACAGATTTTGTATAACAGGAAATAGACCTGACAGAGGAAGATTTCTTAATGACTCCTCTTACTATTTTGACTCAGACCTTTACTCCAACAGAAGACTGATAACTTGATACATTGTTCTTTTATTTATACTTGGAATGTAGATGTAGTAGTAGACACAAAATATAAAATTTATAATAACTTAATAACTACACATGCTAAAATGCTAAAAGTTTTTAGATTAATAATTTGATATATGTTTTAAATGATGTGTAATTTCTATCTTTCACCATAAATTATAATTTAATTAAATTTTATTTTATTTTAAGTTGGTATCCACTCAGTATTGTATCGTGTTAATAATTTTCAATAAAAAGAGGTTTTTTATTTTGTCTGAAACTGATTAATATATTCTAATAATATAATGTCTACTATAATTTAAATCTGTTTAGTTTGCTTTACCAAATTTTAATTTATATCAATTTTTAATTTTTTTCTTTACAAATACCACAAAGCTAAGGCAGTTTATTTTTTTTAATACCAAACAGTTGAACACTTTCTGGTCTGGCCTGGTATCTGTGCTGAATATCTAACACAATTTGCTTTGTGTTAGATATTCCTTATTTGTCAAAAACAAAAAGAATATATTGATTATTTTAGAAGGGGAATCTTGTTCATAATATAAATGCAGTCTCAAATTGTTCCCTGATCTCATAAAGAATTATCTTTACAAATGTCAAACTTGAAACTGTATTTATGTCATTGATAGCTACAAACTACTGATATTGTCCTTCTTTCCAATTCTTAATATTATGAAACTCAATCTCATTTTTGTCTCTTTTTGAGTTGTGATGCTGGGAAATGCATTTGCTGCCTTCATAATTTAGATATACAGCACTGTTTGTTACTGGTTAGGCAGGTTTCACTACTTAAATAGTGAAGAATTTGAAGGAGTTGGGGATTAATTTTGTAGACTAGCATTCATTAGACCTTCCTGAAGCCACAACATTTGTCAAAAACAAAAAATATTGATTATTTTAAAAGGGGGATCTTGTTCATAATATAAATGCAGTCTCAAATTGATCCAGGATTTCATAAAGAGTTATCTGTACTTTGATTTTATTTACAAATGTCAAGTTTGAAACTTTATCTCATTGATACAATGATAACTACAAACTACTGATGATATCCTTTTTCTCAATTTGTAATAATACAATTATCAATGACATAAGTACAGTTTCAAATTTGACATTTGTTGGGTGATTGATTTTTTATGGTTTATCAACCTTTTGCAGGTTATTTAATTCCAGAAAATATTTTTAGATTGTAAGAATTTTTGAAGATAATAATGATTTGTTGATACAAATTCTACATCATCTTCACTTTTGTTTCAGATACTATTATGCATCACACACACACACACACACACACACACACACACACACACACACACATATGCATATATATATATATATATATGTATGAAATGATCCTCTTTTGTGTGGCTTTTTGACATATTTTTGAAATCTTTACAAGCTAGTTATTTTATTTTAATTATTAAATTTTGAATATTACTACAGGAGTAAGACATTTTTTATATCGTTTTCAATGTTCTGCAGAGGAACTGAAAGTGGTTTGAGGGCAGCATTAGTCAGGTGGGTGTGGCAGAACTTCCTAGCTCCACTTCAAGTTTTCACTGGTCATTGTATTTGCAACATGTGATTGGATGCAAAAGAAGATTTTTTTGATTTTTTCCATAATTGTCAGCGATTGCATCAGCCACATTTTGCAACTGCATTCTGCATATTCTGCCTGGTAGTCTTGTTCAGGTCAAGCAGTTCCCAATTGTTGTAGTTAGTAATAACAGTTCATACATCTCATTTTCTTACTAATAATAACCTTTTTCTGGTGCATATTTTTCTTTGTGTGTGTGTCTGTGTGTGCATGTGTGAGTATGTCAGTAGTACTATGTTGTCTGTCCAGCCTCATTCGTATGTCTTTTACTGTTTCTGGTATTAACATACATTGCCACTACAAACCATTTTTCATCATCTATATCATAAGACACTATCTTAAGTCCAATGCCCAGCTATTCAAGTATCTATTGTAGGTAGTTCATCATAAAAACAAAAGATATCTGTTACCTGTTAATTTTCAAATTTAGATTGTATTGTATCAAACCAAGTAGTTAAATCCAGAATGGTATAGCAAAGCAATTAAAACTACAGTGCCATTTCTCAGCTAGTCAACAACTGTATTGTCTTCTATTGTAGAGGACTGGGGGGGTGAAGATGAAAAGAAAACATGTGCATTTAAATTTCCTGCTAGAAGAAGGTCCAGCTATAAGAGAATGTTGGACTTGAATTAAGTCCAACTGAAGATAAAGAAGACAAAGAAGACCGATATATATATAAACAAATATATGTATTAACAACAAATTACAAAGCACATAGACAGTTAACATTGTGTTTGTGTGTGAACATTTGTGTTTGTTCTTTGTGGATGTTCGTATTTTGGTGAATGTTCGTAATGTTCATAGCGTCTTCCTAGAAATGGGAAACGCTGTCTTTTGTGAGAGCTCACATAGTAGCGGTGTTCACTGAAATGAAGAAAGAAGAGAAAGAATTACCTCACCTCCACGCGAGGTGGGATGCGGCACGAGGCCTGAGGGAAAAAGAGATCAAGGCAAGAAGTCACCCAGTATTTATAGTATGGGGAGAGAGACCCCTAGTGACAATTTGAGAATTAAGGAGGAGGTAACTCCAACACTATGACCTGGAGCAATTCTTCCTAGTTCTAATGGGCAATGATATGGACAACTGATCATTTACTTCAAGGTTCTGGTTCCAGATTGAATTCCCTGAACTGGAACTTGGTGAATCATTCATAAAAGCAAAAAGCTGCTATTTAAAGGTCGATAGTCACTTCTTCAAAGGGCTGATTTAAATCAGAAGCATTGATTCAGCCAAAATACCAAGCTTTCTTTGAAATCATACAGAGGTCATGTTCTTGACTACACACAATTTTTCTGGATGTTTGGTGTGACTGAAGAAAATAAATAAATAAAATAAAATTGACAGTTGTGAAACAAATAAATTAAAAGAGCTAAAATGTTTTGGTTTAGCAAAGAATCTATTTCTGGAAATTTCTCTAATATTCGAGAATTTTATTTCCAATGAATTTTTCAAATTTACATTTGTATAGTACTGTAGTGTAGTCTTATGATATATAAAAAATTTTATTTTCTACAAAATCAAAGTTCTTGTGCCAGACACAAAACTTAGTTAATAGAAACAGAAGTCTCTATAATAAGCTCAAAATTACAAAACAAGGCCACCACTGCATAAAATTTAAAAAATGAAAAACACATTTATTTTACAATATTACAAAAAAAAGCACAATACAAGGTTGCAGAAAAAATTTCTTCTTGTGTGCTTATTACAGCAGGATAACAATTTTCTGGGGTTACAAAAAGGAGATTACCATCAGATGTAAGGAAAAAGTGTTACAATTTTTATGAAAAGACACGGATTCAAAACCAATAACGATTACACTCTTTAAAAATTGAAAAAAAAGGAAAAACTTAGAGAAAGCAAAGAAATGGCAGAAAATACAAAACATCCCCACTTCCATTCTTAACTGAATACTCAATAATAAGACGTCTCTCAGCATGAAGGGGTTTTCGCATTTTCACAGCTTGCTATCTTGAGGACTTTTTGTAGTACTTTGCTGGAAAGTTAAACTTGAAAGTTTGTTTGGTCTAGATTCTCAGAATGGCACAAAAAGGAATGTTCTGTCCTGGGGTTTGAATCTGTCTTTCTTTCCCTGTATTGATATATGACCCCCTCAGCTGGACTAGTCCTCTTGAAGCATGGGTGCTAATGCTTCCTCCTCGACCATTAATTGCTTTTTCAATGGTTCCTTCTTTCTGTCCTGATTGTAGTAATCCTTTTATTGAACAAAAATGGGTCATACCAGCTCCATACATTTCATAAAAGCTTGAAAATCTCATCCTTCATTGGCCAATATATACAAAATCTTTCTCTGTGAATTCAAAAAATGAATCTGTGATAATTCAACAAATAATTTTGGCAGTATCAACCATTGATCCGAAAGGCCATGAAAAATGCAACAATTTTTACACAAACCATCTGGCCTTCAGAAACATACACCTTTCAAAAAATGTGTATAAAAAAAAACCTAGATAATTATACATTTAGATGATTATAACATTTTTTAAATAATAAAAATAAAATTTTTATAGATACAGCTCGCTTTGAGGGCTCTGCCTCAGTGTTACCAGCTTCAAGTTTTTGTTATGTCAGCCATGAATAATGGGTGTTGGGTTATGAAATCACTTTATTATTCAAGATATCTAAATCTATAACAAAAACAGAAAACTATCCATTTCGAGGCTTAGATATTATGGTTAGTCTGTGGATGGTCCAAGTCTTAGAAATGATGGTTAGTCTACGAATGGCCCAAGTCTATGAGAAACAGTGTAACTTTCAAGAAGATAAATATTACAGAGAAAGGGAGGTAACTCCATCACACTTTTTCTTGAGACAAGTGAATAATTTCTGCAAATTCATTGAATGGAATGAATAAAATTATTGATTCACTGTCTTTTAAGTCTACAAAGAAACAAATTTTACAAACACTAAAAGGATTTTATAATAAGTATTTCTATTCAAAGCCTGCACTAATTTAAATCAACGAAAAGATTTTCTCTTTTAGGCTTACTTTAACTTAACTATCATTTCCAAGGTTCTAACCAGAATAGTTTTTGCTTTTCAGTTTTTATCATATTTAATTGAATAATAAAATGTTTTGATGATCTAATGCCCTAAGCTTCAGAGCTGATAAAAAAATGAAACAAAAAAATGAATGCTGATAGGTTATCTCATTGGGAGAAAGCTCTAAACCTGGAATGTATGGTAAACTTAATAATAGTGTTTAAAAGCACATTATTAGTACTTATTACTATCACCTTTTACTCTTTTTTTTTCTTGTTAGACTCTCACTAACGGAGTGGAGATGAACTTGGCTTGAAACAGTTACTTTTCATCTCAATCATACTAAAAGAAAAAATTCACAAATATATTTATACTATTTATTTATAAAAATTTAGTTCTTCAATTAAAAAAAACACTATAATTTTAAAATGTGACTAAGCCTGAGAAGATTAGGACATACAATGATAAAACAGAAACAGCACAAACTACAAAGTCAATGAATATATACATATATATATATATATATATATATATATATATATATATATATATATATATATATATATATATATATATTGGACTCTCAACTAGACTGTCCTCTTGATTACTCTTCCTTTGTTCTTGCTCCTTAGCTATTGTTCCAGTTTCTAACTCTTCCACACCTAGTAACCCATTGTGTCTCAGTGGCTTTACTGCTTTGCTTGAGGTGATCTTGATTAAAAAAAATAAGAAAGAAAGGAAAATAGTGTTGTACTGCTATGTAATACCAATCTTTCTATATAGAAGTATATGCTGGGCAATTTATATTGGGGAAGCTTTAAGGAAAATGGAAATAAAAAGGACAATTAAACATAAAATCAGAAAGAGACAGTTGAAAAAATTTCTGAGACACATAATGAGAAAAGAAGGCTTAGAAAACTCACAGGACATATTGAAAGCAAGAAAGATAGAGGAAAGCAGCTAGTAACCCATCTAATGAGCTTGTGTAAAATTGATGGCAGAGCAAGGAGGAGGGATCTATGAAGGATAAGATGTTGTGGAGAGGCATGATCGCTTACATCCTGAAATGAAACAGCACATAGAAGAAGAAAACTTTTTTTATCATTTCATCCCAAGCAAGGTAATAAAGCCACTGAGATGCAAGGGGTTACTACTGAGTGTGAGAGAATATAAGGAAAAAAGACACTCTTGAGGAGAGCAAATAATAAAAAAAATAGGAAGTATAATGACAAGATGATTGACATTGCATTTAAATTTTTGAAGATCAAAGTTGACTGGAAAACATGAAGTTGGAGGAAAGTACCACAAGTGAGCAGCACAAGAAAAGAAACTGTTAACATAGAGCTTACTGCTACCTCTAACCATTTCAAGTGTAAAATGATGAGACCTAGCTGCCAATCTAGTACTGCGCTTAAATTCATAAAGTCTAGGTAGTATAGAGGAAAGTTCATCAGGACAATTACCATGAAAATATTTATAGAAAAGGTACAGGGAAGCTATGTTATAGTGGTGGGAAAATTGGCTGAAGCTGAGATGTCAGGTCAAGACCAATAACATTGCAGATTCTTCTTTGGATTTTATCAAGGATTTTTATATACATAGCAGAAGCACAGACTAGATGTGACAGCAATATTCTAAGCATAGATAAATGATAGACTTATAAATATGTAAAACAGATTCCGGCAAGAAAAATTGTCTAGTACGACACAGTGATCAAACTTTCCTAGTAGTAGACCTATCAGTTGATTCAATATAAACTTTCCACTTCATGTCAGTATAAAACATTAACCTGATAAGGTACAATAAGTCACTCTCCTGGAGGCTATCATCAGCCATGCTGATATAAGGCAAAACAGCTTTTCTCAGATGATTAAAAGGGAGTAGTTTTGTTTTGGTGGCATTAAATTTAACAAGTCATTCCTTGCCCCCAGTTAACAACAGACTGTAGGTTATTTTTTAGATCAATACCAATTTGACCTTATCATGTGAGCTTTAACATCCACAGAGTGACATACCAGTGGGTAGAGAGTTTTGAGGTAAACACTGTGAAGAGAAGATGCTCTTCTACCATCTGGGAAAAGCACAACCTTTCACAAAATAATATCCGTTGTAATCATGAATAAAGACAGGCTTTTATAACATTCACCAGCCTTTGATTAAAGGCATGTGACATATTTCTAAACTTAATCTGTTTTCTTTGTATAAAATAATATGCTACGTTTACATTTACCCAACTTCACCCTAACTGTTCTTTATTTTTATTTTTAATGTTTAAATAACAAATTTAGTTAATAATGCAAAATAATTAAAAATAATAGTTAATTAAAAAGTATAAATAAACAAATAAATATTATAATCATCTAGATTTGTCTTACATATGTACTTTTTAGAGAAGTGTTTTTTAAAGAAAGCCAGATGGTTTATAAAAATTATTACATTTGTGTGTGAACACTTCTATTTTCAGAATTGACTGTTAAAGAACTGCCAAAATTATTTTGATCAAGGTGGATTGTTTCAATTTCATTTTTTAAATTAAAAAAATATGTACAATTTCTATATCAAATCAAATCTACTATTTTTGGAGACCTTGTTGAATTATTCATATTTAATTCATTGTTACAATTTTTTATCAATAGAGATTTTAACATACTTTATGAATGACTGATAAAAATAGGTGCAAATATCTTAGAATAAAAAAATAAAAAATTATAAGTTGTTTTAGAAATAAAAATGGATTTCTTAGTGAATAAGAGAAATAAATTAGTAAGAAAAAAATACAAATATTTATAAATATATTTTTGTGCTTTAAGTTCAGTTCCATGAAATAAGTTTTATTTAAAAAAAAAATCCTTTTGTTATAAATGTGTTTTGTTTTTAAATGTTAACTGCAAATATTGTGTTTTGGGCAATCAAAAAAATTGTAATTTTGAACAAGTTTGTTCAAAGGAATTCAACTAACACATTTCTTATTTATGCCCAGAACCAGGGCTGTCATAAGAGTTTTTTCTTTTGGGTGGGGGTGCCTTTAAGTCAGGGGGACACAAGTAAGAATTTTCACACTAAAATTAGTTCATAACAGTTTCACAAGGTTGGCAGGGGATGATTTTTCAGGGGGTCAGACACACATGACTCCTCCCTCCAAGATGAGCCTAATAAGAACAATTGTTTACAGTGTATAATGCATTCTACAGTGAATGCAGAGTCAAATAACATCAAAATTTAGCTAGAAAATTTTTTTTAATTACATATTCAAAGATGGCTACACAAAAATGTGTATTTTCACCTTTTCCTTGTGTATCCCTGTCATGTATCAACCTTTATCAGTGGTAACCAATTATGTCACCCAGTCATCAGTCCTCAAGTTCCTTCAGCCCACTGTGGTTATCATTTAGCTGACTCTTTACTCATTTGTGCGTGACTCGTTTTGTTGCTGGTATTGTGATAGTGCCATGGCTCCACTCAACTTAGTTGGTGTTTGTCTGTTCACGACCATTCACTCCCCTGCCACTTTGTGTTTTTGATCTCAGAGGGGGGAGAAGATCACTGATGAAGCAAACTTGAAGTGAAGTTGGTTCAACAATTTTGGAGCTACACAAAAAAACAAGAATCCTTTGGAATAAAAAATTAACTCAGGTTAAAAATGTAACAACAATTTAGTTTATATATGATTTGTTGTATACAGCAGTTTTCAGGTCTTCAGGGCCAGTACAAGGTCTTGGTCAGGAGGTCTTGGTGAATGATGTGGATTCCTGTAGCAGTAGTGTGGGAACTTGTCTAAACCTCTGGCTTATATGGAGTCCAGCATCTGGCAGGGGTGGGGTTGACTAGGGTCAGCGTTCAGTTGTCTTCTCCCCTAAGCTTCAACCTTTTCTAAATTTCCATATATAAAAACACATTTATTCAAGTGGTTTTCCAAATTTGGGGTTGTCCTTCCCCCTTTTGAAAGTGGTCAGAGGAATCAAGCTGCCTCTTCACTCCAACTCCCTTCAGGCCTCACTTCACACCATAGCTCCATAGAGGCAGTACTAATCCCTTCTCTTCCTTCTCCCACTTTCTCAGCAGCTAACCTAAGCCTGCTCCTAGGTCTGGTGTGACAGATTCAGCTTCCAGATAGCATTGTGAAAACAAAAGGGATTTTAAGTCATTAATCTTTCTTTATCATCTTGTCTCATGCTGTGATTTCTCGAGCGACCAGACCACTCAAGAATTGGAAAAGAAAAGAAAAATTATTTCCACTCTCCTTAAAATAAATGTTTATCTCTGTCTATGCATTTTTATGATCAACAGACCACACAGCCTTTTTTGGTCTATGGTTACTTCAAAATAGTAATTAATTTCCAAAGCAATCCAAATTAATGTTTGGATATAAAATTTTTCTCTGGATGAATGTTACAGAAATTATAATGATGAACATGTCAAGTTGTTTTCTATCTCTGTGAGGACACTTCTCTTCTGGATGACTGATTCAAAACAGATGGTTTTTCCTGGCTCTTTTGTTCAAAGGAATTGTAAATTTTTTTATTTTGGTGCCCACCCTGGTCTCTTTATCAACAACATATGTTTTTATTTTATCTGACATCTTCATGGATACCTTAATGGTCTCTTTCTTATTGGAAGAAAGTAGGGAAGGACGGGTAGTCTTGGTTTTGCTCAATCTTACTGAATTCTGTCTAGTTAAATTTGGGCTCAATTCTTCTTGGAATTATTTCAAAACATGATTTTTCAATGCATTTCGTTTTGAATTTTCTTCTCAATTTTTCAATCCATCTTCCTGCAAATTTCAACAATTACTATCCAATTAGTTGACTCTTTCTTCTTCCTTTCTTTCTTTTTTTGTTTGAACAACCTCCAGAGATCTCAGTGTCACAACTCAAAGCAATTTTCACCCATGAATTTTATAGTGACATTTTAATTGTTTTAGAGCATTTACCTATTAACTGAATATATCATACAAATCTTATGCCATATCTTATGTCAACTATTAACTGAATATACTGTAGTCATCTCTTGATCATGAAAAATAAAAAATTGTATTGTCGTCTCACAATCATGAGAAATAAAAAAAAAAAAATTTCCCATGATTCCCTATAAAAAAGGAAACTGTCCTACTGGCAGGAAATTTGGAGTCATTTTCATTTTCATTTACCTCTCTCCAAGAGAGCACATGGAATGAAGACCATAGATAAGTTTTACATAGATATCACTTTTTTATGTTTAATATCAACTTTTAATGGTAGACTTATCACTTGCAAATAATTTCTTCATTCACCATGACAAACACAAAAACAGGAACATTTATTAACAACCACATCACAAGAACTTTCATATATCTACCAAACTTGTACAAAGAAACCCTTCTGATAAATAAATCCTTGTATATATGTATAAATATCTCACTTTGTTGTTATGATGTATATATGTATATTTTAGTAACCAAAAACAGGAGTTAAACAAGGCCCATCATAACAATACCATACAATCTTATACAAACATGTAATGTATTTGACAAATTGGTATTGAGTGTAATCTTTTGTCAATATTGTTAAACACATGTTCACCATGAACTCTATCACTAGAAAGTCTTTAAAGATTCTCCATCAGGTTTGGTTTATTTTATTTTATGGCATACTAACCTCAGTGGGTTATTTAATGCTGACAAGATTTTTAGGTTATGTTTGTATGAATAGAATATGTATTAATATTTTTTTTTCAAAAATGTGTTGCTGATATTTTTACTATAAAAATATATTTTTATACTTTCAGAGTGTTTTGACCCCAGTTTGGGTGCTAACTATTTGCCCATAGCTGGGACCTAATAGGGGTTACCACGGTGAATTGGGGAACAACAGTAATTAAGAGGTGATTCCATGCTCCTCAAAACCTCCCAATCAGAGACCTTGCTGGCAGATGCAGTTTATTGTCATACCCAGGATGCCTGATTGGGAATTGTTACCCCTCTGCAGAGGTGCAGTCGACATATTCTGAAGCCCCAGCTGACAGGGCACTCTCCATCAGGAATGAAACACTGATAAGATTTAATTTCAGAAGTGCTTACACAAGCATTTATATAATTGTTGCAATGGAAATTATAAAACACCTATCAAATTTATGAACTTCTATATAAATATGAACAAGTGCTTAAAAATTCCAGCAGTGATCTGATATGACACAATAACAATCACATGTCGACTCATTCTTGATGTTCTTGTGATATACTATAAATGGTTGGAGAGTGGCTTGGTTATTCTGCTTGTAGAAGTACTGAATTGCATCTTGGACAATAAAACTATACTTCTCTGCAGTATCCATTAAGAACATGCAGCTATGTAAGCTCTCAGCTGTTAGTTTTAGATAAACTGACCATGACTCTTTTATACAATAATAGTGGCAAAACTCAGGTATCTTTTCACTCAATGCATCAATGAATTCATGTAATTCAACACTAACTACTAGTTGCATGATCAGTTGCTACCCATTGTTGGTAAATTATTGTATTTTCAATATTAAAATAATTGTTTTCAAATATATTAAATTCTGTTTCTGAATGTTGAGTTTTTTGTAAGAGTTTGCACACAACCAAAAACTGCCATTACAGTTGTTGATATCACAGACACTGTTCCATTAATTTTATATAGTTGTTGGAGTTGGAACAGCTGAACACAACAAATTTGCATTTGAATCATTGAGTTTCTAAAGGGTCTATTGTGGCCTTCAACACTTTTGATGAGATTTTATATGCTTCTGGTACATTTGATCCATAAACAATTTGGTGGACTCCTGCAAATCTAAAGGAAAAAATAAGACATAGAATTTAAACCAAGAAATATTAACAAATATATTGATAGGAAATTTTACAAAAGGAGAAATGAAATGAAATGTGAAGAATTCAAAGCAACCCCCAGTGTCTGTTGTTGAGATGCTTACATTTTTGTGAGAGCAAAAAAATATGTCTTTCCGCCATGAAAAGTCACCAAGAAAAAGTTTAATTTTTTTCAAATCCCCTGCCATCTGTAATTATTGACCGGGGTGGGGGTGGGGGTAATTAAAAATCTTACCACCTGTGATTATCATCAGGGGGTAGTAATCCAACAGGTCTAATATTTCTTATATTCAGGTTAATATTGACTCCTAAAACCAAGGCACTAATTTCATAACTCTGGAGAAGAAGTATCCAAAACTGTAACTATGGCTATTATTCATACACTGAGTTGTAGAATAGCTCATTTACCTGGAGTTGGGCCCTTCTACAATTAAAGATATCAGAGCCACTAGATTATGGCTGAAAAAAAAAACTATTGCTACTAGAAAGGCTATTGAAATTAAAAAAATCTTTACACAAGAGAAAAGCCAACATTTATGTTATTTACTAGTGTCCTCATCTTTGTTGTTATTATCACAACATTCAGCTATTGTGCTGTCTGACCTTCTTCTGATATCTGGTAACCTTCAGAGAATTTCAAAATGAACACTTTATTTAATCTACCAGTGTAGATAGTTCTAATTCTGCTCTTTATATTTAAAGATATCTCATCTTGTTCTTTTTTTTGTACTGCTCAGTTATTGCTAGTATTGTTTTTATTATGTCTGAATCTGTACTACCCAGACCAGAGATTGAACTCACAATTACTATGCCCTCAAATTAATGAACCAATGCTTTAATCCACTAGGCCAGTGGTTCCCAGATTTATTACCTCTGGACCACATTTTTGGAATGAAGATTTGCTCATGACTCATGAAATTTCATGCCGTTCTGGGTATGATGATAAATTACATCTGTGTTCTGGATAAGGTGATATACTATATCCAACAGGAAGGCCTCTGATCAGGAGGTTTTGAGGAGCATGGAACCACCTTTTAAATTGCTGGTGTTCCCAGGTTCACACTGACATAGAGTGGTAGCACCTGTTAGGGTCCCAACTATGGGAAAACTGTTAACCCCCAAACTGGGGTCAAAACTCTCCGAAAGTGTAAAAATAAGTTTTAATACCAGCAATAAATTTTTTGAGGAAAAGTTATTACCAGCAATACATTTTTGAAGAAAAAAAATATCACCAGCAATACATTTTTTGAAAAAAAAAATATTACCAGCAATACATTTTTGAAAAAAAAAATATTACTAGCAATACATTTTTGAAAAAAAAAATATTACCAGCAATACATTTTTTGAAAAAAATGTTACCAGCAATAAAAATCTTGTCAGCATTAATTAACCCATTGAAGTTAATATGCCATAAAACAAAACAAACCATACCAAACCAAACCAAACCAACCAAATCTTATGTGATAAAAGTACATCTTATATACAAAGTACAGTGTATGTCTGTTTGTGCATGTGTGTGTCCAAGCAACTCCTCTGCTCCCACTGGTCCAATTTCAATGATTCATAGCTCATTCAAAAGCCCTAGAAAAGTTAGGTGCAGAGAATGATTTTCATGGGCTCAGATTCGTGTTTGCCAGATTATGCGAAGTTAAAAATATATATTAATATATTATACTAGCCATTATCATTGCTTTTATAGTTCAAGGAAAGTAACTCTTATTTTCCTTTTGTATCCAAAATTGTAGGGCGGCATTTAAGCTAGCTTCTGTGGAGGACTCTTGGTTTGGCCATCATCACAATATCTAGGGAGGAGTAAATGCGATAGGCATCAATAAACTACAAAAGAACTCAAAATCGATCGCAGCATTTAAGTATTGAATTAATGTTTAAGCTTACCTTTTAAAAGTTCAATGATAATTCTTTTGCTGCCACTTAATTTAAAGATGATTTGATGTACATAGATCCTTATTTTCCATACAAACAATTATTTTTATTTCAAGGGTGACAGAACAGGGGAGAATTTATAAGATAAAATTAATATAGTGTAAAGATGGGAAAATAGAAATTAGAATTAATTATACAGTCAACATTTGAAGAGTTAAAGAAACATAATAGTTAATTAAGTAAAACCTTATATTATGGAATCTATATGAATAAATGCAAAATTAGAACTCAATTCTCCCTTGAATTCTGAGATTTAAAAGCCCCAGCCTTACTTTATAGTAATTTACACCCGGTATTTACTCTGTCTCCCCACTAAGATGAGATGCAACACAAGGTCAGTTTTTAAGGTGGGGACCCAAATGCTACACCAGGGCTAGGAACAAAAATTCCCTGAGTCCCTGCAACCATTGATTGTGCTGGCCTTGGTGCGAGCACCAATCCCTCTCCCTAGTGCAATGAGAAGGAAAGCAGTTCCCCAGGGCTGGGCACCTCTCAGTATAATTTTCCTCATTTGCAACTCTGTCCTTTGACAGGCAATCAATGCCTGAAAGACAGAGAGACGCAACTGAGAGATGATAAATAGATGTGCTACAAACCACTCAAGAGAGGGGTTGATTTACTTGAAACACTGAGTTAAGTTGTGACACAAGGTCAGTTTTTAACTCAGGCTGTTGATCTTAGCTGGTCTTAACTGGTCCAAGCTGGTCAGAGCCAGTCCGAGCTAGTCATAGCTGTGATACTACCAGCACAGAAACGGAATGTGCATACCACTCAAGAGAGAAGTTGATTTACTTGACCCCCTAAGGTTGTGACACAGTGTCAGTTTTTAATGTGGGGGCTCAAGTGTCTTCACTTGGGTTGCTGGTCTTAGCTGGTCATAGCTGGTCTAAGCTAGTCATAGCTGGTCTAAAATGGTCAGAGCCGGTCCAAGCTAGTCATAGCTGTGATACTACCAGTGCCGGGATGGATCCCTGTGCCCAGTAAGTATCAGAATGTGTATACCACTCAAGAGAGAGGTTGATTTACTTGACTCCCCACTGAGTCAGGTTGTGACACAAGGTCAGTTTTTAATGTGGGGAGCTGAGTGTCTTAACTCGGGCCGCTGGTCTTAGCTGGTCATAGCAGGTCCAAGCTGGTCAGAGCCGGTCCAAGCTAATCATAGCTGTAATACTATCAACATAGGGACGAATCCCTGCACCCGGCAAGTATCAGAATGTCTCAAGGGAGTGGTTTATACACTAGGTATTTACTCTGTCTCCCCACTAAGACGAGTTGTGACAAAAGGTCTTTTTTAAAGGTGGGGACCTGAGTGTGTACACCTGGGCAAGGAACAAAAGTTTCCTGCAGCCCCCGCAACCATCAGTTACGCTGGCTTCGGTGTGAGCACTGATCCCTTTCTCTGGTGCAATGAGGGCAGCTGTTCCCCAGGGTTTGGCACCTCAATATAATTTTCCCTAGTTGCGACTCTGTACTTTGACGGAGTCACCCCTGAGTACACCCTGCCCAAGGACAGAGACACAACTGAGAGATGATAACTAACATGTTACAAACCCCTCAAGAGAGGGATTTACACACTAAGTATTTCCCCACTAAGACGAGTTGTAACACAAGGTCTTTTCTTAAAGTGGGGACCTGAGCGCGTACACCCGGACCAGGAACAAAATTTGCCCGCAGTCCCCACAACTGTTGGTTGTGCTGGCCTTGGTGTGAGCACTGATTCCTCTTTCTGGTGCAATGAAAGGGTACAGCCTCAGGCTGGGCACCTCTCAGTATAATTTTACCCAGTTGTGACTCTGTCTTTTGATGGAGTCGCCCCTGAGTGCACTCTGTCCAAACACAGACACAACTGAGAGATGATAAATAACTATAACAAGCCAGTTTATGAATGAAATGTTTATTTAAAATTTTTTTGTTTCAAATATTTCAAGTAGTGAATATATCTTACTTTGTGAAGTGATAATGAGCGGGCATGCCTGTTAGTTTAAAAATAAAAACAGAGAGAGGGTTAAACGGAGATAACCATGGATTTGAAGTCACAATATTATCATTCTAACACTTTCACCCCACTCCCTCAACCTCCGGTGTCTTACGCTCTGGGTTGAGGTGTCTACTCGGTCCTAACCGAACTTAAGGGAGTGACCATAGGTCCCCTGAGCATCCGTAGATTATTCGACCGGTCCACTGGTTTAATCCTGCTTCCTTCTCACGTTGTGATTTGTTTGATCCAGAAAGCAAAAGTGATGTCCATCCATTCATGGTCGACTAAAGATGTAGACATGGCTGGGGAGTCTAAGAATTTTAGAATGCAGCAAAAAAAAAATTAATATCTGCAGAAAGCTGGACAAACAACTATTCAATGGTTGAATTGTTAATGTCTTTTATATAGCAGAAAAGAATAGTAGAGAAAAGAAATGGGTTACAGAAAAGAAAAGTATTTAATGTAAAAACTCATATACTGGATTCTAGACAGAGAGAGAGTGTAAGTGATTAACTTGTTGTTAAATCATCTCAGAACGATATATGACTCTTGCGATGGAGGGATAAAGATCTCTGTGCGGAGCTTAAAGTTATAGTGGCGTTCCTCCTCCCAACGCTTGCCCAGGCCAATTCTCTCTTTTCTCTTCAAGAATTTTCTCCAGTCTGCCTTTTTCAGCATAACTACACGTTTATATAACCCAGCTGGTTATAACTGACCCTCAGCCCTACTACTTCACACGTAATTATCACAGGGTTCTGGCTGCTTCAACCAAAATCATGTGAATTCTAAAATTCCTTCTAACTTACTCAGCTCTATTTCAATTTTTAATCGATAAAAATTATTTCGACCATTTCCATTGTCTTTTGATGACCCAGATTCAATGGGTACAACTTCTGCCCTAGATCAGATTTCCCCATCAGTAAACAAAATGCCCTGATTTAATTTCGCTATTCAAATCTACTCCAATTTCACTAAATAAAATATATGTGTGTGTGTGTGTGTGTGTGTGTGTGCGCGCGCGCGCATGTGTGTGTTTCCCAGACTCTCTCTCTGTCACAATCATTGATAACTCCTTCCTTCAATTTGCAGACCCTAGTTACTATATTCTTAATATTTGATATAATGCAAAACTATCACAATGATAAAATTGGTCAATAATTATTTAGAACTATTTATACTGGGACTCATGCATGCAATTACAAGTAATCCATAATAATATTTTAAATTTTGAAATCATATTTATTTTTGGCATATGAATTTTTAAAAACTGTTTCTAAGTCTTTGATTGTCTTTCAATCATTCCGCCTCTCCTGCTATCCTCTTCAGTTGCACCTATGATGCACACTGCCCTGCTTGAGAACCACTGCACTAGGCTATTGTTCCATGGACCAAGAACAAAATGAGATATCTGTATATATAGACAGTAGAATAAGAACAATCTACTTCCTGTAGATTAAGTAGAATTCAGTTTGAAAATCTCTGAAAGTTAGCCAGATTAACAGACACTTAAAGAAGGCTGGATGGCACAGTAGTTGAAATTCTGTGATGACAACAACAAAAATGTAAGTACAAAAGTAAATAATTTAAATAATGATAACTCCTCATGCCAGAAATTCACACAGAAAATACAATGTATTTTATAAAAAAAATGAAAGCATATTCAGAAATGGTAAAATAAACAGAGAATGCAGATTGCTAAATCTTTGATTTCAATAAAAATATTCCATTCCCTAATGTGCCAACTAGAGACACATTCTACACAAGACAACTCTGGTTGTTTATCTTTGGTATTCATTCTGCCAAGTGTAACAAAGGTAAATAGTATATAGTTGTTGGTGGAGGTTATCTTATGACAATGCCTGTTCCCACTATATATATGTCCTGGGTTATATATAAGGATTAAAATAAATGCACAGAATGTGAATGTATACAAAATAATTTTTATATAACACAGTATATATGCAGGTCTGTGTGGACATCTAAGGTTGCCAGTGGGTCATGCATATGTCATATTTCAGCTCTGGGTATATTATGACTACTGCATAGGGATGAAAATAATTTATCAATTCTGATTTTGGTTGATTTTCCATCTCGTTATATACATATCTAGAGATTTGCTTTGAAAGTGCTGCTTCACTTCTCATTAGCTCATGATTAGTGTCCTTATCTCCTAGTTGGGTGCAGCTTTTGTTTCTCATTCACTCGTTAGACAAAGATATTTATATCCTGGTTAGGATGGTTTCTGATTGGTTTGTCAAAATATGGCTTTTTGGCCTAATGATTCTGAATATACATCTATTTTTAAAGATGGTGAAATTTTGACTAGAATGAATGGGCAAGATTTTAATGATCTAGCAAAGTATCTCTCTCCTTAAATACAGACATTTATTAACAATCTATAGGCAACTGTGGACAGGAGAGGTGATAAATCAGGCTTTGGAGATAAGTAGTCAAGTTTACTTTTTATGTCCTGTAATCTTCCGTTGTCTGTCTATATTGTCTAGTGACATATAATGAGATTCACACTCCTTATTCTTTGGCTTTTTGAAACAGAAAATTGATTTGTTTTTTTTGTGTCCAATAAAAGGTCAATTTTCTTTAAGATAATCATTTCCTCATTCTTTTTTATCTTCATTAAGTCCTTTAATCATAAAAGGGCCCAACTTAAATGAATTTGAGGTATGGTTATAATTAAAATATATTAATTAATTAACTTATAATTTCCAAATAAAGTTTAATTATAATTTACAGAGAAAGATAAAAATGTACACAGCATTTAAAGCATATATCGAATTATTAACTTGCAAATTTTCAGATTTAAGCATGCATTGTTATTAATTTATTCGAAATATTATACTCTTCAAGTAACAAAGTGTTAAAAATTATTTTTTCTTTCTCAATAAATTTCAGTTCTCTGTAGTTTGGGGGAAGGGATGAAGGTAATAAAGTAATTTACAGAAACCTGAACCTTGACCAAGGAGTGGAGGGGGTCAGATGAAGGTGAAGGAAAGAAAAAGAAAAGCAGAAGTGTTTTTTCTACTACAATAAATTGTTTTAATAAACATGATTTTTAACCAATGTCTACTCAAGCCAGTTGAAATTTGAAATCCTTGTATTGACCACCGAAATTTTTCAGGTAAATCAGAGCCAACCTTTGGCTATAAAAATCCCTGCAATATGACCATCATTAACATTGCTGTAGAGTTGGAAATGTGATGCCAAAGCAGTAGTAGATGTGACCACCAGCAGTATGGGGGTGCAATGCCAGAGGAGTGGGAGACGCAATGCCTTCTAAAAACATCTGCAAAACTGACCAGGTAGCCGTGAAGACCCACTCCTCAATGAAGTCTTGACAACCAAATTGTTATTTTCACAAGAGAATTAAATCTTATTTTGACCCTGACTATTGTAGCAAAATTGATGTTTTCATGACATAGAGCAAGTACTGTTCTTTGAATCCTGAAAGCATGAACAGATTCTGTTCCAAACTTTGACAACTTACATCAAATCACAAACTGTTAAGGACATTCACCTTTTGCACCTTCAAGGTAAATTTACCCTTTTAACTGGGCTTGACTTCACTGAAACCCTTTTATTGTACCTTCTTCCTTGTAATTTTCATTATTTTTTATATGCTGGCATTTTTCTTATGATACTTCATGTTATTTGATTGATATTTATTGTAAACTTGATCTTTTTCTCACAACTGCCATTGAACCTTATTTTAGAAAAAAATAATTTACTTGTCCAGGAATTATTACCTCCTTTTCCAGGTGAACAAACAACCAAATTTGTGGATTCCTAATATTTATTAAAATTTCCTTTTATTTTATTTTAATAAAATTGTTTTGGATTTATATCTCACTGAATATGTCTCGTCACTTTTTTATGTCGCTTGATCTTCATTCTTCCCAATCTCTTTTAACCGACCTCACAAAAATATACAATAATAGTTTTTTTCCCCTATTTTTTCATAATAGAGCCAAGTATTTCTATGTTAAATATTTTCACATGTTCATATTTACTAATATGTCTGCATGCCCTCTATAAATAATGGACAATAAATCATGTAATGAGTTCATGTAACAGTCTGAGTAGCAGACAGAGTAAAAGTCCAAGTCAAGGTAGTAAGAGGAATCAGTAACAAACCTTCCTGTATCTTGTTTATTTTATTTATAAAACTATCCTCATGAGAAGAAACTGGACTAAAAAAAGAAACAATTTTTGTAAAACACCACAACAATTTCTGGAATATAAAAATGTTAGATTTACACTTTATCTATTTTCTTCTTTTCTTTTTCTTTGTGGATGAGTTGAATATTTTTACAAGGATAAATTCTCACCCTTTTCTCCTTAGTCAGTTCTTGCAAGATTGTCCAAACATACTAAAAAAGCACCAATACATCCTTGACTAAGTTTTTGACATTTCCTGGGAAAAGAAATGGGCTTTCTTGAGGTGGCACTTTCAGATAAATTTAGTTGGATGGCAAAAATAGAAAAAAAACATCAAAAACAAGTTATATTGACCTATCATAAATAACAATTTTTTTTATCTGGATACATGATTCTCTTTAGATTCTTAAACAGTTGGAATAAAGAGAAATTTATTAAAATTTATTTTAAGAACTTTAAGTTCCTTTTTTTTGTATGTAAGGAAGAAAATATATGTTTGTATTAATTTAACTTGTAAGTTTAAAGTCCCTGAAATCATATATGTTTCAAAATAAGTTGATTTGATCTGAAAGTAATAAAGAAAAGAAGATTAGAATAAAAATAAAATTGAAAAAGTTCTTATTGCTATCAGCTATGACTTAAAGCAATTTCCTTTGATGTCAGGTTTGTCTTTGTCATGGTTATTAGGGGAGTGCTTATGCATGTCAGCTGGAAGCTCTGGCCCACTCTCTGCTTAGCTATGCCATTAAGTGTCCTTCTTATAAGATTAACTTTCATAAAAGTGGCTTGGATAGATACATTTATTTGATTTCTTTTTAAAGCTTTTCATTGGCTGAAAAACAGTTTGTTTTACTTTAATGCTGAGTCAATTTTGAATATCATGTTTTGAGTTGGAAAATATAATATGGAGATACTCCTATGTCTGGAGAAGCTATGTTTAGGACTCAGGTGAGGACATCTGGGAAAGATATATTCCCAAAGGGAAATGGCATCATGGACTTGTAAGCTGCAGGGGAGGCAAATTTAGTCTCACTTTGGGCCCCTTGGCCCAGGCTAAAAGAAAGCAATCTCATGTTGTGGCTCTTTTAAACAAACTGAAATTGACTGCCACTTTCATCACTGTATGAACTGACGTCCCTAAGTGGCTGTCATGTGGCCCATGTAACTTATCTCTACCAAAGAGAGATAAAAGCATTCTCTATCCCTACAAGACTCTCCCTCTAAACAGGTTTGAGAACCTGCCATGAGGAGTCACTTTTATTCTGCCTTTTGTTGATATAATAGAAATGTGGGCACATACTTTATACAAACTACAATATAAAAAAGAATATGCATGCAATATATATTAAAAAGTACTATACAGTTTACTGGGTATACATTGGTAACATTGGTGGTTAAGAGCAAAAATTAGAAATAAACATGACTTCTTTCTAAATTTTAATCATTTTTTTCACAAGAGATAAAATATACAAACTTATATTTTTATTTGATGGTTCAGTAGGTAAGTGTTTTGAATTTTCAAAGAGACATCCCAGTTTGTGTTTAATTTATTATAGTGAACTTGAAAGTATGACTAACTTTGTGATTTAGTGTCTGAAATGAGTTTCCCATACCAAATACTGAATTACCTTCTTTAGACAGTTTTTAGAATTTGAAAATAAAGCCTGGTCAGACTTTGGGAAATTAATGTACTTGTGAATATTTTCATGAGGATTAGGTAGCTATAATATAGATAAAAATAAATTATATTGTATTTTGGGAACTACTTAAAAGTAATGCTCCACGAATAAAAAATAAGGAAAATCTTTTTGAAAAATAATTTTTGTAGATTAACATGCTTTAAACTTTTTTATTTTTTTCATCTTTAAGACTATTAGTTAACTGAAATATTTTTCTTTTATGTGAATATATAGACGTTTTTAAATTTCATTGAAAACATCTCTGGCTTTCATATAATATAGTTATCAATGAAATATGAAGATAGTTTTCAATTTTTAATAGAAATATTGAAATGATCAAAACAATTGATAATCTATTGGCTCTTAATTAAATGAATATGTTGTGTAAGAAAGAATTTCTCATATCAACTGTATTGTGATATTTTTTGTTTGGCAACATATTTATTAGAATTTAATTTGAGAACAATTACTTCAAAGTTCACATTCTTTAGCCTCTTTTATGACCTTTGCCCTGACTTTCACCCATGCTTCCAAAACCGGCTCCCAAAGCCTTGATCCTTATCAGAGATGAGAATATAAGAGGGCTGGAAAATATAAAAAAGGAATTTGACCACCCCTGTCTTGTCCATGATGTCATAATGTCGGGGGTAATGCTCACAACTTGTTGTTGGACTCTTGCTTCTAAAACCAGCTCCCAAACTGTATCAGAGATAAGAATATATTTTCTGACAAATGAGAGGCCCTGGAAAAGTGTATAGCAATTTTGGAGGGAAAAGTTCCTGATATTTCTGAGCCTTTTACTCTCGATAAATATTGAGAATGTGTGCCTCTTTGACAGTGAGTATTTGACATCGTCTGTGATAACACCAGATCAGTGACAGTAGCACCAGTTATCTTCGAAACCTGTTTCTAGGAAGAAATCTACATTCTGGGCTCAAAAGACAGAACATTGACCCTCTACTAAAAGTACTCAAGACCTGTTTCCTAGAACCTTGGAATTCTTGTCATCGGTCACTACTACAAACTCATTAAACTACAAGCTATGGATCTTCCAACTGTTTCCCCCTGAACAAGAACTCTGAAGAAATCTTATAGGAGTGTTAACCTCTTAAGAACAATTTACTTGCTTACAGAACTTTTAGGTGCTCAGGGAAATATTTTGAGAAAGCCTTTATACGAGCACTTTTTCTTGCTTTAAGTTAATGGAATTTTCTTCTCCCTTTCTTTCTCTCATATTTTGTATATATCTCTTTACCTTTTTTGTGTATATAAATAAACATTTTCTTCTTCTATTGTTACACCCCGAGCAGAAGTTTGAGTTTTATTCTTCTGCCTAAAAGAGAGAATTGTCTGCTTTAAATTTTCAAGGCGTTGTTGCTTTTATCGATTCTGTCACCTTTAACCATAACCCATTCATGTGGAAGAGCTGGGACAAATTTCCCATATATTATAACTAGAGTCATGACCAGGGCTTTAAGGAGGATATTATTATTACTATAAATAAATAAAAATAAAATATACAATCATAATAATAATGAAAATTATAAATAAAGTAAAACAGTAATATTTAAACTCTTTTAAAATAAATTAAATAAAAATAATAAAAATACTCCTAGCATGCAATAAAAACTATTCCTGCTGGAAATATGAACATCCTGCCAAAAGACATTAAATTCAATCTCTACATCATGAATCTTGGGACGGGCAACACATGTGTAACTTCTCTCTGTGATATGGCTTGTAATACTATGGAGTGAATTCTCCCTTTTATCACATTTACCATAAAACAATTGTAACCTAAAAAATATGCACACTAATACACATAAAAAATATAAATAAATTGTATGAAATTAACATATAATTTATCATACTTTTCTTGTTATTTCTGTATATTTTATTTCCTGTCCAGTATGCTTTTATTTCTGTGAACATGAGGCTAATTTCTGCTGCTATGATGTGAGTGATGACAACCACAAGCTCTTCTGAAAGCAGAGTGCTCCTGGAGCATGCTCCTTTTTGCTGGACCCAAGGAGTAGAGGATAAAGGAATTTTTTATTTGGTAAAAAAACCCTAGGAAAAAAATAGTTCAAACAAATGTTTAAGGTAATATATAATTTATATGGGCACACAACAAAGACAGATGACACAAGCCAAATGTAAGAACAAAAGATAAATTTATTGTTAACACACAAAATAATTAATGAATTACACAAATTAAATGCATTGTGAGCCAAATGATAGCCAATACCATGTATGTAAAAATAATCAATACAAATGAAATATGCCCTTTTACAATAAAAATTATAATGCTGAAAAGGTCTTCAGAAAAGAAAACTACATATACAATGTAAAAAAGGAGAAAATACTTCTCTAAATAGTTTTCAAGGAAAACAATTTTCGAAGCAAAGTTTGTGATAACAGCAAAGAATAGAACAATCACATCAGCCAAAGACTTTTCCTTGATGTGGGAGTGACTTTGATGTTTCTTCCAATTCTTGATGAGATTTGTACAGTGGACATTTTTTCAAAAGTATTTTTTCTCTTAATGTTGCAGGCTGACCCAATCTTAAATTGAGTTAAATTGATTTCCAAAGCTTTGGATTCTTTCTGTCTGAATTTCTGGTATGATAGTTATCATTATTTACATCATTTAAACTCAGACTATTTTCCTGATCTTTGTTGTTATTATTACAATGCTTCCGCATTTATGTTCTCAATTCAGGTAACCTTCAGAAAATTTCAGTGAAACCTTTATTTAATCTACAGGGACAAAGATTGTTTTTGTTCCATTATCCATGTCTATGAATATCTCTGTCTAGTTATTATTTAGTACTTCTCAGTTATTGCTCACTCTGATTCCAATGGGTCTAACCCTGCACTACCCAGTCTAGATTTAACTCAAAATTACTAGATCATCAAGGGTGTTGCCCTGTGAGAAAATCATGATTAAACCTATTCTACATGCTTGTCATGTTTGACTGCATACACCAAGGCTTCTATGTTTCACTGCTGCTGTTGCAGCCTTACTGTCATATCTCTATCTTTATTTAACAACCTCTACATTACTTTCTATACTAGGCTTAGCTTATACAATGATTATTTCAGATACTTGACTCACAGTGTTCTTCTCCATGTACTATTTTTATTTAATTCCATAGGGGTTAGTGACCTCCCTTTTGGATTCATGTAGTAAAATTTTATCTCCAATGAGATTTTTCCACAACAATTTTTTGGCAAACCAGAGTGTTAAAAAAGGCAGTTTTTCCATTGACACTGCTATTATTTTAACTACAGTTATTCTATCTATTCTATATTTCTGAGATGAGTTATTGTAACTATTTACACTATTTACATCATTCAGACTGTTGTCCTCATCTTTATTGCCATATTCATGATGTTTTGACTGTTGTATGCTCCTGCCTTCTTCAGATACTGTTATACTACTTAATCAAGATCTCTTTCTGTTTCACAAATACATTTTGCTGGATGTGAGCACTAAGAAAGCAAAACACAAAATAAAAAATAATTGTCTTCTGTGCAGGGGCTCTGAGCATCATATCCAGTCCACAAAACAAATACCCACAAAAATCCAAAAATATGATAGCCAATCACAAACATTTCTTCTAAAAGCAAAAGGATGTTCTTGGGAGCCTATAACTGTTAAGCCAAAGCTATAAAAATAGCACTCCTCACCATTGACAGGCAGTTTGACTTCAATACAAGACTGCCAGACTGTCAAACACCACCCTGATGCTGATTCAACCCTGAAGAAAGGTGTACATCAAACCCTGCCAATGACTATACTTGGCTTCACTAATCCACTCCAGACCTATCTCCTGACCTCAACCATGACCTCGGCCAACCCAAGAAACCGGTCAAATCCCTGCCCTACCAACAATATCCTGAAACCTAATTACTTTCCTTACCAATGGCAACTAAGGAACCACATATGAACAATTTTTGCCACCTTTCACACAGCTATAAATATATTCTGAATTTTGAGCAATACACATTACTGAAATCTTAATGTTTGTTTATTCCTTTTCTTTGTAACCAAACACTTGTTATAACAATTGATGTCAGGAGCATAGAAGAAGAGAGTGGTGAACTAAGAAAAATAACCCTCCAACAATGCAAAAAGAACTACAATGCCCCATTAGATGTCTTGTTTAGATGTTACTATTCCTCAAGACTGTGGGGTACAGCATACCCGGATTAAAAGGAGAATTTAATGCGGGATACACTGTCCACAAAATACAATGCAAATTTCAAGAAAAGACAACACGATAAGGAATGTTTGTAGAAAAATAGAATATTGTATATTTAATGATATTCATGCAGAATAAACAAATTTGTATATTTTTATATCTTGTTTGAATAGAGTAAAAAAGATTAATGCTTTTTAGTTCGTTTAAGCAAATGTGATTTGAACAAAAAATGTCTATGTGTTCGCTGTCTTTCAACAGAGTAGTAGGGTAATGTCTGTTTCTTTTGTTTTTCTTGTATCTGCCGAGTAGGTGGAAAGGAAAAAGGGGCGATCAATTTAAGTTGAAAAAGAGAGTGTGAATGAGAAATAAAAGATAAGAGGAAAATGTACTTATTCGGTTGAATTGTTTTGGAGTCAGTTGTAAATTTGTTGTTGTTGTTGTTGTTTTCCTTTCCTACCCCGCTTTCTGCTCTTAGTGTCGGGTTGAATCAGTGATGGAACCTGACTGTCAGTCCATCTGTCCTCTTTGATCTCTGCGCCCTTATGACTGGTGATTGACTTGAGTCTCTCTATTTATAGCTGACTTTTTTTTCACACTGGATCGTTATTTTTTTTCTCAGTTTAGCAAATCGCCTCCTTTCATTGGTCATAAAATTAATTTCACACCTTATTGCGAAAATCTCTTTTTAGTCGTTTTGATCCGATTTTGCGGGTGTGCAAATCTACTTTGTGTTTTTCAGTTATTTGTTGGAATGATAGGATTTGTATCCTATAAGGCCCATCTACAGGAACAAATCTGATTTGACTCACTCTTCACCCTGATGGGCCTTATATTCAGACTCATCAGGGCCAGCAAACCTTTTCTCTGCACCAAAGAGCCAATTGGGAAAAATCAAGAAGTGCCTCTCTTCACCAACAAGCATCTCATTCTTGACTTTACTGAACTCACCACTCACTATTTATGAATTAGACTGAGATGTTTGGGAGCTGTTGTAGTGCCTTAATAAACATAGTATCAGCAGCAGCCCCAGGAGTATAAAAACAATGCAAACCCCTAAAGTAACTCTTTTCTGGTTTTCCTCCTTTCGAAGGGTGTAACAAACTTTTCACACTGAAGCAAAAATGGCTGTTAACACTTCCCACTAAAACACACCCACACATGCAAGTCACACTCAAATACATTCATTGACATTTTATTGCGTATGCAAATCACTTCTAGGAAAGAAACTCTTGCCTTAAACTTTCCTTTTGTTAATTTTGTTTAATAAATGTTATCTTGTATTGCAAATCAAACAGTCTCTGTTATTTTGTGCCTTTTTACCACCATTATTTCATGTATTGTAATATAAAATATTCTCATAAGGAACCTTACACATTTATTATAGAAGTAGCTATCACACTAAACTGCTATACTCTGTTGTGGATGTGCTGGTTGTGTTTAGGTAGAAAACGTGCACCTTTTGGTATATTTTTCCCACAACAATTATTGCAGACTCGAATGAGAGTCTAAGTGATAAATGAATAAAGTAATAACAAAGCTATATACAAACAAATGACAATGTATGTATTAACAAAACAGAGGTGTACATAGACAATAGAAGATTGTTGCATGTGACAAAACAATGAATATGAAAGAAGAAAGCATTTAAACTAGTGATGGTGTTTGTGTAGAAGTAAGTCCTAGAGAAAAGTCAACGAAAGTGAAGTGAAAGGTACATGTGTCAAATAAAAAAGTTGTTTTCTGTGCAGGGGCCCTGTGCATCACATCTGGTCCACGAAATAAATCCCTGCAATGAAATACAATAGCCAATCACTAATATTCCTACCAAAAAGGAAAAGATGACCCTGGGAACCACCAGAATTGCTAAAAAGATAGTCCCTTGTAATGACCAACACAGTTGTGGGCTGAAAGGCCACTTGCTGACATGCAGGCGTGCTGTCACTGTCACCACCATGATAGCCCCTCTCGTCACCACTGTGATCTTGCCCAAGCTTCACTAATCACCAGACTAAGCAGATTCGACATTGTTGGACTCCCAATGCAACCATTGTGAATTCTAACACCTCAACATCTTCACTATCCATGCCAGATCTCCCTTGGCATCACCACCATGACCTCATGTCATTGATACCACATTTGACCCGAGTACAACAGAGACAACATTGTTGAAATTTTAATCCTGGTTTGTTCCCTTCCTTTGCAACCAAACGCACATTATAACACTATCTTCACACTTTGCTAATGTTTATTGTTTTAAAGTGATGATTATAATTGTTATAAAGCCTAAACAAATGATGAAAGTGAATTTATACAATTTTTTGTTCTTGAGAATTTACCCCCAAAATATTAAACACTATTCATTTATTAGCTTGTTTATTTACAAGAATAATTTTATGTTTACAATATTCTAAAAACTAATACAATTGTATTCAAACTAATGTAATGCAATATTTATCATTTAACAATTTATAAAGAAATAAATATGAAAACAATTTTTTATCCATAAATTTATAAACATTTATTAAATTATTAAAATATGTGAACCAACGATAAGGAAATCCTTATTGTTTACCATTTTATAAAGTTTGAATCTGTAAATGCTGGTTGTGTTGAAAAGGTTGATGTGACTGTGTGTTGAATAGCATTTAACAATTATACATTTTTGTATCAAGGAAAAACAATGGAAAACCGATTTTTGTTTCAACGATAAAATATATATTAAAATCAACAAATACAAAACATTTTTTGTAATGTGTGAAACAATAAGATAGGAGAAGTTGTTTCTCTTTATCTGTTAGCTGAAAGATTAAATGTAAATAAACAAGTTTTCTGAAAGAATGTTCAAAGTTCTGTATTAGATAAATGATATTTTCAGAAGAACATGTAATAAATCAGTTTGTGAATTAGATATAACTAACAGAGCTGTTGCAACTTAGCTTGTTACATAGAACTGATGGTGAATGATATTTAAGTTCTGTGTGCGTGCGTGCAGTGAGTAGAATGAATAGTCTGTGTAGACGCGTGTGAGTTGATGAGTTCTACTGAGTTCTGCTTCTACTGTCTATTTTTGGAACGAATTCTGGTTTATATAACCATGGGTAGGCTCCCAGGACAATGGCGGGAGAAATTTCGAGAACACACGAAAAATATTTGAGTGGATGAAAAATTACCCAATCGGTGATTTTATAACAAAAGCATGTTTGTGAATTAACAGTAGGAAAAATTCAGTGTGGTGAATGTGATCAGTAAATTGTCCTGTGATAGTTAGTATTTATTATTTGACCATTCACAGTTGAGAAAAATGTAGGTGTGTCAAACATAGTAGTAATCGCTACAAATCAATTGGCAATTAGCCAATATTTTAACAACAAAACCATTCCAATAAACAATATAATAAATAAATAGTGTAAATAAACAATCTAATAAGTAAATAAAATTGTACTTATTTAATTCATATTTACATAAGTCTGTACTTTTTAATTTGTGGGGTATTCACAATTTTTTTTACAGTTTTTTTTTTTTTACAATGATGTTCACTTTGTACAAGGCTCGGGAGCCACTCGAGGTAGAGGGTTACAGAGTAAGAGGCACAGTTTATGTGAATATATGAGGAAGATAATGGTTAATTATAGACTTGAATATGTTAAGATTGTAGTGATCGGGGAAGCATCCTTTTGGGAGTTAGTTCCACAAAACAACGGTTTGTGGGAAGAAGCTGCTTGAGTTGAACTTATATCTCACCATTGGAAGACAAAGAGAATGAGGGTAGTTCACTAAACTGTGTGTAGCATGGTGGGTCTTAGCTGTAAAGGTTAGAACTGGTAGAATTAAAGAATGTAGTTCTTTTTGAGCACTTTCCATGGAAATAGCGATAGAGCAGTGAGAGGTTTGAGATGTTTTGTCTGTGAGAATTGGGTTGTAAGGTGGAAAATAATTTATCACCCACAAGAGTGCGGAGATGCTTTTGGACTCTATTGAAACGGGAAAGTGAAGACAGAGCAGTGCCTTCCCATATATGGTAACAGTACTTCAGTTTTGGCCTGTAGTGGATAGTAGGAGGAATTAAGGGTCAGTTACATAAAGAAAAATCCCTGAAGATGTTATTTCAGTAAAAAATGTGTGCAATATCAAGTGTGTGAACACTGAAAATTAATCCTGAGCTTTACCAAAAATAATTTAATAAAACTCAAAAAATAAATTTTTTTGGGAGATGTTGCTTGCATAATTTAATAAAACATTATTTTCTTTCAGAGTGGATAGAAAAAATCTACACTTAATATTTATTTTTAAAAAATTACTTGTAACTTTTCAGAGCAATTTTGAAATTCATGCCATTGCTTTTCATAATAGGAGTTTTTTTTATTAAATAAAGACATGTTTGAAGAATTAAAAAATTTAAAGTTTGATGTATCATATCTTATTGGAACTTCTTTTCTTTAACTCAAATGGAAGTGCTCATTTCAACAGTCACAGCTTATTTTGTCTAGCTCTATGCACCCACTTTCAAAATATTGTCCAATTATACCAGGGTCATAAAACATTTTTCTGACAAATCAGAAAAAACCCACATTGTTATGGCAGCAGCTGTTTCTGAGCCACTGAACGACTATAAAGCTGGTGCTGATTTCACCCATGAAAGCAGATCTGACCTAGGTGCTATTAATGATGAGCCCCAACAACATCCTTACATGCAGGCTGCTAGTGGCCCACTGGCAGGTTGCTGATGGCAATGCAAGCAGTCTTTTGGTTGCAGTCACCAGTGGGCCTCTAGCGGTCTGCCAGAATAAGTCTGCCGAGACAAACATATCGGTAGTCTGACAGCAGGCCACCAGCGGTAAATGTTAGTAGAATGCAACATCAGCGGTCCTCTAGTGGCAGTCACCAGTGCGCCTCTAGCTGTTCGCAAGTGGTAAAATTGCCAAGATGAATACGTTGGCAGTCCGACAGCAGACCACCAATCGTAAATGCAAGTGGCCTGCCACCCAGTGGCAGATTGGTGACTTGTGTGTAGATTGATGGCTTCTGTGCAAGCTTCACCAAATGCATCAGACTACATGACTGTGCAGGTCATCAGTAGTGACACTAACGCACTTCCATCAACAATGATGCCTTTGGCCACTGACAAAATCAGTAGTGACTAACTTTCAACTACTACAGTGTGATAATTTGTGAAATATTTCTGCCACAAGTCTATCTCACATGTTTTGTCAGCACCTGCTTGCATCCAAGCACCAGGATCATCATCCTCTGTCCTTATTCCCTTTCTCCCGACTGGTGGCTGTGAAGAGTTGTGAGCTGAAGTCACAGAGTAGTGTGAGTCGTGGATGCAGCTGGGTGAGTTGGGTCCTCCTGACAGCACATTGCAGATCCTCTTGATGTTGATGGTTGTACTCAAAAGTCTCGGTTGCCCGCCTCCCAAATGGTCCTGTGCTCGAAAGGCCAATTTCTTTCAAGAGTTTCCCAGGTCTCAAGGCCTGTGTCAAGGATGTCTTCAACTAATTCTTTAAATGTTGTTTTGGACCTCCGCATAGCCTCTTGCTGCTGGTGAGTTGTCCAAAGAAGATGATACATGGCAGTCAAGAGGTACCCATTCTGGACATGTTACCAAGTGAAGGTGATGTTGAAGGATGGTAACCTCAATGCTGGGCTGAAATGTCCAAAAGAGGACCTCATTGTTGTTGGTGCGGTTGATTACTGATGTGTATTGATTTTCTCCCATGAGTCTATTTCACTCAACTACATGTGTCTGTCTTGACTACTACCTTATGTTATACTCTGAACAAACTCTCAATCTCCCACAATTGATATATACGATACCCTGGAATGAACAAATGATTAAACCTTGTAGATCATGTAAAATAGAAACTCTTTTACTTATTTCAACCACGTCTTGTCTGCATTCGTTATTTTGCCACTTCCATTTTTTCTTTTTCTTAACAGTAAAGCTACTATTACAAATGGTCATTTTTGAGTGTGAACCTTTTTTAAAAGAATTTTAATTTTTTCATTTTAGTGGCTATTAGATTATTTTTTGTATGGGTATTCAAAAAGGAAATATTTGAATTACTTTCAGAAGAGTAATATTATATATGATAATTCAATAACATTTTTAAAAATTCAAAATAATTAAAAAAGATCACATTGGGTGCAATTAAATATTTTAAGTAAGAAAATAAAAAAAAAATGAAAGCAATGTATCATTTAACTAAAAAAAAACTTCTAATATAGTATAAAAAAATAAAATTATTCATTCTGCATTAAGAATAAAAAATTATATTATTTTTATATTAGTTTGAACATAATTTATTTTTTAAATATAGATACCAATTTCTTGATTATTGCACTGGCGGTGTTCCATATTTCTTTATTTTCTTAATTTGTCCTAATATATCTAATTGCGCTCAATGTGTGTTTTTAAAATTATTCTGAATAAGAGTTATACTCTTCCGATTGGGAAAAGTAGTCAATATGTGGTAATTCAGAATTATTTCCTTTTTGAACATCCATACAAAAATAATCTAACAGTTACTAAAATTTAAAAAAATAATTGTTTAAAAAAAGGTTCACGCTGGAAAATGACATTTAAACTTTAAAGTAACTTTATTTTTCGATTGTTTAAACCTCTTCTTACGAACAGCAACGGGATGAATTTCAAAATCGCACTGAAAAATTACAAGTAATTTTTTTTTATAAGTGTAGGTAGAGAGAGATTTTTTTCTGTGAAATCTGGAAGAAAATAATGTTTTATTCTTTTATTAAATTATTAGTCTCAGAAAAAGATATTGAATTATTTTTCAGTACACACGAGATGTCGAAAAGGGGGCGGATGAAACAGACCTTAAAAATATTTTCATATGGTTTTTTCAATAAAATACAATTCACTTATTAATGAATAAGTACTCAGAATTTGATTTGAATTGGATAATTCCCTAATCTTTGGCAAATTGGATAATTTCCTATCTTTTGCCAAATATTTTAAAACCGTAGCGATATTTCACTTTCATTTCGGAAAAAATGAATTCATTTTGGTTTGGTGATATCGAATCTTAGAGTGTATTTATTATTATTATTATTATTATTTGATTTCTATTGCCAAGTATAGACAACTCTGCTGTAACTTCCGGTGCAATGCATGCTCGTTAGGATTTTTTTTTCTTCAGACTGCGCAGAATTATACTTATTCTTTCCGGTTTCTGTTTCTTCTGATAGAAGGTGAGTTGAAAATTGCTCGGCTTTATCCTTGTATTTTTTTATTTAAAATAATAGTCATCGGATCTTGTAATTAATTTTAAATATTTATAGAATATTCTCAGACAACATTTTTGTATTATTTATAAATTTTGTGGCTTTAAAGAAATTATATACGCTTAATTGTTGTAGGGTGTTATTTTCATATCGGCTTCCGTAGACAGCCATGTGGAGCTAAATGGCCGTATAGCTTTCTGGATTTTCTTACTTTTTAGATTTGATTCCTACAAATACTATTAATCCTTTATTTATAATTTACATCTTCAAATTTTGGAAGCAAATTGTGACTATAGGAATCGTGTAGAGATTTAAATGTGCATGCATATGTACTTTGTATGTGGACGGCAAAGTATTTTCATTCAGATGTTAGTTAAACGCAATCTCTGTTTAAAAATCTGTTACTATATCGAATAAATGTAGTTTATCGTTCTACTAGTCATTTTTCTTTTTCTTAAAAGCTTTAACAAAAAATTACAAGCAGCGGTATAGCTGATTTTGAAAATGCTTTGTATTAAAATGATTCCTGGATTTTTTCATCGAGAACGTAATCCGAAGGATTTATGTTAATTTTAAAAGTAATTAGTCAATTTTTTTTTTTTTTTTTTTTTTAAAGAGTCAAATGAATGAAAAGTTTATGAACATTTTTATTGTGCAAGTAAACGTTTTTTAAGCGAATTCTTAGATAAAATTGACTAAATTACTCTGCATAGCTTTTTTATGTTTGTAAGGATGTAGTATTGTAGTAGGTATGCAAAAGTTACCAAGCTCTCTCTTGTACAACTTTATTACAGTTACTTTTTTTTCAACGTCTTTAAATTTTAAATAACGTCGAAAACTTGCACATCAACTTATTGACTTGTTTCTATGTTTTTTATTTCTTCAATATACATTTAAAAAAAAAAAACTTTAATTAAATTTTGATCTTAGTTATTGATTTGAAGTAGTTTCAAATAGTCGGTTGTTAACGCTTCTTTCTTTAAAAAGTAAAGAGGGTCCATAGAAGGAAAATATTACTCATTAATTTTCTGACTATATTTTATAAAAAAAAAAACGTGTGCATATTATAACATGCACACACGCTAATATAATTTCTTAATGAATTTTTATTCAATCGACAGTTTTTAATTTTATTTTTTTCTATTTTCGAATAACTTTCACATCACGATGAAAATTAGATAAACTGTCGAAGAAAAACATGAACTTGGAAAGTTTATGCAAAATCTTGATCAGAATGTACAACAACTTTTTGAAAAAATACAAAAAAATAAAACTTGTTTAAAAAAATTCAACAAGTTTTAAATGAATAATTGTTGCATACATATGTATATCTAGACACAAATTACATTTAAAACAGCATTTGTCATGTTTTTCCCAACTTTGAAATTGTAATTTTTAAAGTTTTTTTTTAATTAGCACAATTTTTATTTAATTATAGCAAGATTTTTTTTTTAATTTTGAAATTAAACCTAAAAATTTTACCCCTACATTATTTGACAATTTCAGTCCCTGGTCAGAAGACTTAATCATGGCACGACCACTTTATAAACCCAAGATTTGTAAAAAGCGAACTAAGAAGTTCATCAGACATCAGTCAGATCGTTACAAGAAACTGAAGGTATGTATATATCTTTTTATTGTAGGAAAATAAATTTCATCTTTCATAATTTTATTAAAAAAAAAAAAAAAAAGACAAAATATTAATGATAGAATCTTTTTCTTCTAGCCAAACTGGCGTAAACCTAAAGGTATTGATAACCGTGTGAGGAGGAGATTCAAGGGACAGTATTTGATGCCAAATATTGGTTACGGTTCTACAAAAAAGACCAAACATATGCTTCCTGATGGCTTCAAAAAATTCCTTGTGCACAACGTCCGAGTAAGTATTGTACCAATATCATTTATAAATGAGAGTACTTACTGTAAAATTCTCAGTTGAGTCTTTTCCACCAGATTTTGGGAAATGGGTCAGTTCAAAAGCATTTTTTAGATCCCTCACCCTTTTCTTAAGCATAAACTGCATCTGACGCCAGGTTACTTCAGTTAATCTTTCTATTGGATTGTAGTTATTGGTAACTGATTCTAATAGAAACTGACATTGAAATCTTTAATAGGTATTTTTAAGTTTGATGTACTTTGACTGGGTGAAGGTTTGTTAGAAATGAGCTGGTTGCAATTCTGAAAAAGTGGCTGCCTTTTAATGTTGACCAAATATTTTGAAGGTTCCAAAATGTATAATCCTTTGACAGTAAAACAGATTTTATGAAGTTTGAGACATTTTTTTCATTGTGTATCTCTTATTTTTTAGCAAATCTGTGTGTGTATAATATTTGGTAAAAATCTTTCTTGCATTAACAGTTGGTCATAAATTAGTATGGGAAAGTTTAACATCTTTTTGCAATGGAAATTAAAAAATTGCTTAGGAAATTCTTGTAAAAATCATAAAATTATTGGATTTTAATGTCTTTCTTGGATATTCAGGTTTCAAGTCCTGCTGGAGAGTGCATATTTTTATTTTAGTAAGATTTCTAATATACAAGCTGGTCGATGAAAATAAATACTTTTTAAAACGGGATCTACTCAGATATGTGTATACACTGAAAAAGTTTTCTATTTGTTCCTTATTCTATCATTTTCAGATTTTAATCCATATTTGATCCCAATTCATATATAAATTTTGATGATGCTAAATCAAATTTTTAATGTTTTTTTTCTGCTTATTCCTATATGATTTAGTTAAATTTTAAACTCATGTTAGGCCAAAAAGTTTTTTTGCTTAAGTAGAGAATTCTGGATTTATGATTGAAAAACTGATGCTGTTGGTGGCTCTGGTTTAAGGGTTGAACAGTATAATTTTGGTTTGAAAATATTTTATTTCTACATTTAAAGGAGTGATGGGTTATGAAAAGGTCCTAAATTTGTATAAAACTTTATTTTATTGCCATACTTTCTACCATTTATAAGAAAGATTGGGGAAAGTTGTGTCCAGTATGTAGCCAGATATGAGTTGGGAAATTTGTTTACATTGGATAAATGTTTGTAATTTACAAGAGAAAATCTTTTGATGTTAAACACTTAGATTTTGGAAACCTACCCAAAATTAGCTAAACACCTGTACCAGTTAATGTTGTTCTGGTGGGGTGGGGAGGGCTTTGGCTTTAAAATGTTACACACACACACACACACACATGTTTTGTATTAAATTTCCATATATTCAGTAATAAAAAAAAATTCAGGAAATATTCTCTGTAATCTATTGAATTTGTTTTAATTGATTTTTTTTTTTAATTTTATTTTTCAAAAATTTTTTATAGATACTTTTGGCTTTAAATTTACTATTGTTATCATTCTATTTTCTGCTAATGTTGTGTATGGATGTCTGTATCTGCCAAAATCAACACTTACAAAAACAATTCAATGTTTTTTAAAAATATGCATGGTCTGTAAATCTAATAAGCTTAACAATTTGATTAGTAAATAGTTTTACTTAATAACAATATTCCCTAACACCATTGAAACTGAATTTTAAGATTTAAAAACTTTAAATTCTAATTAAAATTGTAAAAATAATAAAAACAAATCTTGTAAACATTTAATTATTCATCAAAAAAATTTTTCAAGACAATATTGTCTTTGATATATTGATAAAAGCAGTTAAAAGCTTTTCCAATTAAATGTCTTTTGTTTTTATTTTTATTATGATTCAGAGCTGATTTTCAGTAAGACTAGGTCTGATTTTTACAAAAATAAATTGCTGATTTAAATTCTCAAATATTCTGCTTTTAACTAATATAATCACTAAAAAATTGTTGAATTTCTGTAGTTTTCATAAAATTAAACGGGGTGAAAACGGTAAAAAAAAAATGCCAAGATTTTCTTTTAAAAAATTAACATTACTTAAATAATTTAATTCATTTGCAAATATCTCCTTAGAGGGTTCCTTTAAATCTGACAATTTTATTTTTGCAAGAATTTCCAAATGTATTCCTTTGGAGAAATTATATATATATTCTCTCTTCCAAAATGATTACCTCTTCTGGATGTCTGTAGAAAGTAAGAGGTGAGAGTGCTGTGAATGTTGAAATGCTGTAGTTAATGAGGTAATAGGTCTGTGGAATTAATAACAATCCTTAAGAAAGGAGAATCTTGGTGTTGGGAATCGGGGGATAATATTAATTTATGTCCAGTAGACCTTGGATCCTATGTGAAAACTGTCGAAGCTTAGATCAAGGTGGCTTCAAAGCTAGGCTACATTTGAAAAATGGTTTGTGTTTTTGTAAATTTCTTGTCTTGCATTGTTAATCTTGACGCACTGCTTAACAGTTTTATGCATATCTTTCATAGGTGGAATATTGTGTAAAAAAAACATGAGTCCAAGACTATATAAAAAAGATTCTGGAATTTTATTTTTTATGTTGTGATGCTCTATGCTTCTATAAAAACTGTACTTAAAGTGGGGCTATTTACTTTTTGGCTAGCCATTATAATCCTAAAAATATTTTTGTATGTGGAAATATTTCATTCTAAACTTTAATCATGTATCTTTTACTGTTGCATTTTTTTAATTTTTTTTTTAAATATCCATGCTGTGTTCCCTTTTAAGGAAACACCATGAAGGAACTGACTAATGTTTGTTCCGAGAAAAAGCATGGTATAACAAACATGGTGTGTCAGGTCTTGCAGTTTTTAGTTAACTGACGAGGAGTATATTCACCAAACATGCCTATTTATTGTCTTGCCCATTTTTGTCTCAAGTAGGAGTAATTAAAAACTTTGTCAAATAAACTTAGTTATTTTTATTTTATTTATTTTACAGGAATTGGAGATTCTGATGATGCAAAACAGAGTTTATGCTGCTGAGATTGCCCATGGCGTCTCCAGCAAAAAAAGGAAAGATATTGTGGAACGTGCTCAACAGTTAAACATCAAAGTTACAAATCCACATGGCAGACTCAGGTCTCAAGAAGACGAGTAAACATTTGCTGTCGGGCTGTAAAGAAAGACAATAAATATATTAAATCTGAAATTTGTTGTCTCAATGGAAACTTATCTGTAATACTAACATTTAGATTTCCTAATTTTTCAGCGTGAACTTATTGAAATGGAAGTTGCTGGTGGTAAAGTTGGAATGAAAAGATCTTGGTCCAATCAAGGACCCCCCCCCCCCGCCAATAACAAAAAGGGGCCGTGTAGATTGAGAAGTTTACAGCAACCCTCACTTTGCCATTGAGTGATTGATTTCTCTTACTGAAAGTTTAAATTTGGTTTAAAATTCTTAGTGTTATTTATACATTCTATTCAGTGATCAAAATAATTATAAATTGAAGTTAAGCATGAAAATAAAATTTACCTGTTTGTCAGGAATGACAAAACTGAAATTTAAAAATTTCGCCAGACTTCATTCATGCAGATTAAGCAAATTTGCTTTTTCTCTAGTGCATTTTTTCATTACAATTCAATGTAACACTTGAAAAATTACAGGTGATACTGGACATTATTTAACAAAGTGGGTTTCACCATCTGCACATAAATCTGAGTAATAAGACATTACTCCTAAACGTAAATGTATTAAGGAGAATGAGGAAAACTTACCTTGTGGGTGGAATATAAGGTTCAGTTCATAATTTTAAGTTTAGTGAGTATGAAAGACACTTGAATAAGACTAGAAAGCAAAACAGCTGAAACATAATAGCCAAGATGACCTGGGATGAATAGAAAGGCATAATTAAATATCTTCTATAACTCTTGATTTTTTATTTTTTTTAAACTGAGACAAGTTGCAAGATCAAGTGCAAAGATGTTTTCTTACCAAGTTACAGCTAAGTGGATTTCATAAGCTCATGAACTAAAATAATATTTAAGAAATTCAAATGGTTCATTCCAGACAAACTCAACAAACGTCTGAAATCAATGTCTTCAAATTTTTAAGTAAATGGTGTTAACAAAACAATCCAAGTTACTTTAACCTGCTATACATGAACACACTTAGCAATTGACCATGACAACATTTTACTGAGTCGATCCAGCCAAAATTCAACAGAGTTCTGAAATTGATGTATTCAAATTTTTAAAAAATTTGCACCATTTCTTTTATGAGAGAGTTTTCTATGGCTTATTACCCTTTTCAGGTTATTTACAACCAAAAAATATTTTTAGAATTTTTTTTTCTTTTCAGCTAATGATTTATCAACACATTTTACTGATTAAGCCATAGCTGGGAGGGGGGGAAGAAGTGGTGGATTCATGCCTTTCCCAAGGGTATTTACATGTGAATATAATGAACTCAACTGAAATTGAAACTTGACTCTGATTAACAATTCCAAGCCATTATCCATTTCTCAAAGCATATCAAACGTGACCCTTTACAAGCATACCTGCACAAGGTACTTTAACGGTCAAAATTACAGTTTTTTATAACCTAGAAATTACAGTATTTAAGGAAATAAATCACATTTTTTACATTTTATTTTAATAGAATACAAAATAACATTTTTGACAAATTTAGTATGGTCAGTCATTTAAGTGTCATACGTGATACATACTTGGGTGATCATGTATCTTTTGATACATGACTGACAAGGCAGATATTTTCCTGCAGTAGGTTGCCATTTCTTTCTATGGTAGACTGGTTGCCTACCAAGGCTAAAGAACCCAGTCTGTCCTAGTATTGTACTAAGCTATTATTTTAAAAAATTGTAGCAACTATTTGATATTCTTGGTGGCTGAGAAAATAGTGTAAGAACAAATTCTCTCTAATAGCCATACCATCAGCCATTGCACCATGGAAACAATATGGCAGATATCTGTCTATATTTCTGAGGTAAGGTATTATGTAGTTATTTGGATTATTGTCCTCATCTTTGTCGCCTTATTTACGTTTCGGCTGTTGTATGCTCTGGTGGCCTTCTCAAGGACACATTGCAACTGTGCCTTTATCCACTGGGATAAAGGCATTGGTTAGATCCAGTGACAGGATCCAAAGAGTGAGTTCAATACCTGGTTACGGCAGTGAAGAACTATCAGAGGGAAATTAACGGGAGATAACTGACAGCCATTGAACATGGAACTAGAACAGTCTACCTCAGTGAGCAAAATAAAGGGTTCAGTTTGACATTCCAACCACCTAAAGAAGGCCAGAGTGTACAATGGCTGAAACGTAATAAATATGGCGACAAAGATGAGGACAATAGTCCGAATAATGTAAATAATATGGCAGCTCATTAACAGTTATAAATGGATAACTTTCAAAATTTTTTGCTTTTAAAGGAGAAATGTCAAGACAAAAATATTTTAGAGGCATCAAAGTTGCTTTATCTCTTTACTGTTAGCTGTAGTTTAAATGTACCAGTAATTTTTCTGATTCTGCATCATCAAATTTAAAATTAAGTTTTTTTTTTTTTTTTCCCACTACTTCAACCCTAAAATGGCTAGTGATCTTCCAGCAAAGAAAATTTTTGTACAATAGTGAATTAAGAGACATTTTTTAATTTGCAACAACTCCATTGTCATGCCAAAAGAATGCAACCTGAAAAGATATGAAATGAACCATTTATCTTATGACAAATATGAAGGTCCAATGCGCGTTTCAAAACTCAAGTAATTGAATGCTAACTTGACACAACAGACCTTTTTTATAAAAATTCAGAAACAGAATGTCGCTTCCATTATTACAAGTTATGAACTTAGCCAAATGATAGCCATGAGTGGGAAATTTTACAGTGAAGATTTCATAAAGTAATGACTTAGAACAACATTTGAAATTGTATGTCCAGAGAAAGCACACTTATTCAAAGACACTTCATTAACCAGGAACACTTGCTGAACAGATTGATGAAATGTCAGGTGAAAGTCTGTATCATAAAGGTTTGAACATTTTTCTATTGCTATTGATGAGATCATTGACATGACCGGAATAGCACACTTTGCAATCTTCATGAAGGTCTGTGACAGTGAATTTAATATTTATGAAGAACTGATTGAACTGGTCACCAAGCATTGGCACTACAACAAACCAGGGCATCTTTGAGAGATTTGACCAGGTTCTGCATGAGTATAGTTTTGAGCTGAGTAAATTTGCATGCTTATCTCCTGCAAATATGGTTGGCAAACAATGGCGTTGCTGCCAAGTTACCAAGAAAACATGCATCCAGATTCATCATTTTCACTGTATTATTCATCAGCCAAATTTGTTTTCAAAGATTTTAAAATTGGATTATGTGCTTAGCTTGGTCATAATGATAGTGAACTATATCAGGAGCTGTGCTCTTAACCACCGTTAGTTCAGTCAGTTGTTGGAAGATATAGATAATCAGTTTACTGATCTGTTCTACACAGAAGTCTGCTGGTTGTCATGTCACAAAGTGTTGAAAAGATTCTATTTGTTGAGACAAGAAATAATTGTTTTTGGAGACGAAACATCAAAACACAAATGAAATAAAAGATGAAAGTTGGCTCCAAGATTTGACTTTTGCTGTGGATATTACTGCACAATTAACTGATCTTAATTTGAAAGTGCAAGGTAAAAACAAACTTATCAATCAGTTGTATGATGACATCAAGTGCTTCATTACAAAACTAAGTTATGGAAGTCAGTTGTCAAATGAAAATTTAGTTCATTTTTCTACATGCAAAGAGCTGGAAAAACACTGCCAATACTGAGACTACTCATCTTTGCTAAGTATGACAGTCACCTGGAATTGTGATTACTTTTTCTTTCTTTTTTTTTACTGAACATCTGTTTGCATTATTCTCAGCACCATTCACCTTTGATTGCCAAGACAGAAGGAGGCCTGCAGATGGAACTAATAGAAATGCAGTTGGATTCTACACTCAGAGCAAAGTATCTTGAAGTAGGAATACCTGAGTTCTTTTCATACCCCCCTGAAAAGTTTTAAAAGTTTGTCACAAAGATTATGGCAATGTTTGGTTCTACCTATGTGTGTGAACAGTTATTTTCCTTCATGAAGTTAACAAAAACTCCTCAGAACAAGATTAACTTATCAGCATTTGTCATCTCTGATCAAAGTTGGAACTGCACAGACATTTCAGCCAGATATACTAAAAATTGTCAGCAAAAAGGTGTCAAGCCTTAGAAGACAAAACTAAGACTGAATAGTGGCAAATAAATGTTCAACTTTGAACTTATAATTTTTGTACAATGTATTTGTTGCAAAATGCAAGTATATATTTAAAATTTTATTTTTTATCAAACTAATTCATTACTTCGTATACATGATTCCTGCTAAAACATTTGTATATTGAAATCTTTAATAGGTATTTTTAGCTTTGACGTACTTTGACTGGGTGGAGGTTTGTTAGAAATGAGCAGGTTGCAATTCTGAAAAAGTGGCTGCCTTTTAATGTTGACCAAATATTTCAAAGCTATACAACTGGTGTGACTATACAAAAAGGGACTGACAGATAATAGTGTGATTCACAAAGCAAAACATTTGAAGTTATATAGAGTAGAAAATCACAAAAAAAAGTAAAAATTTAAAAAAAGCATTTTAGTTGTGAAAATGTTTTTAAAAAAAGTAATACATCAAAAGATTATCTATACATTCAGTTTAAGTAGGATCAATGAAAATACTTTCAGATTAGTGCTGATCTTGTTTCCAAACAAACATATTTATCATAGAAAAAAAAAATGTTAACTTCTTTATTTTGACACCTAACTTCATTGCAATGGAACCACTTTGCCTGACAAATAAAGTTTGGGCAATGTTTAACCTTCATGTCTGCAAAAAAAAGTGTGTCAAGAGGATGGTTATTCCCTTGACACCACTATTACTGCATACTTTTGACTACAATGCAATATTTATTATTTACCATTTTATAAATAGCTATGAAAACTATTTTAGTGAATTTATGTAGTGAGCACAAATAAAAGAAATGCCTGGAAAATGCACTTTTTTCAAAATTTATAATTAGTTATCTATCATCATGTGTTTATTTAAATTCTTGTTCATAGACATTTTTTTATAAATTTATGATTAAAAAAATTCTTTTTTCATATTTATTTCTTTATAAAATGGTAAATAATAAATATTTCATTATAGTTGGTTAAGTTATTTTTATAATCTTGTAAATATAATATTCTTGTAAATAAGCAAGCTGATATATAAATAGTGTTTAATATCTTTATCAATTCTCAAGAAGAAAGAAATGTATAAATCAATTTTCATATGTTTGGGTTTTATTCAAATTCCAATTATTGCTTTTTAAAACAAACACTGCCAAGGGTTTTTACAGCAATAGTGATGTCAAGAGAATAACTGTCCTTTTGACGTACCATCTTTTTTTTTTTTGTCGGTTCGAAGGTCAAACATTGCAAAAGTTTGTATAGTCAACTCCATTTAATAAAAAATAAACATTAAAATGTTCATTATGACTTTCTTTCTACAGAAGGTTTATTGTCATCCTTGGATTTTTCTTCCTTCTGTAATTTAAAAGACGAGTGGTAAAGATCAAAGAGTCTATTGAGGCAGACTTCAGCTACTTTAGACAAGTCTGGTTGTAATATATGCAAACCCTTTAATGTTAAAACTATTAGATCATTCATACCATCCCCCATGACATCAGCATGTTCTACAGCCATAACAGGAGCTGAAAAGCTGCGGCGCCAGAGTAGCTGATAACCGTCTTTCACTTGCCCTGGAGAAGAAGACTGCATGTTGAGCCGATGGGATATAATTCCTGTTTCAGGTGAGTAGGTATTGACAGTCCAATTGTCTGGCATACTAAGGTCATCCTTATAAACTGTCTTTGAGGATGGTGTCTTGTCAACAGTTGGACTTTTATACATTTTTTTGGTACTCACTGAAAAAGAATAAGCCTTCCGTCTTGAATTCATACAGTCAATGTCATCAAAATTGTCAACTGGGGCACTAGGAGGCTGAGGTTGGAGGGCCTGGAATTTATAAGTCAACAGTTCTTGACCATAAGTTCCCAAGAGAAGTTCATTTTTCCCATCAAAGTCAATATCAACTGCACAGGCACACATGACACAGTCAAATTTGTCACTGTCAGGAAGCAAAAGCTGGTCAGTGAATTTATTCTCCAGAATGTTCCGGTAAACCACAGATTGTTCTACAGCACTTGCAACCAACAGATGGTAGCTTTCCAAATTAGATTTTTCATCTTTGGTTACAGATCCCTCCAATCCAAGGTTGTCAAGGCAGGAAGGGGCATTGATTTTGTTTTCCGAGGTAAACAAGAGAACACGGGTGATTGGACCATCATGAACAATAGAAAATTCATGCAGGATTTCTTTGGTCAGAGGCTCCACAATGAAGACAATAATCTCACCACTTTGATGTCCACGTGCTGTGATTCTTTGCTTGTAATTATTTGTGTAAACAATATTCATCCAAAGAATGTTACTGGTAATGTTCTTGAATTCTGGGAAATATTCCAATATCGGTCCTTCCATAAAGGAATGTTCAAGGTTAACAACCTGAACCTGTAAAAAGCAAAAGGAAAAATTATTTTTAAAAAAATCTATTTTTGCTAAATGTCATGTTATCTTCTTGTGGTTTAATTATTGAAAGAAATTTGTAGAAATATTTTATCTTAACCAGAATTGTTCAAAGCTGCATTGATGAAGGCTGAAACTTTAACAGCAGTAAATATACAAAGAGATTTGAGGCTTCAATTAATACTGTACTAAAGTATATTCAAAATTTAATAAGATAGGTGCTTCTAAATGTTTGTTGTGATTTGATGGTAAGTTAGTTAACGAGGCATTTCTTTATAGTTTGAGTTCCTCTAGGTATCCACTATTGTGGTTATAAGCTAGTAAATATATTCTAGAGACACTACAGATAGTAATCCAATCACATGAAATTTCCAGACACAAAATATCTGGCATTGAGTTTGCTTGTTTTATTTACTATTTTTGCTGTAGCCAATTTTCATAGATTTTAAAATCAACCAATTAGTGGATATCCCCATTAATCCTATTCGTCATTAATTTCTGTTAGTTCAGCCAATTTCCTACATGTCTAAAAATTTCGTCTTTCTAAAAGTCAAACTTGTATGAATAATTTTATCAACACAACACCTTCTAAACTGTGTGTGTGTATGTGTGAGTGAGGATGTCTTACAGAGCTTTTGAATAGATACTTAATGAAGATTATTTGGCGTTTGTGACAATTGGCAACTTTCTCCTATTGTTTTAATTAATTGACCCTTCATTTCTGAGCAGGGTTCTCAGTACATCCTTGAACAATAACAGAGATCTAACTTGATCCAAGTTTTCAGGCAAGGAATCAAATGAACAAAGAAATTGGATCTTCTTGAGTATGATCAATGCAGCATGACCACACAACTTTCTCAAGACAGGTGTGGACAATTCATATCCACCTTTGTAAAAAAACATCCAAATATTTGTAATGTAAACTTTAGCAAAGTCCATTTATGTGTTAAGTTATACATATCAATCTAAGTTCAAAGAAGGCATTTTAATTTCATTTTTTAGTTATAGAAGACAAAAGTTTAGCAACGATGATAGCTAAAGTTATTTTATTTCGACATACAGTCAGACAAACGATACAAGGCTATGTTTCACGCTGCACCTTGTGTTCTAGGTAGGTGCTTCTACAGTACACTTAGGGTAGTAATCTGAAAATACATTTGAAAAAAAATTTTTTTTGGCAGTAATTGTTTTTACAATTAAATTTTTGTCGTAATAAATATGATTTTTCGTGTACGTAAAACTTTTAGTTATTTTTTTAAGTAAAGACTAAAAAGAAAGAATTTTAAAAACTATGTTCAAATGGCTGTGTAACTGAGTGTCTGTGTAAGTGTACTTTGTACTTGAAAGCTTTTACTTTTTATAGTAAGAGGGAAATCATTTTTTTTTTTTCAAGATTTATGTTAATTCATATAAAAAAAATTACGACAGGCGGGTTAGTGTTTTCAACCCAGAAAAAGGATAACTTAGTATGCGATTTAAAGTTTTTCACCATAGAGAGAGAGATTTATAAAATAAAATAAAAATTTATTTAATAAATCGAACAGTGAAACAGACCTATTCTGGAAATATTACAAGTTTTTCATTTTTCCTAAATTTTTTTCAACAGTGTTTCTGTAACAGCAGAAAATTCACAAAAAATGTGTTACGATATATATAAATTAAAAAGCCGTTAACTGAATTACCGAAGAATTGCTTGAAAAGAAATTAAACTTAAACATGAATACATAATAAAATAAATTGTTACTTCTCTATAAAGATGAACTTTTTTGTCTCCGCCACTTAGCAAGAAAACAGTTTCTTTTGTATCTTCTGTAATCAACTGGGTGTGAGTGAGTTGATAAGGTATGAATTCTAATTTCATGTACTGGCAGATGGGAGTTACTTGTTCGGAATTTAATTTCACGTCTAGTTCGCGCTCCCACGACGAGTAAATATTTAAGAATTGACAAGTTTCCGTTTTGTTTTCATTTTCTTCTAATTTAAGGAAAGCGATTCCTATTATTAGTTCGTCTCCGTGATGATGTTTTCGAAAAGCGTCAATACTGACCAACTCAGCATCAACAGGTATGTAAGTGAATTGGATTTCTCTTGAAGACGGTCGGAGTTTGTCTGTATTTTTTTGATATTCCACACTCATGACTTTTCCATTCATGCATCCTGTCAAGAGTTTGGTGGTACCGTCTGCTTTTGCAAATTTGGCCAAACCATAGACATTGCTTTGCGACGGGAGACAGCTAAAATGGGCATCTATCCACTGACACTTCCCATCCATAATGTGCAGCTGAAAACAAAATTTTAGTAGTAAACCAAAGAAAAGTAATAAAACATGGTCATGCCGGAAAATGTTCAATGTTTATATTATCGTGTAACTTCACCATAGCCATTTTTATATTTGCCGGAAGTGAGAAAAGAGTTGCTCACCCCTGACCGGAACTCTGAATTTCGACCTCTTCCTGTTTTTCTTCATTGTGAGACTCAGGTGCAACTTTTTTTGGTCGTGCTAATCTAAGCTCATCCAACACCTTAGTCTGATTTATTTTAGGTAAAATCTAACAAATTTAAACAAATATGCCACCTAAATTCGACCCCTCTGCAGTTCACGTTGGTAAGTATACAGTTTATTGTAACATTGAAGTGATATTCTCTTTCTCGAGGGACATGGATTTCCATGTGGCCTTCCTGGTGTTTCATTTTCCGTTTTCCCCTCTTTATAAGTTTGACAAAGCCGTTTCCTTTTTCTCCTCAAAATTGATTATTTTATTATGTGTATATTTATAACGTGATGTCTATATATCGCTAAGAATTATATATTAGTTTGTTTGCTAATTAACAATAGTTGGAAGCCTTTTTTTAAAAAGCTAATTCACGTGTGCCACGTAAAAATCTCGGTTTTGTCTAATTTCAAATGTATGAGCAATGTGTAGTCAAAAAGTTTAAATTGGATTGCTAAATAAATTCTTTTCATTTTGAATATTCTATATGTATGCTTTAATGATTAATCCAATGTAAAAAAAACCCAAAAAAAAACGATTTTATTTTTAGCAGATAAATTGGTATATGCGATAAAATTAGTTCCAAATTATTGTTAAACACGAGAACTTGCCAATTTACAGGAATAAAATTCTTATTTCATATTTAAATAAACAATTAAAATTATTAAAAAAAACTAAAATTGAACAATTTGATTGTTTCCTTGTAAAATTCTAATACTCGATTAAAAAAAATTTTGTTTGAGGTAATTAATTTAGGGTTTCTTAAAAAATGTATACATTTTTTTTTGTTTTTTGAAAAAGAAAAATTAACTTTGTAAATGCATTAATTTCTGTTTTAGATAAAATAGTTTAATTTTTTTAATCTGTTTCTGGGAATTACTGTTTCATGTGATAAAAAGTACCTAAAGTAGTTAAATAAAATTAAAAAGCAGTTTCAAACAAAAATGTTTTTTCGGGTTTGCTTTGGTTGGAAGTCTTCATTTTTTCTTTAATCACAAACAGTTCAAATAGATTTTTTTTTTTGCTAGAATATGAATGCGAGCGTATATTTTAAAAGTTTTGTTAAAAGTAAAATTAATAAATATTCTGAATAGAACACACTGCAGTTCTTTAGTTTAATGAAAAATGCATATTTGTCTCTACAAGTTTTGCATCAGCCAGGCCCGAAAGCGTGTTTGCTTGATATTGGAATAAAGATCGCTCTTTGTAAAGTGAAAGTCCGTTATAAATACCACTAGTGTTCACTGTTATTGCATATTCTGCAATTTAAAAATTAGACAATCTGAATTTGAAGCAAAAACGAAAAAAAGTGATTAAGTATAATGATGTGATATACAGTGTAACCCAGATATAAGAGCGTTGTCGGGACCGGAGAAGAAGTCTCTTATATCCGGGTTTGGTCTATTATATATACATTGACACAGGCTCTAATTTGGGACCAGAGAAAATATATCTTATATCCTGGTTTCTCTTATATCCGGGTTACATTGTACAGTGTAACCCGGGTATAAGAGAAAGCCGGATATAAGAGATTTTCTCTGGTCCCAAATTAGAGCCATACTTACCTAAACAAAATAGACCAAACCCGGATATAAGAGACATCTTATCCGGCCCCGACAACTCTCTTATATCCGTGTTGCACTGTAGTAAGTTTTGAAGAAAACAAAGTAAACAAATTTACTCAAAGATCCTTATTTTGATTTTAGGATTTTATATTGATCTAAATTGAACTTTCATTTTTTTAAAGCAAAAAAAAAGGTTCTGAATTTTAAGCATTTTCTAAAAATGCAAAAATAACTAAGCTTCAATTAAGAATTTAGCAATAATAAGTAAAATATTCTCTTTACTTTATGGTGAGGTATCTTCTGATGTAGTGAAATATCTTTCCAGTTAATTTCTACTTTTTACTCAATGCAGTTTTATTTTTTTTAATCAGTATATATCAGGGCTGTTGGTGGAGAGGTTCCTGGTACCTCATCATTGGCTCCTAAAATTGGTCCTCTTGGTTTGGTAAGTTTTTTTACTTTGATTTTTACTGTTTTTCTTATTGAAAAGAAAATGCATAGACTACCACTCTCTTCAACAATTTTACCTTGCACAAATGAAAGCATGGTTCAAGATGTGAATATGAAAAAATAATCCTGTCTAACAACATAAAAAAACAAGGGAATGTTAATTAACATGTGTTGGGTGTAATACAAGATTTAACTGGAATTTTTACACTTGAATAAATTTTTCAATTTTATAAACAAGGTAGTTTTGTTGCAAGTGTTCTTCAGAGTTTGCCATTGATGAAATAAGCAGTTAAAATTTGGCTGTTAAGCTTATTTTAATATTTAGGTAATTGTACTGTCTACTAATAGGAACACGGAAGTAGAGAGCCAGTGATTGATAAAAGCACACATCATCAGCATTTGACTTGTGCAAAATATAGGCACCTCCGCTTTTTCGGCATAAATTTTCGATACCTAAGGTTTAGAATTAAATTTTAAAAATGAAAAGGCTTTCTTGGAGATTTCATTTTTAGCTTTAATTGAAAGCTTAATGATTAAATTTATTATTTCCAATAAGTAAAATATTCTGGTATATTTCAGATAGAAATCATATAGATTGGAATGTGAAATTTAATTTCGATTTCTTAAAAGTGGCCATTTTCTTAATTTAAAAAAATTTGTAAAAAAAACGTTTAAAATTCTTTAAAAAAATACATATATATTTCTGACATGTTATTTGAGTAAAATTAGAATGTTTAAAGTTAAATTAATCTGATTTGAAATAAATATTACTTATAGCATAAAAAAGTAATATACAACCAATTGGTTCTGTTCTTCTGATCCAAGGTTTGATGGACTGCTGATTGACGAAGTGATGACAGCTACTATAGATGACTCTAATTGACATAATTTTCAGAAGTCTAAGTCAATGCATTTTTTTGGTTTTTAACTACCTAGTAATTTTTACAAATGAACATGTTTTCACAATTATTTAATATTTTATTGACTTTTATTTACCTTTCGAAGATGCAAAAATAAAAAAAAAATTAAAATACTATAAAATTTTCTTCAATTAATTTTATGATTTAATAAATGAAATACCATGATTACTCAATTGAAGTATGAAACACACTAATGTAAATACATAAAATAAAAATATTTAGGGAAATAGTAATTGAAAAAAAGTAAAACTTAGTTTAAGCTTTAAACTTTTAAAGCTGAATGGAAAATTTGAAATCTTGTTGAAACGTAATTGAAGCAGCCTAATAAAGGGACAAAACTTTCAGATCATAATAATGGCAATTTCAGTCTACCATACATGAAAATAAAGAATGTATTAAGTAAAAAAAAAATACAAAATAAAAATTATTTTAAAAATAGAATGGCTCAACTAAGTTTAATCTTTTCAATTTTGGATTTGGAAATTTTGTTTCCACTTAATTACTATATCACATCCAGGAAATAGACCAATACAGAATTTTACATGATTTTAAACTAATTATAAATTATTAAAATTAAAAAAAAAATGAAAAAATTCTTGTAAAAATGTTTTTTGCTAAATTTTTCTTAAAAAAGAAAAAAAGAAAAAAAAACCCATTTCAGAAATAATTTCATTCATTTATTGGCTTTATGCAATGTGTGACCTTTTTACTCACTCGGACAAATCTCAGATCTTATCAGTTCCAATGTACTATGTAAAAGAATGAGGACCCTTTGTATATCTGGCGGAGTACAAGACATTACTTGTCATCGAAGTAAGTCCTGAAAATTTCATTAAAATCGGATAATTATTCGATTTTTTACAAGAATTTTCAAATCCATGTGTTTTCAACAGAAAAACGTGCAAAAACAAGGTTATTATATAGCCACTGTGATGATGTAAACAAAAGATTTTAACCAAAATTTTGAATGTGTTAGAAAAGATTAAAAAGTTTCAAAAAATAATTAAAAAAATACTTTGGTCTTTCATCTTACTAACAAACATTTTGATGATAAAACTTTATTTTTATTAAGTTTGTTGCCTTTTTCATTACGCTATGCTGTTTTCTGTGAAAAAGTGGAGGTACCTAGAAAAATATATGAAGAAATTAGTGGGTGTTGAAAAATTAGCATAAGGAGTGTGAATCACATCAAAATTAGTGGCTAGATGTTGTGGGAACAATAGAACCAACCTAAGCCAGAATATTGGTTTGATGCAATGTGTGACCTTTTTAGTCACTCTAGCAAATCTCATCTTATCAGTTCCAATGTAAAAGAATGATGACCCTTGGTACATCTGGCAGAGGACAAGACATTACTTATCAAAGTAAGGGATGATGACCTCAGGTAATGACTTTATATTGGTTGGTTAAAAAACAAACTTACGGTACACTGCATTCTAGTAAAAATATCAATGGTTGGACCATGTTGGTGGAGATAGAGCATTACCAGCGCATAATGCTTTATGTCCTGTCAGTCATAGTTTGATAGGCTTTGGCAAGGTTATAATTTTAGAATTAACTTTGGAAGTATCGAGTCTATGAATTCGAAGTCTGACATTGGTAGTGGAAGATGCTGTATGTGTACTTTTGAAAGATGTTGAGAGTTGGTCATTTTATTCACTCACTACTACTGGATGCCTTTGGAAAAAAAATTGCTATTTACGAAAATTTAAGAAGCTGAAAACATCTTTTGAATTTGGGTGTTAAGAATTTAGAGGAAAGAAAATGGTTCCTTTTGATCTGATTGTTTATTTAATAGCATTAGGGAGATAAAAGATGAATATTTTCTTTCATTTCATTGTTACTAACAAGCAGATTTAAGTTGTCGATCTTCCTGGCCTGGTTGGTTGAATGGTGTCAGGATTTCAAGTTCGACTGTTTGCGAAAGGGAAGGTAGAAAAACTATAATGGCAACTATTAGCATTAAAATCAAAACTCTGCGAATAAATAAATAAATAAATTTTTACTTGTAACTGGCGTAATCTTGTGGTTGCAATTGTTTGTGTCAAATTGCAACAAAAAACCCCCACTAAGTAATTCTTGTAGAAGTAACAATAGGAAATAAAAACTCTTATAAGCAGTTTCGGTAACATGTCCAGTCAGCTTTGAAAGAGGGAGAACAGTCATAAAAGAAGAAAAATACTACTACTACTGCCTTTGGCTAGATTTAAGCATTTTATATTTCTCTCTTTGAACACATGGAAATTTTGATTTCCCTTCAATCAGATGGGGTTGATTGGAACTCTTTTCAATAAATTTCCCGTGAAGATGAAGTCTTTCAATATACAGTTTGTTCACAAATTTAATTTGTTCCTGAAGGCCGTTCATAAACAAGCTATTTTTCCAATAGGAATCAAGGTAGAGGAAAAAAAGGTCATAGTACAATAAAATTGGGGAAAAAAAACAACATACGAATGTATACAACATGGTGGTCAACTCTGAAATTATTCCGTTTGGGTTAACTTGGTGTAGCAATGTTGTTGGAGAACCGAAAATTTGTATGATAACTAAGGCATTTTCATCTCAAATTTTCTGTTCAAAAACTTTTTTGTTCGGCATGTGAGATGCCCGAGAGCCAAGGTTGAACTGTATTTTTGTCACAAGATTACAGTTGAATTCCCTCATTTCTCCCCTTCCAAGTTTTGCTAAGGTAAGTGCATAGTTTCTACAATAAAGGGGAGGTAAAAATATCCAGCTATGCACTATATACAAATGTATGCACAAAAATTGTGTATGTATATATATATATAATTATAGGTCGGAATCTGATTTGGGTTTCCTAGTGACTTTGTGAAGTGATCATAAAGAATGGTGATTTTTTTTTTTTTTTTTTTTTTTTAAAGAAAATAAAAAATTGTATGCAAAATAAATGTAAACAAACTATGGAAATTAATTGTGTATGCGAAGAAAGATTATGCCAAATTAATGTGTCGAATAAAGATAAAATAATTTTATTATTTCTAAATTCTCTTTGTTTTTATTTAGCTAGTATGCTGAAGGGTCAAAAGCAGGAACTAGCTTAGTCTGCCCAAATGGTAGCTTAGAGGCTATATATATATATATATATATATATATATATACATCCACATTCCAATTTGACATTTTTTTTATACACAATTATCATTTTGTGCTAATCTTGAATATCTGCTTGTCTCTGATCTCTTCTTTCCATTCTCACTTGCAGATGTCAATTTTTCTGTCACTGCTGCTTTGTTTTTAATATCTAACAAATGTGCTAGAAAGGATAATAAAAAAATTAATAAAATAATCAAATACTTTCGTGTTTCCTCTTAAACATTTTGATAAGTCTGTTTTGTTGTGTGTGTGTGTATATATATATATATATATATATATATATATATATATATATATAGCAAATTACCTTCACCCAGCAATGATTAGAATTGTATATAAACATTTATTGAATTATAAAAAATATGTGACCCAGCTATAAGATCCTTATTACCATTTTATAAAGTTTGGATTGATTGACAATTAGCCAATGTTTTGTCAACCATTCAGATAAACAATAAAACAGTGTTTATTATTTTTGTTGTGAATTCTCAAGAACAAAGGAAATGTATGACTTCACTTTCATGTGTTTAGGTTTTATTAAAATTTTAATCCTTGCTTTTTAAAACAAACATTGCCGAAGAGTGAGTGTAGTTAAAATAATTGTAGTGTCAAGGGGAAAACATTTTTTGGATACACCGTTTATTTTCTGAGAACAAATTTATCAGAAATTTGATAAAAGAATTATAGATCTGTGAATTGAAGATGAACCTTTTAAAAATGAGAATTTAACTTATATTTTATCATAAACAAATTGTAATTATTTATTGGATATTAAATCCAATAAGTAATTACAATTTCTTATAAGAAATCAATCTTGCCTTTAAATAACATTCTACTGAGAAAAAAATGAAAACTTAGTTAAAGAGAAATTTAACATTTAAAAATAGTTCCTATTAGTAAATGAATTTTTTTTTTAATTCTGCTATTTCAGTCTCCAAAGAAAGTTGGTGATGACATTGCCAAAGGCACCCAAGATTGTAAAGGTCTTAAGATTACTGTAAAGCTGACCATCCAGAATCGTCAGGCTACAGTCTCTGTTGTTCCCAGTGCTGCCTCTCTCATCATTAAAGCCCTCAAAGAACCTGCTCGCGACAGAAAGAAAGTTAAACACAGTAAGTTATCTCCCTTAATTTTCACCATTATGAATAATAGTTTTATTTACATAGCTATGCTTTTCTATAATGTCTCTGGCATTCAGGCAGTTTTTACCAGTTTTAAAGTAATTTGAGTTATATTAAAACAAGCATCGTTTCTTTAGTAATCCTAGTTGATCATTTTCTTTATCTACTTGAATTGATGTTTCTTTTGATGCATGGTGATATTTATGAAACATACAGTGAAAGTTGTGACTTTAAGTTACATGATAAACAGCATCATTCTTGTATCTTAGCTGTATAGTTATTCTCATGATTTAGCAATTAGCTTTAACAGGATTCTATTTTTCATGTCTGTCATTGCTGTGTCTATACTGTTTTTTATCTGGAGAATGATTTAAGAACAGAAGATATATAATTCATGTATTGCATTATGAAAAAATGATCACAATTTTATTCACTTATTTATACACATTGATTTTTTTTAAGGACATGTTCATTTGTCTAAGTAATTTTATTTGATATTTGTATATTTTGCTGTAGAAATTCAAAAATTTTCTGAGTTATATAGATTTTCTGATAATTTCTATCAAACCTTGAGAAATATTTAAATTTTTTTTTTTTCATTAAGAAATTCCGTACTTAGAAGTTTCGAGGTTTGATTAACCATAACCGTACCTCTTCCTGATTAAAATGTGGTGCTGAGAATTAAAATACTGTGGCAGATTTCTTGTTTCAGGCTTAGTCTTGTCACTCTTTAAGGAAACTTACATTTTTACTTTATATTTAACTCTAAAGAAATTACATTTCCCCTACTGTATAAGGCATAGTGATGAGTGACCAAAATTGAAACGTTAATTATAATTTTTATTTTGTTTTAAATAATGTAAATATTTTTGGTAACTAAATCCTCAATTATGATAAAGATTTTTATTTTTTATGTACAGATTAAAATTTGTTAAATTTAAGTAACTTGAAATTTATGAAAATGATTGAAAAAGTTTTAAAAAAAAAAGCAAGGGTGTACCATTTGTTATTTTAACTATTAAGTTCAAGTAAAATATTGAGCATATAATCTATACATGTGGTAGTCACAACATTCTGGGAGTGGAATACCATTCATTGTCTTGAAACTTACATGGAATACTAATTTTATTTGGATTCTATGTTTTGTTTATTTTTATTTTTAAGTCAAACACAATGGCAACTTGTCTTTTGATGACATTATCAACGTAGCTCGTGCAATGCGGGAACGAAGTATGTCGAAAACATTGGCTGGAACTTGCAAAGAAATTCTTGGTGGGTATAATTTTCCCTGTTTCTTTTTGTTATATTCATTTTAATTTTAGTACTGGAGAATTGGAACATTGATAATTAATTTTAGTACTGGAGAATTGGAACATTGATAAAAATGACTGAATTCAAAAAGTTTCTACAAAAAAAAGCCTATTCTGACTGTCTAGAAAGAAAGCAAACCACTTGCTTCTAAAAATTTATTTTTTATGCAAAATTACTTTTTCGGATTTTCTGAAATTTTTATTGAATATTTACTGGCTTAATTGTGTCCCACATAAAATATTTACCATTAAGTAGAAAAGCATTTCATTTGTGAAAACATTCAGGTGTTGATAAAAAGGGATAGCCCCAAAATTTTAAGAGTAAGTTTCTTGCACTTGTGATGGCTTTTGGTTGGAAAATTGCAGGCATTGTAATGATGGATATGGCTCTCAACTGTTGTACATTTTTTTACTGACTTTTTATATTTCAAAATTATTGAAAGAGTACAGTTGTCAGAAGCAAATCAAAACTAGAAGAGAATACTATTTTTTTATTGCAAAACAGTCCAGGTATGGCAGCAATCCTTTTTTTTTTTTTTTTTTTTTTTTTTTTTAATACTGATCTGGCTCTTATAAAGAATAAGAGTATTGCAGAGGGAGTCAGATAGTTACTGGAGTAGTACAATGAGCCAACTATTTCTCTAGCATCTTTAGCAGTGTTTGTAATATAAAACAAGAAAAACTGATACAAATGGCAAGTGATAAACTAAAAACAAAATGGAATATGTTGTCAAATTTATTAGTGCCACTATCTAAATATGGAAATAAATAGAAAAACATTTAGAAGTAATACCTTGAATATTATTTGGTCTTATTGAATTTCATTTGATTTCTATTGAGTAGGTTTAAATATTTGAATATAAAAGTGTTTTTCACATCCACAAATCTTATTGATGAAAACTGTTGTGATCATGGTCATGTTTATGGTCTAGACATTTGAGAATTGAGTGGGCCAAGAATTAGTTAGAAACAGTTCATTGTGAATATAAGAAGAATGTGTTAAGCGCTAGACTAAATAGTATAATGAGAAAATACAGGTATGTATGCTTCCATTTGAGATGGTGGAAAATAATTTTGCTTACCGTCTTATCACATTGAGACATCAGTTCCCGTATAATCACCAAAGTTAAGTAATGTTAGCCTGGTTAGTACTTGGTTGCTTGGAATACGTGGTACTGTAAGATTGGGTGTGTGTGTGTGTGATGTAATTGGTAATGGCTTGGAATTGTTAATCAAAGCAGAATTCCAATTCCATTTGGGTTCGTTACATTCATTTATGTGCAAATACCCTTGAGGACGGTATAATGCCACCTATTCTCCAGCCACAGGCTATGGATGTATCGCTAACTCATTAGCCCCATCAGCCCAAATTCTTTTTGCAATGTAAAAATATTTTCTGGCTTTAACCTGAAAAAGGTTGATAAGCCACAGAAAACGAATTGATCAAATCAAAAATAATTTTTGTCTAAATTCTGCTGTGCAAAACTTTGATGTAATGTGGTGAGGGAGATGCAGATGCATTCTTCAAGTTGGGTTCATTAATATTCTAGCAGATGAAAGAATTTATATGACAAAAATGAGTAAAAAAAAAAATTTTTTTTAAAAATCAGCAAATTAATCTGAAGGAAACTATATGATGATTTTCCCCCCAAAGTTGATCTAAAATTAAGAATTTTTTTTTTTTTTAAATTTAATATTCTTATAATTTTATTTTGGAGATATTGGAAATTTACTGTAGATTTTGCTAAAGGATTGAAACATTTTTGGATTATTTTGTTTCTATTTTTCTTTCTTGTAGGAACGGCTCAGTCTGTCGGTTGTACTGTTGATAATCAACATCCACATGATATCATTGACATGATAAACAATGGAGAATATGAAGTTCCAGCAGTAAGTAGCCTATTTTTTATTTTTGTAACAAAAATACTGTAGTTTAAAGTTATTTGGATTTTTCCATCTATTCCTTTTGATACTGCGGTTGTAAATGATTTAAAAAAGAAAAGAAAAATGCACCCATTTCATCATTATTGCAGGTAATTAAAAAAAGAAAAAATTTAAATGCCTTCATTTATCTATCTTCCAGTTTTTAAATTCATTAAAATAAAAACAGTATTTTGTGATGGGAATCTTTTTTTTCTTGGAGATATTAATGTCACACTTTTAAAGTATTTATTAATGTGCAGACCCTAGGGACCTACACACTGGCCAGAATTTGTATCAACCATATTTTTTTTATTAAAATTCAATTTTTCTCATTTTTATTTCAGTGTTTTCAGAATCAAATTTATAAAACTATTTTTGATGACACAAAGTTTCCTTTATAAAATTGTTTGATCTTTCTAAAACTAGTGCTGGAATATCTTTCTATAAGAAAAAAAGCAGTCAAACCAGTTTTGACCTTCCCTGACTGGTTCAGTGTGTGCAATTTTTAAAAATATTAAAATTTCTCATGCCTTTGTGAGGCATTTAATTTAAACTTGCAGTCATGTGCACATGTTTACATTTTTAAGCATTTTAGTGTAAAATAAAAAAATCTCTTTTCAAAAAGTAACTCACCAGAGTAATTTTTATTATTACTTTGTGATATGGGAAGGGAATGTCCCCCTTTTTTATTGTAAAGTTTGGATCACTAAGCTCTCCCTATATAAATTTCTTTGTAGTATTTTTAATTTGGCAAATTTTAACATAGTCTGTAGATGCTAAAGCTTAACAAACTGTACTATTTTAGCCAATGTGATTTTTTTTTTTTTTTGTCTTGTGATTATATTGACTCAATTTGGTCAGCCTAGTGTTACATCACTTAATTATTCTATTTTTGTATGCTGATCAAAATTTTCCTTGTTAACAAGAGCAAATTTTTACGAGTTAAGTTCATTGAAACTCACAAAATGTGGATTTTCTACATTGAATTTAAATTTAATTAGCATTAATATATAGTTAATATAAAAACATATCAAAAGAAAAGCACTTTCATTAAAAATGAAATCTCAAAACCATATATTGCAAAACTTTTACTATATTTGTATCTGCACAATTATTAATATAAAGTTTTTAAAAACTAGTTTTTTTAATTAAAATTTTTTTTCTTTTCAGGAATAAACACAAAGGCGGCATTTCTAAATGAATAAAATTTATTTAGAAGTCATTTTGCTTTCTTTTTTTCTTTTGAAAACGTATATGGCAATGAAAATTTTTAAAATAAAAGTGATTCTTGTCACCATTTTCTAATCTGGGGTTGACATATTTTTGAGTTAAGACAGGAAGCATTTAAAGGTTTTACTTTAAAAGTTATTTCAATTGGTTTAAGTTTGTCAGGTAGTAACTTCAATTTTCATAAAAATATTCTGTGATATGTACATGTCGCTGAGTGCTTAGAATGTTATTCTAACCATGAGACCCAGTTTCAAATCTCACCATAACTTTGTGATAATATTGGCTGAGGGAGACAATCCCTGTGTGTGGTGGGGGTAGAGTTGGGGCACAGTTAGGAAGGGCCTGAAAAAGCATTAGATAATCCAAGCTTTTTGAATGAATTTGGGTAGAGGTAATTGTTTGGAAGCCATTGGTGCTTGTGTTGGCATTGAAATCATACTGGCCTTGTTTGAACTGTTTATCATGCCAGATATATGTACTTTCTCCCAGAAACTAATTAAAGGTTTGCTCAACAAAGTTGCAGTATAAACCACAGGTTGATTCTCTGGGTGCTAAAGGGGCACAAATGTGCTTGACCAGTTGTTTTTAATGGATTAGTTAGGCATTCTAGCAGACAGCCACAAATATGAGTGGGGGAGAACTTGTAACAAAAGAATGTCTAGTTGAAAAACAAGTTTATGAGTAAAAATTAACTTCTCACATGTGGCAAGCATGAGGATAAAATAAAAATGAAAGTAAAACTGAAATAAAATTGTATACTCTAAGAGCTTCCCTTTGTACCTATTTTTTTATCAATCATTAAAAAATGATGTGCCTATTTTTATCCACTTTTTTAAAGTATATTTAAGATCAAGATTAAGTTTTGAAGTGGCCATTTTACTAAAACTTTATTTTAAAAACTGGTTTTCTCAGTTTTTCTTTAAATCAGGATTGCTTTCAGTTGTTGAACTGATCACTTGTGGGTGTGACAATACAAGTGAGTGTACAAAAATGAATACAAAGAAAAAGGAAAAGTTAGTTTATGGCATACCTACAAACAATGCAATGTTTATGTACGTGAATATAAAAGTTCAGCTGTGATCAGTTGGTGGTGATGATGAATTATGAAATAACAGCATATGTTCTTCAAGGTGATATGCCAGCAGATCTGTTTGTGTCTTTGTGATGTGCTCAGAAAAGCCCTTAATGTTGATGGTCAGCTGAGATTTATCCTGGCAAAGAAAAAAAAAAAAACAATGATTTAAAGGAAGGATGACAAGTGCAGCCTTTATAGCTAATTCACTTACATTTAACAATTTATGGAGAACTAAGACCAATCTCTTAAGCTCAAACAAAAATGATTACAATTTGCTGGCCACTGCCACCAAGAGATCAGGGAAATCGTCTCATCCTTACTCTTATGGCATCCTTCTGGAAGTGTCGTACGAAAATTGACTTTCCCAGAGACCATAGTTCAGACCTCTGGTATATGTGCATTGGTAGGTACCTTCGTGAGATCACTAAAAAAGAGTATAGCATGACGAAAAAGACGCCAAACTTGATGAAAACAAAACTTTTATCATCTAAATATTTATGTTATTATTAAGAGGAAAGATCAAAGTATTTTTGAGGTATTTTTTTAACATTTTTTAACTATTCCTAGCACCAAAATTTCGTTAAAAATCTTTTTTTTTAGTCCGCAAAATTGACATAATCGCTATCATGACAGTCATTTTTTTTTTTTTTTTTCAATTTATAAAAAAAAGAAGGAAAATCAGTTTGAAATTCTTTTAAAAATCAATTAGTTTTTCAAAACATTTTAAGAAAATCAGAAATTAAAATGTTTATTTAAAATATTTTGAACCAAGCTTAACTTAGCTTTTGTGCCGAAAGGGCGTAGTTTGAAAATAAAACAAAGCAGGTCATAACCTTTTGCGTCACTTGACAAGGTGACAAAAGACATTTGTGATGTTTTGATAGCTTACGTGAGGATAATTTGTTCTACAGAAGGAGAGATGTGAAGTTATTTAGATTTAAATGAAATTGTTTACCTCGTTATTTTTAAGGAAAACTTTCAGTGTTCTAATTTTTTTACTTTTTTGTACTTAGCTTTCACGTTTACGATGCTTTATGGAAAATATATTATAAAGAAATTAAAATAAGACTGTTGATAGTGAGATTAAATTTCATAAGAAAGGTATCTAATTAATTTATATGTACCTTATGAGATTTTATCAGAAGTGTACATAAAATACAAATTTAAATTTCATAAGAGGATACTGATACTTATTGGTTTGGTCTTCACAGCCATCGACATCAATATGTATGGTGTCATCAACCAGTGATTTCTTCAATTTTTATTTGGTGGAGCAGACGTTATTGTCATTGATGGACTATTATTAGAGCTAGATTGGCCTGTACATCAATGCTTCTGAGACTATATAGACCATCAGCAGAGTACAAGTGATGCCTTATGGTCTCTAAATGGAAAAAATCGAATATGTCAAGTATTTTAAAAATGAGAGGAGTAATGTTGCAAACTCTGAAAAAGGACATGTTCATGAGAATAAGCAAGACCTCAGATGGTCATAACTTCACAGTATGTGGAAATTGTACCCATTACCCCTGAGGATTAAAGTTGGCCTCTTTCGTGCTGCTGTTGAATCAATTCTTGTCTGCCACAATCACTTGAACTGTGATATCATAAATGGAGAAAACACTAAATGGTGCTTACACTTGAATGCTCTTGACTGTCCTTAACATCTCATTGCATTAACAACTATCAAATGAAGCTCATATGGTAAAATCTGGAACTATACAGAAGCATAGATTAAGATTTGTAGAACACTGTTGGTGCCATGACAAATAACCAGCTTATTTAGTATAGGTTGATCAACAAAAGCCTTTATCAAACTATTAGAGGATAGTGTACAACATTGAAGGATTGCAGGTCATTGTGAGCCATAGAGAGGATTGTAGGGATTACGTTAAAGCAGTGCTTAAACTCTTTTTTTATTCATGACTTTTTCATCACAAGATTAACCAACTACATTGAAAATTCATCCGTTGTCATGACACTAGTCGCAACGTCGCCGTACGCGCGTTTTATTAGCGCAACGTTTGCGTGGTGCATCGCGTTAAATATTGTGCATTTGGGAAATAACATAAACTGAGATTCATGTATTTTGTCTTTGGGGTCGCGAGCCATAGTTTAAGAAGCGCTGCGTTAAAGATTGCCGCGTAAACTTGATGTATTTCTCTGTGCATCAGAGTTGTCTCCCTTAGATTATTGATCAAATAAGACTTAAAGGAATTGCCTCCCTTTTTTTAGCTAATGAAGTTAAAATCGCGCCAAAAGATTTTCAAAATACATTTTTATTATGAATTTTCTCAATAAATAGCTTTATTCAGTTTCTAAGAATATTTTGAACTAGGTTTTATAACTTTTCATAATATCTTGTGGAGAAGATCTGAAGACTTAATAGATTTAAAAAAATTTCAGGTGAGTTTCTTTTCATTTTTTTATAAGAGCAATTGGATCATTTTTAGATAATTTTTTTTCTTAAACTTGTGTTGGAGGTATGAAACGAGGCTATACGAAAAAGAATTAAAAAAAATTGCTATCATCAAATTTATCTAATTAATATTCAACATCCAGTATTTATACTTGTTACCTCCACCTGCATAATATTTGAATCAAAATAATTTCCATTGATTTTTCTTTGGTTACTATATTTTTTGACTTGTCTCAACATTGCTAGCCCATTATTTTATGTAATATATACAGACATGCATGCTTCTACATAAAAAGTGGATGTTTAAGAGTTCTTGGCCCATCCTGCTTCCTATAACCAGCATTTTAATAAACAATCCTGAGAAAGTAACTTTGGAAATTATGTGCTAGGTCTGACATGTTGCAGTGTCAATATGTGCAATAGCATGTAAATGTCATGCCTCAGTCATTGTGTGTGTATATTTTTTTTAACTTTTAAGAAACTTTGTTCCACTCCATGCCTATTATTTTGATTATTCAGTTTTGGTCCTTTAAATGACTTTTCCAGACCCACCTTTTATTAAGGGCCACTTTTTATTGCATATTGAAAAAAAAAGAAAAGCCCCCTCCACACACACACTTGTATTATTGTATATGTAGACATGTTAGCAAATAAAGAGACATTAGGTAGCCAGTTTCTCTTTGCAGCTGTGTCTGATCAGTAATTATGGAAAAAAACTGCTCTGTGTGCTGGACATCAGCATTTCCCTGTTTTGAAATCAAACCCTGGTTCAGTCTTTTTTTTTTTTTTGAATTTAATACAATCACTACATTTAGTAAAAACATCTTCAGTTTTACATATGAATTGTTTTTTTAAAATCAAATTCCAAGTACAACAGTAAGACCTTAGTGACAATGGGGTGGTCATCTAGCTAATGTCTTACCATTATGTGGGACAGGTATAACATCCAAGCCATTAAAAATGAAAGGGTAAAATTAGAATTCAGTAATAAACTAGTTGAAATTTGATATCAATAAATCTTGAAATGCATCTCACCAAAAAAAGTGGGGTTTGTTAATGCATTATGGAAACAAAATAGCTTTTTACACTTACAGAAATATCTTAATTGGATCCGTTATGGTAAAAGTATTAACAAGTATTATATTATCTAGGCTCTCATCATTTTATGAAAGTCAATGTCCCATGACCCAGTTTGGTTCTCATTTTGGTAAGGGATATAATTATGGCATATATATATATATATATATATAACAAATAACTGGAAAAAATTGCTTACCTTTCTAATAGGAAATTGTATACCTGAATGTATTGATCTAATAAAGGAACTGTATAAGTCTACAAAATTTTACATGTCTGTTGAGGACCCCAATACGAAAATATTTCAAATCTCACCAGGAGTACGACAAGGAAGAAATGGGGGCCCTAGTCTATTTAATTTTTTCCTAGACTGTCCTGTGCATTTACAAACGTAGATGGGAAAAGATGGGCACTGGTCATTTAAGCATTCCATACCACTTGGTTAATATAAATTTAGTTTAAGAGAAAAGGAAATAGGACATAGGCTGTGCTAGAGGTAGTTTCACACAACGCCACAAGTTGTTACAAAACCAAAACATTAACCTGAAAACATGAGTCATATTCTTAAATAGCTTCACCAGATTGAGACTTAATGGATTTAATACATGGCACCAAACTTGTTTGGAAATAACTAAAATGTCAGCTGATATCAACTACATTCTCAGATCAATGGTTCAAAACGTCTTTGAGCGAGTGAAGCCTGTGAGTCTTGGCAAAGACCACCCTTCTTTGAATATTGTGCTACAGAATCCCAAAGAACTGTACCAAATACCAGAAATCATATCAGTTGAGGACATTCAACAGCAGCAACAACTAAAGTACTGGATAGAGTGACGATGGCTGCTGGGCTTGAGAAACTTCTGAAAAATTGTTTAAAGAGAAAGACTTTATAAATTTAAACCGAAAGCAGTACTGGCTGCTTGGTTGATGAAAGACTAATGCTTCCTTATAGGGAAACGGTTAATATTACCAATTCTGGATGCCCCTCTGTCAGATTAATCCATATTCTACTGTCGGCAGTTTAATGATTGGTTTATGATATATTTAATCTAAATATATTGTACGCATTTTTCAAATTTTATTTTTGAAGATAATGTTTTAATGATACAAGTTTTACTATTTAACCCATAGGTATTTACTCGCAAACGAATATAACGGATCCAACTGGAATTTGAACTAGGCTCTCTGATTAACAATTCACAGCCATTATCCATTACATCACCTCCAAATCCAAACTTACAGCACCTGATATTCACCTGTCTAGGTACTGGCCAGGCTTGACGTTGCTTAACTTCGATGATTGTACGGGGACCGGTGTTTCAACATGATGTGGCCATAAGCCATGTCAGTTTAAATGTTCACATTGGCACTTCTTCAGGTGTGAGTTGATCCGGGTAACCCTCAGACAATTTTAAACTAGACTTTTTATTTGATTTAACTGTCCAGGGATTGAACCCACAGTTACTAAGCCACCAAACTCATGAACCAAATCGTTAATCGTCTGACTTATTGTCTCAGATTTAGTTATTGTTAATTCTGTTTTCACTAAGCTGTATTAAAAAAAAACAAGATGCGATAATGATAACTCCTCATCCCAGAAATTCAGACAGAAAATGACGCCATCTTTTTCTCATAGATTTTGACCGTTTCGTATTTTCTTGATTTCAGATAGAAATTTTACAGCATGTTTCAGCTAATTTTTCTCTTTTCAAAATTATAGTTTATAATTAATTTAAATATAAATGTCTGGGGAGATTTAAAACTGACGCGAGGAGTTTAAAGGTTAAGTTGAACCTAATAAATAACCGTGTATGCGTGATCATTTGATCAATCTGCAGCCGTAGAACATCTTAGTCTTTCAAGCCTTTGATAGTGAGTTCCACGAATGTAACTTTGAACAGGAGTTGCATGAACATCTATCGCCAGATAGATATGTATAGATGAATAGATAAAGGCAATTTAGTGCCAGTATAGTATGATATCTACTATTCATTTTCTACTATGGTATATTTACCAACTGTTGGAAGTATGAAATATGTATAGATGAATAGATAAAGGCAATTTAGTGCCAGTATAGTATGATATCTACTATTCATTTTCTACTATGGTATATTTACCAACTGTTGGAAGTATGAAATATGTTAGGGTTAGAGTTAAAGGCAGTGAACTGGTTATGTATTAAAAATCATTAACAATTTTTTTATCCAATAAATAAAAAAATCATCAAATAATGATTTTAATATTTGTAAACTGATTTGATGGCATTTAAAATTAAAACAGTAAACAGGTCATCGATTTTCCTGATCATTTTCCAGTAATAATGAGTGCATCATCATTTACGGTAGGTCGCAAATGCGTCGGTAGATGTCGTACTATAGTAGCACCGGCAATTTTGTACTTGGGGGAATATTGAGGTGATATATCTCACTCGAATTTGTGCGTGGTAGTTGAAATGTAAATAGTCCCACATATGGGACAATCACTGTTTCAGACGAAATTATACAAGCATACTGAAAAGAATCAATTACACTTCCAAAAATATGTCTTTGTGCTGCGCGACTCCACAATTCTATAAAGCTAGCTAAGCAAAATAAATATTAAAATTTTCAATATGCAGCATTGTGATTTACATTGGAAATACAGGTTACACCTTATATTTTTCTTAAGAAAGCCCTATTACTTTCGGTTTGTGGGTTTTTCTCTTACATTCTAGATTGAATACAGCAAACAATATTTCATTTACAAAAATCCCGTTTTTTCCGCAACTCTTGTCATAAAAAAATGTAACTTTGTAGCTACTACATCCTGATTTGTGGTCAAATTATACATTAATACTTCGGTACGAGACTTCTCAAAAGTATGAGGGACTCACTCCACTATTCTCGTGAATGATTTAAATGGTCAACCTTTTCCGACCAGATATGGTTCATCATATGGCGGGCCGCACTACTAAAAAGATTCAATGTAATTTTTCGTTGAAGTTGCTTCAGCCATTTTCACCGCAGAACAACATATGCGTGGGCGTCTGTTTTAGAAATGGGGGAAAGTTGATTTGTTTTTCTCTGGAGAAAAGATTTTTCTAGAATTAAAAAATTGAAGTCTTGGCATAATATTCACACAGATGACAGTGTGATTAGTTTCTAATTTATTCTCTTGAAAAAAAAAAAAATGAAAAATATTTCTTCTCCAGAGAAAAAAAAATGAACGTTTCTTAATTTCTAAAGCAAAATATATTTACACGTCTGATTTCCCTTAATAAAAATCGCCAATGGTTTAAAATGATGAAACTGTTACCTTAGACGAAAGTTGAAAAACTCAAGTAACATCGCACTTAATCATTGTTTATGTATGAGAGAACAAAACAAATCAAATTTTATGAAATGTTATTTCCCCATGAGATGAGGCGTGCTAAAAGCCAAACGGGCCGCATATGACTCGCCGTCAGCAGTTTGTCTATGACTGTTTGAAATTATTTAGTAAGTATTGTGTTGTCATTTTTTTCGCAAGAAAATTGTAAAATTAATAAAGAATCGAAAATAATGTTCTGAATTATTAAGAATTTCGAGCAGATCTTAATTAGATATAGATTATCAATAAATATTACATAAAAATGTTATATTTTCGAGTTTTTGTCAAAACTAGTTTGAAACGTAATGTTTAATTGATTCAAAATTATTAAACACATTTGTTTCGTCAGGATACTTTCTGTTTTGACTTCCGAAAGTCAGGCTATATACCTATCAGGATATAGTGATTTTCCAAGTGTAGCTTAGATGTGACTCAAGGCCAAAATTATGGAGCACCCAGTGAGGATCGAAGTCGTTAGTAATTGTTCTAGCGAGACAAGCTTGCTAACCATTACACCACATCGAGGTGCCCATGCCTATCAGGATATACAGGGTGTTGCAGCAAAATTCAACACTTGACAAAAAGAAAACGAAATAAGCAATAAAAACAAAATTTGTATATGCAAAGACCCGGCAGTTTATTTAGCAACAGTTAGAGGTACATACTACATTATTTTTCAATGTAACCGCCGCTGGCGGCGACGACCATCTCAAGGCGGGCGCGAAATGAGTCACACGCTTTGGCGACCATGTCCTTGTCCATAGCGGTGAACGGAACGCCTCCACGATGTGTTGTGGGAGTACTTGTTGGTCTTGGTTTCGATCACGCCCCAGAAGAAATAGTCAAGGGGGTTGCAGTCAGATGAGGAGGGCGGCCACAAGTCCGGCGACCAGTGGTGAGGAACATTGTTGAGTAGCCATCTTGTCCTTGTGTGCAGTAGCGGAGTCCTACTGGAAGATGTAGTGGCGTCCGGCAGCGATCTTGTCCATCCAGGGCTTCCCCACGCTCCTCAGCGGTGACTCTCAGGCCCTTTTGAACGAAGAACGCCCCATCGCTGCGCACAAGGCCAAGACGACCCAGGTGTGGCTGCTCAACAATGTTCCTCACCACTGGCCGCTGGACTCGTGGCCGCCTTCCTCACTTGACTGCAACCGCCTTGACTATTTCTTCTGGGGCGTGATCGAGGCCAAGACCAACAAGCACACCCACAACACGCCGCTATGGATATGGTCGCCAAAGCGTGTGACTCATTTCGCGCCCGCCTTGAGATGGTCGTCGACGGCGGCGGCGGTTACATTGAAAAATAATGTAGTATGGAACTCTAACTGTTGCTAAATAAACTGTCGGGTCTCTGCATATAAAATTTTTGTTTTTATTGTCTATTTCATTTTCTTTTTGTCAAGTGTCGGATTTTGTTGCAACACCCTGTATAAAAGCTCAGAATTATTTAAGTTGTTACTGTTTATCCAAAGTAGTGTTTCAGTTACTTTTATGTTTTTACCTTAATTTCTGTTTCTTACTAAACTCTGAATTGCAATAAGTGACAATTACCGAAGCTGGTAATCACATTTTACCATCAGTTATTTTATATTCTTTAGCCAAGGAGAAAATCCAGATATGATGCTTTACATAATTAAGCCCGATCAGAAGGAATAACCTTTCTCTTTTGTCCATTTCATAGTTCTTATAAGGCCTGCTACTTTTACAAGGAGTTAATTGTACTCTTTACTATAGAATTAGTTTTTTTATTGCTTCATTTGCTTTGTTGCATGTTTATCGTTTCGTTTGAATGATAATCGTCGGCCTACGCTTTCTGATAGTCAATTACAAAATGCAAAACGAATTGTATTTTAACGAGTTAAACCAGAGATTTGAAAACTTTTTGTAATGGTGACACTTTTTTGTCTAGCCAAGTTGAATAAATATGAGCGCCTTACCCTCTAGTCTCGGAAAACATTATCACTACGCTGGTTTCGATTATTTCCGAGTGTCACAATCTTGTGGTCTTGTACCATCCTAAGCTAAGATTACCAAATATGAAGTATAAAATATTTATGATGCTACATTCAGCATTACCAAAAAATGTCAAGATGGTGCACGGCGAATGAAAAAGTAATAACCAATACTTGGTTAGAAGATCAACCAAGACGCTCATGGATTGGGGAAAGCCAGACAGGAGACATCAAAATCAGATAGATAGCATTTGCAAGCGAACATAGGAAGTTATCAAATACAAAGCTTTGGAACAGGTCAGGTTCTCAAAGTGGGAGACAGTAAGAGAGACATTAGTGACAGCAACCAATGATGTGTTATGAAGAAGAAAAACAAGCTAAATCTATAATTCCAGATAGATATCAAAAGAAATTATTCAATGAAAAATTAAGAAAGAATGGGTAATTGAATTAAAGTATCATGACGCAACAGGTAGGAAGATGTACTTTAATAACAATATTTTGGGTTAATACAGTCTTAAAATTTACTCTACCACGATTCCATTTGTAAACAAGCATATGCATCCACAGTTAAGAATTGATACACTTATATATGATAGATTGAAAAAGGATAGAGATTCGGAATGGAACATCTTAAGAAAAGCGTTAGTGACAATGAGAAAAGAATTCATCCTGACGAAAGAAAGAAATGAATTACAAGTGAGATTCTTGATCGAATAAAAAGCAGACAATAGATAAAACCAAGAAATAACACAGGTTAAACAAAAACGGAAGTAAAAATTATTTTCCCAGGAGATGAAACGACCTTGGCCTTTTTTTGGAGCAGGCGAGGAAGGTGTATTTTCACTGCATTGATTATCTCTGACTCAAAATGATGAACCCAAGACTCATTCTGGCCTAGGGAACCAGCTGGATCTGCCTCAAACAATGCCAGATTTTCCGGTGATCAGTCTAGCGCACTTTTGATTTGAAGACGTGGCACCCAACGCGCAGAAACCCTTATTATACTAAGTTCGTTGTGCAGAATATTCTCCACTCTCCCACGGGATATACTAATAGCGCTGGCTTTATAGTCAATTGCCTGTCATCCATCACCATGTGGTGAACACAATGTTTTCCTCAGTGGTGGCAATTGCAAGACCTCCAGACCTTGGGTCATCTTCAAGAGTCTCCCTTCCCCTCCTAAATCAGCTGCCAACCAGGAGGGGAATGCCGAAAATCACAATTACTTGGCGTGTGTGAATTGGTCTACCCTGTTGTCTGGTGCTTCAGAATACGCCGACTACACCTCTGCAGAGGGGTAAGACTCCCTAAATGAGGCGTCCTGGGTAAGATGATAAACTACATCCAACAGCAAGGCCTCTGATGAGGAGGTTTTGAGGAGCGTGGAACCACCTTTTAATTGCTGATGTTCCCAGGTCTACCCTGACCCGGGGTGGTAGCACCTGTTAGGGTCCCAGCTATGAGCAAATTGTTAATCTCCAAACTGGTGTCAAAACACTATGAAAGTGTAAAAATAGGTTTTAATACCAGCAATATATTTTTGTAAAAAGTATTACCAGTAATACATTATTACAAGCAATACTTTAAAAAAAAATATTACCAGCAATACAATTTTGGAAAAAAAAAATTACCAGCTATAAAAATCTTGTCGACATTAAATAACCCATTGAGGTTGATATGCCGTAAACCAAACCAAACGAAATCCCCTCTTATTTACAGGTCGGAAAGCTATATATATATATATATGTGTGTGTGAGGAGAGAGATAGAGAGATATAAAGAAGAAGACACTGTAAACTTTTGCATCAACCAGATACTTAATATCTTCTATTTGCCTCATTTTTCATGAAGTGAAGTTCGCAGCAACTGAAAACGTGGGTTGAGATTAAAAAATAACTTTTACTTAAAGAAATAAAAAGACATTGCGGGGCATTTGGTTAATTTTTTTTTTTTAAGTCTAGTGTTTGATATTTTATCAATTTTTCTTCGTGTGACGAATTATTGTAACTTCAAGATATCGGGGACACCATGTTCAGTGTTTTCTATATATAGTCAGTTACAGATTGATAGCAAGAAATGAGTTTGTAGCGCAAATGTCTGCTTGTATTCCCACGCACTTTTATGAAAATCAGTTTTCAATTTGTAATAAAAAAAAACATACTAACAGTAAAAAGCAAATGACACTGCCTGTATGTCGTTTTTTAAAAAAATATTTTTACGAAAGACGAACCGGAAGTAATTCTTCTTTCCTATTAACTCGGAGAATGGAATAGATCCAGGGGGTATAACGCTGTTGGATAGAAAACATTTTTAATTACTAAACACTATTTCCCTACCTTTCTTTATTTCTTTCATAGCATCGATGATGTTATCATTAAATATATCAGCGCAGTCCATCTCTCATCGACCATAACGTGTCTTTTCGTACACATCTATGTTGAAACATCTGAACCGCAATACTCACCGTCTAACCGTGCTCACATCCACTGTTTGCTCTCCTTAATTGTTTACAAACGTGGATTAATGTCAGTGGAAGCATTTCTTTTTATCTATTTCAGTTTGTTCATATCTATCTATCTATCTAATACAAAGATTATGTTTTGGGAAAAAAAAATCTGAAACGTTCGACCAGTGTATTTCTGGAAGACAACGTTTTCAAAACGTTTTGTAATTATATTATTTAAGAGTAAAGACAAGATAAGTGAAAGAAAAGACGAGAAGGAAACTTTTTATGCCAATGCGTTTCGTCTGGAAATTTGATAACCTGTATTTATACACAAAAGTAACGTGGAGAAAAAATATCGTTATCTTATATCAAATTTTGAATTGGAGAACTCTCTAATATTCTAGAAACTTGGGAGGATGTTAAGTGATTTAATCTTCCGGCCAATTAAAGGAAAATGAATGGTTGTTGTTGTTATTGATTGACTTTATATATATATATATATATATATATATATATATATATATATATATATATATATATATAAAATTATTTATTTATTTTATTTTGTATATTTATTGATTCGGTTAATTTATTTTTAATATTTAAAGGTCATGAGTTAACCGTTTTTTTTTTAATTTTAAAATTCTCTAACAATTAATATTTTTAGATTGTAAGAATTGTTTGGAGATAATAATGATTTACTGATACAAGTTCTACTAATTAATCCATAGCTGAGGGGAGAAGAGATCGTTTCATACCTTTGGGTGGTAACCCGATTCCAGCATAATGCCGCACATTTCCCAAAATTTGACGTGGATTTCTCTATTTCCTGTGCCGTCCGTGTTTTTGCGTGTTTAAATATATTTACGTATTTGTGTATTATGATGTGATTATGCTTGTCTTGCTATTTATTAAACTTCTTCCCCTGCGCACGTCATCTGAATTCAAATCCATTTAGTTGTATCTAAATTGTTACGATGTTTGAATCTCCTTAGATTAAATGTTTGCTCTAACTGAAAATTTGGTTTTTCGATTAAAAGAATAAATAAAAAAATAAAAATATGTATATTTTCCTCCGTTCCTTCTTCGAATAATTTTATATTTTAAACTTAATGCAAGGTTAAATTTAAAATTTGTAATTTTTATTTTTTTTAAAACTTTATAGTAAAATTAAAAATGAATAAGTTAGAATGATTTCTAATTTAGTCTGACATTAACATCAAGGCATTAATAAATTGTATCTAAGGATCGTTGTCAAGTTTTTTTCAATTATCATATAATCCAATTAACTGGCACATGTCAGAGGGTATCTATCCCCAGACGAGGCTCTGCCGAAAGGCAGAGTCTCGTCTCGGGAAACTGACTCCGTTTTTACGTGGTCTATAGGGCTCGGATACACCACTTTAAACTCGGCCTTATGCCACATCTTGCTACGTGGGGCAGCGGGTAAATAATTATACTTGTATTTTGATTGGTCATTGTAGCTTACGTAACAATGTTTACGCTATTGAGACAAATTTGGCAACAAAATGGCTATTTTTGTAGTGATGTTATAACATGTTTATGTTATAATTTTTGAATAAATGCGATGTATAATATATATATATATATATATATATATATATATATATATATATATATATATATAGTTTAGGAAAAACTAGGTAATCCGTATGGGTAGACCCAATGAGGATAGAATCCAGAGAGCTCAATGTAAATCAGAGCTAATAATTTAAATAAAAACAGACCACTTTAAGGTTCCATATAATAAATTATTTCACCACAGCCCTTCCAAAGGACAGTGGATCTATATATATATATATATATATATATATATATATATATATATATATATATATATATATATATACACACACATATGTATGTATATATATATATCAGTATAGCTATGCGGTCATTTTTCCCGACATATAAAAAATTAAAATTAATAATTTAAATCCTTACTATTCTTATTAAGATTTTCGTATGTGGGTTTTTGAAGTATATTTTTTCAATTATTATTATTGTTATACACTGTTCTTTCCCTACGCCGATCTTTTCAACTTCCGGCTTCATGAACATTTTCGAAAAGTTTGTCATAGTCATAAGACGTTACCACCTGATAGATATATAGATAGAATGAGAAAAGACCGGACCACTCTAATAATGTGTTGATCTTATGTGAATTTTATTACAATACATAAACAAGTTTCATTTTATTTTGACTAATTCATTTTGACAACCATTTCTTTATTTCCTTTTTTGTTAACCTAAATCTTTATAGCTGCTGCGTAAAAACTAGAAAAATGTTGTTTTTAGTTTCAGTTCCTAATCTTTCAACTATGCGTATTGTGCCTAAAGAATTTACTGTTTCTATTTTATTTTTAACCTTGCTTGATTAGCGTCACTTTTAAATCTAAGCAAAGCATTTGTTGTTCTTTTGCATTGAATTTTCACGCATTGTTCTTTTTTATACTGGAAATCGATACGACAACATTCGTCTCAATATTCTTGATATTTTTTGTGAATCTTCTCCGTATTCCCAGTAAAGATATTTGTAAAATTCTTCGAGAATCTTCCAAATTTACCAACAACAATGAGTCACCATGTTTCACAAAATTTTAATTCTTTCGCAAGATCAAAATATTTCTTTCTTTCTGTCGTCTCATGGAACAATAACCTTGACTGTCATATTTTCTTTTTGTTTACAAGGATTGGGTTTGACCTGGTATGAATTGTGTTATCCGTTTGAATTTCAGCACCCCAGAGAATTTTGTGTTTTATATTTTCTAAAACAGCTTCTGTTTTGTGCATTAGTTTCCATGTTCAAATCCTATTCATTTGTACAATCCCCTTTTTATGATTGACAGTTTAATCCCTACCTTAGCATACTGACATTTACCATTTTACGGTGTCTTATTGCCCTTTATATACGAGTTTCATCCTAATTGAATTGTTTTGGGTTACAATTAATAGGGACCCAGTTTATCTATTCAGTTGTCATTTTTGTAACTCTGTTATTTCGTCTTCTGTTTCTTTTCTTTCTCTGAAGATTGTTTCCCATTTCTTATTTTGACTTTTCGTTTTGGATTTTTCTAATTCTACATTTGCTTTTTTACCACATCTGTTGCAACATTTAGTTGTCAATCTTGGGTTATCCTCAAGTGTTTTGTTGGCCGAATCGACACAATCCTTACTGCCAAAGAGTTCTGTTTACTCTTTTAGTTTAAAAGTCAATTAACGTTAACACTAGAGTTATTATTATTATTATTATTACAAAATGATTAACGTAATTCTGCCAATATTTTTCAACACTTAGAGAAAAGCGCGATTTGAAAAAGAAAAAAGGAAAGAAAAGATAGTGTTTGACAATGTTCTACAATATTTCGACAGTATGCTTGTCTTCTTCAAGTTATGTTTAAAAATTGTATACTGAAACGTAATATGATAGTGATCGTGCATCAACTTTTCTGTTGCACGCCATTCACGTTGGCTGCGTTTCAATTGTTTTGACGCGTTGGTTACCAGTACAACAGTTTTCTCAAGACAAGCAACGTTTGTACAAAGACTTATAATTTTTGTTGATTTTTTTAACATTTTTATACTTGTGTATAATTTTTAAAAAATAAATTGAAGAAGATGGACATATTGTCAAAATATTGTAGAACATTGTCAAATACAGTGTCTTTTCTTTTCTTAAATTGCACTCTTCTCTAAGTGTTGTTTTTGTTATTATTATTATTTATTATTATTATTATTATTATTATTATTATTTCGTACCAAAGTTTCTCACTGACGGGATTAGCATTTCGGTAACAATTTAAAAAGCCCTGATCTCCTTCTATAAGCAAATCTATCTAGCATTATTTGGAGTAAACTATTTTCCATTCAATCTGCAAGGGAATTTTCTTTCATCGGATCTATATTTGGTATAATAAAGAAAACACAAGGTGACAATGAAGAGAAATATGACAGTGTGTTAAAGAATGAAAAGGGAGATAATTTCTTTCTTTCTTTCTTTGTGCCATGTAATTTAAGAAGGTGGGTGATTAAGGCTCTCCACAATATCGTGTTTTTGTTACTCTAAATAACTCTTACTTTTTTATAGCTAAGTTTTGTCTCTGTGTTATCCAATTGTTATCCAATTCTTCAAGTCGATTACACTCTGTTTTCCCGTGTCTTTTGTCTTGTATGTGCTCTGTGAATCTTAAATTCGCCAAATCTTCTTTCTTCATTATGTTTTCCCCAAAATTTCAACTGTCATCTTCTATTGCTAGCAGCAGTTTTTTTTCTAGTTCTTATTCTTCTTAAAACTTCCTATCATCTCACATGCCCTGTTCATGGCATTGTCAACATTCGTCGGTAGAAACAAATTTCTGTCACTTGAAATCTTTTCTTCAGCTGTTAGAAAATTAGCCCGGAATTCACTGCTGTATAGACGATTAGATACCACAGGATTTTAACACCCCTTTCTTTGATTTTAAGAGGAAAATTTTCTTATCTTTTTTTTTACTTAGTATTTGAAAGACATCTTTCTCTATTCCAACACGCCTTTGGATTTCTGTGTTGCATGTTCCTTCATTTACTACCTAGAGAATTGAATTTCCGCACTTGCTTGATTTTTATATTCTCAATACATAACTCACATCTTGAATTCTCCATTTTGCTGAAAATTATCTCTTGTTACAGTTGAGGCTTAGTCTTTTCTTCTTGCTTTCCTCGACTATCTTGTCTTATAGTTCTTTCATTTTTCTTTGTAAATCTGCCAGCAACTCACTGCATAGCGTATGTTGTTAAGATTATGTCAGCCGATAATGAATCCTGGTAGGTCATCATCTCACTGTACAGGTCAATAAATCTAGTGAGAAAACTTCTTTTTTCTATTGTTGTGTATTTACTTCGGTAGAGGAAGATGTCTTCTAAAAGCTAAACAAAGTATCATGAAACGGGAAATTTCGTTAGAAACAAAAGAAAAGAGTGATGAACTGCAATACAATATCAATCTCTCTATATGGTAGTGAATACTGGAAAATTTCCTCATAGATGATCAGAAGAATTGAGCCAACAGAGATGTGGTTCTACAGAAGGATGCTGAGAATACCATGAACGGAACATGTAATCAACTAAGAAGTTCTAAGGAAAAGGGGAACAGAAAAGACACTTGCACTTAGAATAAGAAAGAAACAGATGGAAGTCTTGGAGAATTTAACCCTCACAGAAGATAGAAGGAACTGGGAGGGATGATGTGGATAAACATTACTTCGAACAACGAAGTAGAGGAAGTTGAGTAGAGTCATAATCGCTGGAAAGATGCTGGAAAATGGCCGGCTCATTCTATCGCTCGAGAAAGTATCCGATTCCTTTTGCCATACTTTATTTTCACGAGAGTCAGATCAGACCACAAATGCAATATTGCTGTCATATATGGGCTTCGGTTGCTCAACCGTCACTTAGCAGCCTTGACAGAGTTTAAAATCATTTACATGGTCTTGTGGCAGAAGACATATTTTGTATTCTGCAGCCACTTTCTCACATACGCTACGCCGCAAACCATTCGCTTCTTTACCGTTATATATATATATATATATATATATATATATATATATATATATATATATATATATATATATATATATGCCAAATGTTCAGATGAGCGCTCCATTCTTTAGTCCTACAAGTTCAAACCTTTACAACTACAACACGTCATGCTACTTCCACGGAATTGAATCATCCTCATTGCCTCCGTATTCGAAATGTAAGAAGAAAGTTCCTCTCAGCTTTTATTCGAAGAACTGCTACCTTGTGGAACAAAATCCCATGTTAATGCAGCCCTGGACATTATAACCTTAACTACTACAAGTCAATCATTATCTATCCTTCTTATCCTTATAATAATTTCCTGCCGTCATCTTTTTCGTTTAAATCACACATCGTAGCATAACGATTTTAACAGTAACTTTCTAACTTGAGTGGCTCGCGAGCATTGTATTGAGTGAACTTTATTTTAAAAAAATATCTTAAAGTGATACGGCACATGAAAAGAAGGAACTTCTAAATCATCAAATCACCCAATGTTGTCCGTATTTCAATTACAATCTTATCTGTTTTGTTCCTTTTCAACTTGCTCACTGCTAATCTTACCCCAGTTAGTATTTCAGACCCTTGGCATGCTTTTGCGTATTGCAGGCTTTCGTCTTTTGTCTTGAATAGATCCACATTGTTCTTGTATTTGCTCTGGTCTAATTATGCTACGATTTCTGTCCATTAGAATCCTAATTATTATGCTGTTCATCAAGTTTGTTTTCGCGATGACATTCACAGCTCGTTTGATCGAAGATTGTATTACTGAAGCCTTCCGTTATTTCGCCGCTGTTATATATTTCGCCTATCGCTTCGGTAACTTTATCAATCCCCAAGTCGTCTAACGCTGTCAGCATCTCTGTTACAATCTCGTTAATTTTTCTTTTTCATCTTAGTGCTGACCTAGCCAAAGATTTTACTATTATAGGTCATTCTTTGCTTTTATTTATTGTAGCTATTTTTCTTCTGTTATCGTGGAAGAGCGCGCCTATGTACCGATTCCATCTCTGTAGTATCTTTGCTTTATTATGATTTTTCCTCTCTTTAGATTTTCCGCATTCTACCAAATAATACACATTCTGCATTGCTATTTATCTTTTCCGACATTCTTGCTTCATCTGGGTTCTGTATCTTTCCCCATCTTCACACATTTCTCATTAAAACTTTTCATTACTCGCACTAATTTCCATTTTTGTTTAATCTGCGCCATTTCTTGAGTTGAGAATATTCTGCACATGAACTTGGTATAATAAGGTTTTCTGCGCGGTGGGTGCCACGTCTTCTGACAGTTGATCAAAAGTGCACCAGACTGATCACCGGAAAATCTGGCATTGTTTGAGGCAGATCCGACTGGTTCCCTAGCTCAGGATGAGTCTTGAGTTCATCACTTTGAGTCAGAGACAATCAATGCAGTGAAAATACACCTTCCTCGCCTGCTCCAAAAAAAGGCCACGGTCGTTTAATTATACTGCAATTTAAGTGTCTAACAACATATATATATATATATATATATATATATATATATATATATATATATATATATATATGATTGCATTGTTTAAGATCTGTTCTGTTTATGGGGGAAGAACGTTTGTAGATATAAATAATGTGGGCACATCAGCACAGCATAGCGTCTAGAAGCTTCACTTTCTTAATGATAAACGATCATCCTTCATAACGAAAAGCTTGATACGTTATCTTCAAACCATGATAACTTAAGGCTTGATATTCACTATGCAGTGTCGATTTTTATGTCTACATTATCTATCTATCTATCTATCTCAGTCTGTTCGTATCTATCTATCTATCTATCTATCTAATACAAAGATTATGTTTCGGAAAAAAAATCCAAAACGGTCGACCAGGGTATTTCTGGAAGTCTGTCTATCTCAGTCTGTTCGTATCTATCTATCTATCTATCTCAGTCTGTTCGTATCTATCTATCTATCTATCTATCTATCTATCTATCTATCTATCTATCTATCTATCTCAGTCTGTTCGTATCTATCTATCTATCTATCTATCTATCTATCTAAGTCTGTTCGTATCTATCTATCTATCTAAGTCTGTTCGTATCTATCTATCTATCTATCTATCTATCTATCTATCTAAGTCTGTTCGTATCTATCTATCTATCTATCGATCTATGTCTGTTCGTATCTATCTATCTATCGATCTGTCTGTTAGTATCTATTTATCGATCTATGTCTGTTCGTATCTATCTATCTATCTCAGTCTGTTCGTATCTATCTATCTATCTATCTATCTATCTATCTATCTCAGTCTGTTCGTATCTATCTATCTATCTATCTATCTATCTATCTCAGTCTGTTCGTATCTATCTATCTATCTATCTATCTATCTATCTATCTCAGTCTGTTCGTATCTATCTATCTATCTATCTAATGATATCAAATAAAATTGTTAGTAGTACTGAAGAAATTACGACATGCTTTATCCCTGATGTTTGCTCGGACTGCAGAAAATTAAAAGAACAAGAGTTAACGATTTATTATATGGAAAACTTAAAAGACAAAACCGAATAAAATGAGACGAGGATTTGGAAAAGTTATGGAGAATGGTTTTTGGTAAATTTTATTTTTTAAATTTGCATAGGCTGGCAGTGGGTATAACCACACTCTTATAGCTTGTACTTCTGAAGTTGTAGACACAGAAGTGTGTTTTGTCCAAGTTATCGTTCAGCGACTTTCTAATCTACTAACCAGCGTGGGGTGTTAGAAACAAGACCTTTTTGTTAGGATATCTGGTCATGGAACAAAGTGTAGAGATATACCAGTGAGTGCTAAAAGATTTATGACCAATCCATTTCCAAAAAATTGATCAAATGAGCAAACATCATACCCTTTTCAAGAATGTCTTCTTAGTCGGACCGGGAAATTTTCACCACTCATTCGTAAATTTATGTCTTTTCTTATAAACATTGATAGTAAGTGAACTAGATAAATTTTAGTTAGAATTAAGATTGCCATATGTTATTCAAAACGAGAGCATATCCTACTTTTCAGTTGGAGAATAAGGTCCATGCTTCCCCTTTCCCTTATTTGCTTTATATTTCTTTCAAACCTTAAATGTTTTTGAAGGTCGTAGACTGCAAGAACAATGGAGGTTATTTAAAAAATCGCCAATATCAATTGCTTTTCAGAGCAACGTAAATTATGTGAATTTTATTTTTGGCTTTCTATTCATAATGCAAACGTTAAGAGGGGTTTTATTGCTGATAAATGTTCAGTCGACCGAAGTGTGGAATAAATTTAATGTGGAGTCAGGAAAGACCCAAATACTTATACAATGCAATTTAAAGGCCACAATGTACATGGATTTTAACAGTTATGTTAAGAAATGAAGAGTTTTTGCCAAAAATAACAAGACCCGAAAAGTATGTTCAAATTCGAAACTATATTATTATTTTTATATTTTTATTCGTATTAAATTTTTGTTTTAATTTCTCTATTTCAACTGGTTTCTAAATAGATTATCATTTGTTTTCTTTTTTGCATTTGATTGGTATCAGAAGGTGTCGATTGACATTACATTTGAATATTTGAAGGTTATAATTATCAGGGAAGCAAGTGATAGGAAGGGAGTTCCACTGACGGGAAGTGCGAGATAGGAAGCTGTTGGAGTAGAAGAGATGGTTGCCTTTAAGTGAAATTCGAACTTGATTCGCTGGTTAGACTCTCTGCACTGATAGCCGTTAAACGACTCCACATATCCACCTATGAGAAGAAAACTGCAATAATTATGATGTAGATTTTTTAGTCTCTTTCCACTAACATGTCTGTATCCGGCAGCAAGGCCTCTGATTGGAATGTTTTGAGGAACCTGGAACCACCTCTTAATTGCTATTGTTCCCAGTCCACCATGACCCGGGGTTGTAGCACCTGTTAGGGTCCCAGCTTTGGGCAAATAGTTAACCCTAAAACTAGGGTCAAAACACAATGAACGTATAAAAATAGATTTTCATAGTAAAATACCAGCAATAAATATTTGAAAAAAAATATTACCAGCAAAAAACCAGACTTGCGAAAAAAAAAACCCTCTTTACAAAATAATTTTCTTTTTTAAGCAAATCACTCCAAGCAAGGCGGGAGTGCCACGAGTACGCAAGGGGTTACAGAGCGTGAGAGTAAGAGTAAAGAGGAGTGTTTGGGAAAAGGATAAAGAAAAGGACAGGGATCAAGGTCAAGGCATCAGAAGATGTCGATTGACATTACATTTGAATATTTGAAGATTATCAGGGAAACGAGTGATAGGAAGGGAATTCCACTGACGGGAAGTGCGAGATGAGAAACTGTTGGAGTAGAAGAGATGGCTGCATTTAGTCGTTTCGACAGTGAAAGGGTGGGACCGAGATGCCAACCTAGTAGCAATGAAACCTGATCTACAAACTGATTTCTTACAAAGAATACATAATATTGTCGACATTAAAGCTTGATGTGCCCATTGAGCTTGATATGCCGTAAAACAAAAACAAAACAAACATGTATGTAATGTGTTTAGTTAAATAATAATAATAAGGTTGCGCGGTATTGGCACCCACTGAATATAAAACACGGCACGACAGTGGGCCAATATCTTCACTGGAAATTCTGCAACACTTACGGAAAGGAAACTGCAAGAAATTGGTATGAACACCATCCAGACCCGGTTACGAAAATAGAACCTGTAACAATTTTATGGGACTTTGCAATACACACGGACAGAACAACCAAAGCTAATCTCCCTGACATCATGATTAGAGACCGCAAAGACAAAATGTGCCTCCTTATTGACGTGACAGTCTGCAGGGACTGTCACGTCAATAAGGAGGCACTTATATCAATATCTTTGAAGGTCTTCAAAAAAACTATCAAAATACAAGGACATTGAAATCGAAATCTCAAAAATGTGACGCATGAGGACATTAACAATTCCAGTTGTAGTTGGGCCCTCGGATTGATTGTAAAAAATTCCAATAGACTCATTAAAGGAATCCCTGGTAGCCCATGACTTAAAGAAATACAAAAAAATTGTACTCACAAGTACATCCCATACCTTACAAAGGGCTTTATATATATAAAATATGTGCGATTTTTTTCAAAACAGCTCAGTGGAAAATGTCATGATGCCATTTCTGACCTTAGGTCTCTTGTCGGGACCCGGAAAGAAATGAGTATACAGCAGAAATCAAAGGAAATAATAATAATAATAATAATAGTAGTAGTAGTAGTAGTGGTAATTGAGGTGTTAACATGTCCAAGTTTTACTTTGGTGAATTAAGAATTAGGCTACAGTAAATATCCAGCTCATCATCACAGATTAGCTTGACAGTTATCTGACCCTAACCAGTTGGGTTGACACCCTGTGCATTGTTGTTTATTAGTGGGAATAGTGGGGGAGAATCATGGGTGGGGTCAAGAGGGTTGTTTTTTTAATGTTTGAAGAATGAGACAGGTAAGGCAACTTCTAGATATTTGGGAACACCCTTATTCGGAGACCGTCTGAATGAACTTGGTTACCCGAACTGAAGGTATTTCTAACTGGGCCCCACTTGAAAGTTTATGCTTTTTATCAGTTCCTGTTACCATATTGCGCGCATTTGGCTGTGTTGCATGTGCATGGTATACTATTATTAGAGTGGGTCAAATGATGCGTATATAGGGCTTTGTATATTTGCACTTCCCCGTCACTTTATTGGCTCTCTCACTCGATGCTTGCCCTAAAGAACATAACAAAGAAGCAGATTGGATTACGCAAGGGGTAGAACGGATGAAAAATAAACCAGAACAAACATGGGCGACAATCACAGAAAAGAATGTTGAATCTGCACTGAAAAAAGGACACAACTGGAAATCTCCAGGAGTAGATAAAATTCATAACGTTTGGCTCTATTATCTAAATACAGCACACAAAAAACTTGCCAAAGAACTTCAAGAAATGGTCAATGATCCTACTATTCTGGCCTGGGTAACCAACAAAGGAACTACATTCCTTCTATCCAAAAACGGCGACACAAATGTCCTAAAAATTACAGACTAATTACATGTCTTTCCACTATTTACAAACTGTTGACATCTATTCCGACAAAACAGACATGTTCCTTCATGGAAAAAAATGACATATTACCTCTTGAACAAAAAGGATGCAAACGTGGCTCTTACAGATGTAAGGACCAATTACTTATTAATAGGATGACCTACTTTAGTACAAAGAAAAATCTCAGTACTGCCTGGATAGATTACCGTAAGGCATTCGATAGTGTACCCCATTCCTGGATCTTAAAGGATTTAAATATATTCAAGGTATCACCCGTCGTCATCAATTTCATCAAATAAATTATGTCGATATGGAAAACAACACTTCACATTAATCATATAAATGGAAGCTATAAGTCTGGTGAAATAAACATCGAGGAATATTTCAAGGTGACTTTTTGTCTTCCTTACTATTTTGTATATCCCTAATAACATTAACCAGCGAATTTAACAGGACGGAATATGGCTATATCTCAAAAGAAAATAAGCCATGGATGACTTAAAGTTGTATGGTCTCCTGAAAACAGTAAAATGTTTCAGTGATGACACTGGAATGAAATTCGGTCTAGATAAATGTGCTAAAGCCACAATTTTACGAGGATACTATAACAAACCTCCTCTATTAGCTGGGGTAACAAGCAAAGATTTAGAGCAAGAAGAAGCTTATCAGTACCTCGGTGTAAATGAGGGTAAAGGAATTCACCATAAAAATGAATGAAATAGTGCAAAAAGAATACTATAGAAAGGTGTGACTGATATTAAGAACTGAACTGAATTATCAGAACAGAATTATGACCATTAATAGGCTCGTCATCCCAGTGATTCATTATAGTTTCAACATCTTCAGCTCGACTCAGGCAAATGGATTCTAAGACAAGAAAGCTTTTTTCTAAGCCTAGCATGCATCATCCAAAGGCTGATGCAGACCGTCTATACATACCCCTTAAAGAAGGTAGATGTCATATTCAGCTCGAATTGTTATACAAGACGACAACTATTGGCTTACTAACATACATGGAAACAACAAAGGACTGGATGATACAGTCAAACAACATGAAAACAGAAAAAAAAAAGTAATCAAACAGGAATGAAGGTTGTAAATACCAACGAGATTTGCATTTAGTAGATTCTGTAGAAAACCAAAATAGAACCCAAGAAACAACTGTTGCAGCAAAAATTATGAAAAAGAAAGCCAAGGATAAAGCTCTTGAACAGATGAAACAACGCTGGCAAGACAACCCTTTGCATGGCCAATATCCAGAACGAGGCTAATAAAGCCGATGTTGATAAAGTTAACACACATCGATGGATACGAAATATTGGATTATAGGCTGAAACGGAAAACTATTACTAAAAACTATTAGAAGTAAAGATTCTGTTTATCTTTACTTAGTTACGATAAATACATATTTTGCTATTATACTATATTGAGTATCCAGTTTAAAAAAATAAATTCTATGTTAAAAAAAATGACGCAATTACTACAAAATACTTCCTTTATAATGCAATTAGCGCAAAATATTCCTTTATAGTCCTATCTTATTTTCGATATTTTTCTTTGTTTAAATGAATCTATTTGGCTTCGGTGACATTTCTTCAAGGTTTTTCTAATTGCACAATTACAGGAACACGTATTTAGTCGATTTATACGTTTCCAGATGTTATCGCAATTTAGTTTTAAAACCAAGTCTTCAACAATTTAGAACTGTTAGTAAAAAGCATGAATTAAAGACATAAACCTGGAGACTACATTATGTCTATTTATTAAAAAAGAAAATATAATTCAGAAAGCGTTAAAAAAAAAAGAACATCGGTTCATTAGTTGGGTA
>OZ038477.1:131865834-131888334 GCA_964036315.1 Acanthosepion esculentum
ACTTTCCTAACAAAAATGGCTAAAAATATGAAACTGATTTAGTTGCAAAGAGCTATGTGTGAAACTTGATCAACCAAGTACTCTATTTAAGAGAAACATGAAGCGTAGGAATAACTAAATGGAACCATGGCATATCTGTTGATTATTCTTTTCACCAGATTAAGTATAAATGGGACATGAGTAAAAAAAAATATATTTGAGACCGAAGTTGAACATCTCTTTATTTATTTTTTCATTTTACTGCAAATATATGATTAAACACTATTCACAAAGAACCATTTTGTAGAGTTATAAGCCCTTTTTTCCTTATCTTATCTCTCTTTTATGCACTGTATGTTAGCAATTAAGGTTGAAAACAATATTTCATGACGGGTGGGCGAAACTCTAGAGTCAGGATGCTGAAGGTAACATGAATCAGCTAAGTGGCAAACCTTTTACTTGTATAAATTCTCTCACTCTTTTCTCTCTCTCTCCCCCTCTCTCTCTCGCTCATATATATATATATATATATATATATATATATATATATATATAGGGGATATATGAAATGATAAAATTGAAAAAAAAAATAACCGTGTTACGCGTTTCGTCCTTCGAAAGGACTTCTTCAGATCGATGGAATCTTATATATTATTAGTCGCCTGAGTTCTTTTTGAAGGACAAAACACACGCGCGCGCGCACACACACGCACACATACATACACACACACACACATACATATATATATATAATCAACATGAGTATTTACGTGTGTTCTTTAATAGTTGGGATATAAAAATGTGGATTAGGCGTCCTAGCTTTTAATGTCGTATTGGGTCGTTAGATTTGTTAAAATGTCCCCCTTAGTGCGATTTGACTCCCGTGTGGAAAAGATGGTCACAATCTCAGCGCACTATACGTTGCCGCTGTGGTTTCTGCAACAAGTAGGTTTTTACGAAGTGGAATTGCCAGCCGCACGCCCAATCGGTTTTGAATTCAAAGTTATCCCCCTCCTAACTAAGGGAGCCCCGCTACTTTAAGGGGAGAATAGATCTATTCATATCTTTCCCAGGGTTATTTGAGCGAAAGTGAACGCAACGAATTCAATCTGAATTTGAACTTGGTACACCGATTCCATTTTCCGCGCCAGTAACCGCTACGCTACGCGCACATCCAGAATGTCCTCGACCCGACACAAACTTTAGATTTTGGAAATTCTTGTTATAATACTCATAGGTTTTGATGTTCAGATACATAATATAAAGAAGCAGGTTATGCAGTTGACAGTGATTTTCTGCTGCTGCTGCTGCAGTAGTAGTAGTAGTAGAATATACAACACAACTCGTTAGTTCGGAGTTGATAGTCTTCAGTTTATTGGGACGTAGAATTGAGAAAGAAAGAGAAGCTGAACAAGGAACAAGGTTCTGATTTTAAAGTCTACTCCCAACCTCATTAAAAAGGCAAAGAAGAAAGATCTGTATTCGAAAAATGTTCAGAGACTGTCTTACTTGTTGCTTTTATATATGTTTTCGCCGATCAAATCTACACCAGAACGTGATGGTGCTTACACGGTTACTTGATTCGTAACGTGTCGTGTTTTCATGTGATCATATCGAATATCAGAGACGTGTGCTTTGATCATGCTAAACATGATCTTATTTGGTCAAATCACGTTGCTGATTATATTATAAAACCTAAGAAAATTTTAAAATGAAATCAGAGTAAAAAACAAAAACGAAAACAAAGGCTGTCTTTTATTTGTAAAGCATAACCCATTCTTACAAGTGAGAATGTTGGTTTGAAAATTAGAGAGTCTCACTTGAATACAGAATAGTTGACAAAACCTTTTATGCATTAAAATTTCTTATTTTCAAGTGAGACAGGGCTCCTAACAACATGGGATCAATCTGTCACTTAAAAGAATTTCATTTTTATTATTTTAAACATTTTTAGTATTGTAAATGTATAATCGTTTAAGTTATTTTTTTTAATACTCGATTTTTGAGAGATGTGAATTTTTCTGAAGGTCACACGGTTTGTGTAAAAGTTGTTACATTTTTTTATGGCCATATTGGCTCAAGCGGTTGATACCGTCAAAATTATTTGATTTGTTGGGGATTCGTTTTTTGAATTCTTGGTGAAAGGTTTCGTATATATTGACCAATGAAAGACAATATCTTCAATCCCTTGTGAAAACTTGAATTAAGGCGGTATGACACCACCTTGTTCAATAAAAGGGCTGCTATTTAGCTGATCGGAAGAGAAAGAAGGAACCGATTAGTAAGCAATTAACGGTCGAGGAGGAAGAAGCCATTAGCGCCCACGCTTTAAGGGGACCGGCTCAGCCGAGGGGTAGGGGAGGCATAAATCAACATTGAGAAAAGAAAGAGCCGACGGGTTCAACAGATTCAAGGCAAATTCAAACCCCAGGACAGAACATTCTTTTTTGTGCTTTCCCGAGAAGAATTTAAACCAAAATAATTTTCAAGTTTAACTTCCCAGCAAAGTACTACGAAAAGCCCTCGAGATAATAACCTGTGAAAACACGAAAATCCCTTCGTGCTGAGACATTCTATTATAGAGTAATCTGGTAAAAATGGGGATGGGTGCATTTTGTATCTTTGTGCAATTTTTGCTTCCTCCAAGTTTTTTTCCATTTTTTCCATTTTAAAGGGTGTAATCTTTTTTGCTTTTGAATCCGTGTCTTTTTCAAAAAAAAGTAACATATTTTTCTTGTATCTGATGGTAATCCCTTTTTTTGTAATCTCAGAAAGTTGTTATCCTGTCGTAATTGGCGCACAAAAGGAAATTTTAGGGCAACCTTATATCTGTACCTTTTTTGCAATATTGTAAAATAAACGTGTTTTTCCTTTGTAGGATTTTATGCAGTGGTGGTCTTTTGTAATTTCGCGCCGATTATAGAGACTTGCTATTCCTACTAGACTAAGTTCTTGTGGCTGGCACAAGATCTTGGATTTAGTAGGAACATTAACATTTTTATACACTTTCACAATCTATTAGCACCAAAGGATAAAAATGCCAACAGGATACTGTAAATAGCTGGTTTTGTGTTTTACTTCCAAGATAAATTTGTGCTAATGAGTTTTACGAACACGGCAATAAGAATTCTGATGTGCACGAGCACTGACTTTTTTTTTTATCTCTACTTACTTTCCATTAGACATATTTCGAGTACGATATATTTTAAAAATATCTAAGTGTCCTTAAAAATAACGCAGTAATGAAATATTAAATTAGGCAGAACAAATAAGACGCACATACATTCATTTACATACATTCATACTTACATAGTATATATTATGATTGTGGGTAATGATGCGTCAGTCTATAAATAACATGATTCCGACGTCAGTTCCTTTTTAATTTTGTATTTTTTGTTTTATCATTTTTTTAGGAAACACTTATGTGGCTGTCTGATTATATCATTCACTTCATTCAGCATGGAGCTTTGGTTTCTTCTTCTTCTTCTTTACTTTTATTCTCTTTTTAATTTTGGCTTTTCATTCTTTCATTCTTTCTGTTGTATCCTTAAAGAGGTTACAAAGAAAAGAGGTACTCGAGTGAAGGAACAGCATCACGGACGTAGATGAAAGAAAGAGAGGTTTATTGTAAAAGAGGATACACTACTGAAAGACAGGAAATCGGGTAGCAGGCTAGTAATTCTCGAAGCAAGGATATTTACCAACCGCCCCACGCGGTCAGATGTGGCACAAGGCCGATTTTAACGTTGGGTATTCTAGCCCGTACTCTCGGTATAAAACGAAGTCGGGTAGCTGTTTCCCGAGAAGAGACTCTGCCCTTCGACATAACCTCGTCTGGGGATTCTCTCTGCCCGGGGGCAGAGAGTTTGACCAGTACAGCTGGAGACAAATCTTCAACTAATTCCCGAAGCAAGGTTATTTACCTTATCTCCCCGCAAGGCAGGATGTGGCACAAGGCCATTTTTTTTTAATGCGGAGCAAAACCGAGCCCGTAGGCTAGGGCAAAAATTTCCCGTAGACCCCGTATACACGAGGTCGGGTAGCTGTCTATCACCGAAGGGCAGAGTCTCGTCTGGGTTCCTCTCTGTCCGAAGGCAGAGAGTTCGACCAGCACAGCTGGAGACGAATCTCCAACTAATTGCCGAAGCTAGCTCCAGGTACATCCTGTGCTCACTATATATAGCTACTGATAACGCACCCCGAGGCGGTGTAATGGTTAACAAGTTTGTCTCGCTAAAACAATTACGAATGAGTAATGAGTTCGGTCCTCACTGGGTGCCCCGTTTCGGTCTTGTGTTACATCTAAGCTACGCTTGTAAAATCGCTATATAGCTGCTGATATAGTCAGTCGACACAGGTGAGAGGGAGTGTGGGACATTCCATTATAACACTTTCCTTTTTCTTTCTTTAATTCTTCACTCTTTTCCGTTTTGTTTATATTCTTCCTTTTTCATTCTTTCTTTCTTTGTATGTTTTTCTTTTTTACCGCGTCTTTTTAATTCTTTACCTCTTCTCATTCATTCATTCATTCATTCATTGTATGATAATCTTTTTCTACTTTTTCATTTTACTGATTTACTCTTTTTCATTCATTGATTGTATGTTTTTTATTTTTTAATTTGTTTCTTCAATTTCCTTTTCTTTCCTTCTTTCGTTTACGTTTTCTTTTATTTTTCACCCCCACAGTCTCTCCCTTTTTCTTTGTAGGATATTTATTTTCTCTTTTCAAGAAGTCTTTTCATCCGTGTCATCGCCAATTGCATAAAAACAGATGTTCTTTTTTTAGGATCATCGATTAATAAAAAGTCTTCGTTTTCTTCTTCTTCTTCTATCGCTATCATAAACGGCACATTTACGTGACAACTGAAGACTTTTCTCACTCACAGAAAATACCCTGGCCAGTCTTAAAACTCATACAATGAACAGATAGGCGCATTATCTGTTTCCTGTTAGACGATGAAAGGACACACACAGTGTTTAATTCTAAATGATTTCAGACATTATACATTGTAAAAAGCAAGTCCATTATTGTCGTGCATTCACCCGTTGATGGAAGGGAAACGAACAACGAGTGTTGAAATTCGAGGCACTAACAATGATGACGACCAAAGAAGAAAGAAAAAACGATTTTAACAATTGAAGAATTGATAACTATCAGCGTAGGTAGATCATTGGCCAGACAATGAACGATAGAGTATGACATCCAAAGAACCAACAGAAGCATACTTACTGAATGGGTTAACTGAGTAATGACGATGTTCCAGACCACGTAAAAAGTCAGCAATCCACACCACAGTTTTCCTCTTCCCCATATTCATTTATTTTTTAATTTTTTTTTATTTGATTCGATAAGGTAATTTGATTTATGACCACACGTCCTCAGAGATCACAATGCATTTTTCCTTATATACACTTTCGTCTTTTTTTCATTCTAAACCAGAGAGAGCAGACGATCTTGGAGAAATGCGTCATTTATAGATTTTCCATTTTTGACGCAATTTTTAATTTTTTCTCCGTCACTAGTTATTTGGTCGAACTCTCTGCCCGAAGGCAGAGAGGAACTCGGATGAGGCTCAGCCGAAGGGCAGAGTCTCGTTCGGGGAGGTAGACTGTCCCTGAACCCGTTTTTACGGGTTCTAATAGGGAATATTTTTGAAGAGCCTACGGGCTCGGAAAACCCACATTAAACCCGGCCTTGTGCCACATGTAACCCTTACATATATATATATATATATATATATATATATATATATATATATATATATATATGTGTGTGTATATATATATCTATATATATATATATATATATATATATATATATATATATATATATATATATATGTGTGTGTATATATATATCTATATCTATATATATATATATATATATATATATATATATGCAGATTTGGTTAAAAACCAACGAAACTTCCTTGTTGATTATTTCGACGTGCACACACACACAAACACATATATATATATATAATTTCTTGTATAGAACATACATACGTGGTAGTTTGGTAAGGTTATTATATCTTTTTATGATGATATTTAAGTGTGTATATGTGTGTGTGTGTGTGTGTGTGTGTGTGTGTGTGTGTGTGTGTATAAAGCGTATGTAAATATAAGTGTGGGCACTCAGGTCAAAAAGTGAGTGGCAGTCTGTTTCCTGCTTGAACGCAATCTCAAGACCACGTGTGTTGGCTGTTAGTCTGACTATTTATATATGCTTGTTGATGGGGCATTATGCGCAGAAGGATGTCCGGTTTATTGCATTATCCTAACGGTTATTGGATAGGCTGGAACAGTTATATTTTAAATCTAAAGGCTATTAAGCATAAATTATTATGGGTCAGGATACGGTTATTTTATACCTAGAGCATAGAGATGTTAACTTTTAACTCAATTATTTATTATTCATTACTTAAGGTATTTCGTATTTATTCATTAATTATTTCCTGTGTATTATTATTAAATTGTTCTATTCCGGATATTAACAGATTTTACCTAAAAATATAGCATACTTTAAAACTATATTTTTCTCATATATATATATATCAGTTATATAACAAAACTTATCCGACATTTTTTACATTATTCGGACTATTGTCCGCATCTTTGTCGCCAAACGTTTATTACAACGTTTCGGCTGCTGTACGCTCCGGCCTTTTTCAGGTGGTTGGAATGTCGAACTGAACCCTTTATTTCGCTTGCTGTAGTAAACTGTTCTAGTTCCACGTGCCATGTTCAAGGACACATGGCACAGTGGATAAAGGCGTTAGTTAGATCCAGTGACAGGACCCAAACAGTGTGAGTTAAGGCAGTGGAGAACTTTCAGAGGGAAATTAACAGGAGATAACTGATAACTGACATCCATTAAACATAATACCTCATCTCAGAAATATAGACAAAATTTATCCGAATTCTGAAGAATAGAGCAGGCAGCAGAATCAAACCGGTGATAGGACAATAACAGTGCGAGTTCGTTAAAGGCATTGTAACAAGGAATGCGATATTTATGCTCAGAATGATATAAGAATGGACAATACATATACAGAAGAATGTATACCTGTGTTTTGTAGATTATAAAAAGATGTTTGATAAAGTACGCCAGAAAGAACCGTTGGAACTGTTTGGTTACCATGAAATATTTGGGAAGGATTTTAGAATAATCCAGAACCTATACTGGCAGCAAATCACCTGCATACGGATAGAAAATGAGTTCAGTAAATATACAAAAATAGAAAGGGGTGTAAAACCGAACTTATTCAACATATATCTGAGAGAATTAAAAGTCTTTTGTAACGTACGGTGGCCATCAATAATTAAGTATAACTCATGACTTCAATGTTAAGATAAAATAGTATTTAATTACAGCCGCAAATAAATACTTAACAAGAACAGAGAAGTAAAATTTAACCAAAGATAATTAACCATTTCAGTGAATACCTTGTTAATAGCGCGGTTCGGCTTAACGTCCGGTAAATCCTAACTCAAACCAAAACCATCGACGCACAATAATTCACACTAATTTCACTGGATAGTTCCACTCAATAGTCACTGCAGTCAGTAGCCTGACACCGCTATTTATACACCTGGCGGAAAACATATATTCATAAGTCCAGAGTGTCACGCTCGAACCTCGGTGTCGGTAGTTACTCATTTTATTCCTATATGACAAATTATTACCTGGACTCATTATTAGCAGACACATTCTTGACAACATATGATAAGCAGATGACACAGTGTTGATAGCAGAAACAGAAAGGGAACTACAAGAACTCCTACAGAAGGTAGTGAAGGAAATCAAGAAAGAAGGACTAGACATTAAAAATTTGAGATACCAATGTCGAACAAGTACAACAATTTAAATATCTGGGAAGTGTTTTAACAGAGGACGAAAAGTGCGACACGGAAATTCAAAGGTGCATTGGATGCCTTCCAAAAGTTAAGCAAAGTATTAAGATACAGGAATATCTTATTAGAAACAATGAAAAGAGAACTGAACTGTTATGTAATATCAGTTCTCCGATATGGCAGTGAGTGTTGGACAATCTCCTCACAAATCTGATTCTACAGAAAGATGCTAAGAATATCATGGACCGAATATGTGAGCAACGACGGAGTTTTATCGAAAATGAAAACAAAAAGGACACTTATAATTAACACCAGGAAGAGATAGTTGAAATTTCTAAGACGCATTATGAGGAAAGAGGGCATGGAAATTTTGATACTCACAGGACAGATTGAAGGCAAGAGGGACAGAGGAAAACAACGCATAACCAACTTAGCGAGCTTGAGTAAATGGATGACGGAGCAAGGTTTAGGAGATATAACAAAAAGACAAAATTTATTAAGATCTACAAAGGACAGGAAATTGTGCAGAGCCATGATCGTCAACGTCCAGAAGGGACACGGCACACAGAAGAAGAATTGCTTTGTCTTTTAATTAGAATAGAATTTTTTAAAATCAAAATTATGGTCAGTCTCACGAGCAACTAATGCATTTAGTGCGCTGTTTTGTAAAAGATCCTTTTTGTGTTCGTGTACTCTTATTTAAATTCCTTTAGATGTCTCCTACATTTATATAAATGCTTGTGTCTGTAGCTGAAGCGTAAGATTTGTTATAAATCCATTGATGTTCAACTGAGCTATAATCTCCATTGTTATATACGTAGGGTTGCTTTCCAAAAAATATTTGGTCAGATTTAAATAAATTACACTACAACAGAATTAACAAAAAATGAATGTCACTGCTATCGATTTAGTGATGTCAACCTAAATGCAATATAGTGATACACTAAGCCAAGCTTAGATGTGGCACAAGGCCGAAAGTGTGGAGCAGCGCGTCGAAGTGCCAACCGGAGCACGATATAAAGCGTAAAGAGTAACATATCAGTGTCTCAAGTTGTTGCTAGTTATTTCATTCATCATAAATACGGCCTTATTCCAAAATTGACTTCGTCCAATGAACATCTACTTTCTGCGCCAATCTTTCTCTTGTTCTTCTCCTGAATCAACCAGCATACATTAAAGTGAAAAGAAAATTACAAACTTTATTCTGTTATGTATAAAGACGTGTAAACTGTCGCATGACGAGAAAAAAAAATAGTTATCTAAAGGGATTAAACATTTCTAATAATTATGTTTATGATCCTTAGACAAACATCAACGATAAGTCGGTTTTAACGACACAATACACTTGCCATGGTGCGATGATCAGTGATCTACTCTTCTTATAGGACATTGCTAATAAATTTGAACTTCATTAATTGCTCTAATTATTTTAGCCCTGTGCCATACTTACATTTTTGATAAATATTCAAACATATTTTAATATATGTTTGCGCATTCTCTAATTTTGTATAACACGTAAACAAAAAACTGATCTGATGAAACTATTTCGAAATTTGTTTCCCGACCGTTAGTACCATTTTTATAAAGTCTTTTAGGCATTATCTGTCTATATTTCTGAGATGGGGTATTATGTACACTATTTACATTATTCGGACTATTGTCCTCATCTTTGTTGCCATATTTATTACAACGTTTCGGTCTTTCAGTATCTGTCTATATTTCTGAGATGAGGTATTATGTACACTATTTACATTATTCGGACTATTGTCCTCATCTTTGTTGCCATATTTATTACAACGTTTCGGCCTTTCAGTATCTGTCTATATTTCTGAGATGGGGTATTATGTACACTATTTACATTATTCGGACTATTGTCCTCATCTTTGTTGCCATATTTATTACAACGTTTCGGTCTTTCAGTATCTGTCTATATTTCTGAGATGAGGTATTATGTACACTATTTACATTATTCGGACTATTGTCCTCATCTTTGTTGCCATATTTATTACAACGTTTCGGCCTTTCAGTATCTGTCTATATTTTTGAGATGAGGCATTATGTACATTATTTACATTATTCGGACTATTGTCCTCATCTTTGTTGCCATATTTATTACAACGTTTCGGCCGTTGTAATGGATGTCAGTTATCCATTAAACATGGCTCGTGGAACTAGAACAGTCTACCCCAGTGAGCGAAATAAATGGTTCGGTTTGACATTCCAACCACTTGAAGAAGGCCGGAGCGTACAACGGCTGAAACGTTGTAATAAATATGGTGACAAAGATGAGGACAATAGTCCGAATAATGTAAATAGTGTCTTTTAGGCATGAAACTACAAATCTTTGTGAGAGTCATCTTGATAAGACTACAAAAGCGTCTCTTCTTAGAGAGGAATTAATTTACATATGTGATGGTCTCTCCAGTCGCGCAGTAGTTTAGCAAGTTTTAATATTCACAAGATGCACTATATTGTGCCATACTAAGCTAAAGTTAGTAATATTTGTTTAAGCGAGTTCATCCCAAGCAAGGTAGTAAAGCAACTGAAATACAAAGGGTTACTGAGTTTGGAAGAATTAGAAACAGGAACATTGCTAAGGAACGAGAACCAAAGAAAAGTTATCAGGAGGACAGCAGATAGCGACTGACATTGTATTTACATTTTTAAAGATCGCTGGAAAGTATGGAGCCGGAAGGGAGTTCCACAAGCGAGAAAAGAAACTGTTAGCATAGAATTTACGGTTACATCTAGCCAGCTTAACTGTAAATTGGTGAGACCTCGTCGCAAGTCTAGTACTGCGTTTAACGTCAAAGAGTCTAGGAACTACAGCGAAGGGCGATATTTATTTGTACAATGATACAAAATGTAGCACAAGACCAAAATAGGGGAATGGGGAAAAAGGATGGTCTTCTGTCTTAACATTAAACTTAGCTAGCCACAAACACTGACCCAAACATACCACAATACTCCTTACACCAAAACGCATTCTTACTTACCTTTCTTACTACACCCACCATAATACCACATTGTCTCTATGAAAGTCCTAACTAGTCCCCATATGTACAATTCATTGTCTATCAAGTGGGGAATAAAATAACAATAACGTAGCGAAGAGCTCATTCGAACAATTACCATGAAAGTATTTATAGAAAAGGCAAAGGGAGGTAACTTTACGGCACTGGGAAATTGACTGAATTCGAGACTCCAGATCAGGGTTTATAATATTACTGATTCTTCTTTGGATTTTATCAAGGAGCTCTAGATAGATAGCAGGAGCACCGGACCATATATGGCAGCAATATTCTAAGCATGGATGAATGATAGACTTATAGATATTTAAAATAGACTCTGAATTTATATCTATATTTATATGAACATATAATATCTAAGCGTGAACCACGCTTCTTTTCAGATTTTGACCTAAAAATTCAAGTAACATTTTGTATGATGAACTTTTATAGATGAAATGATCAACACAATTAGAAGTATTGTCACTACACAACAGTCTTTCCCCTTTCTACTTTTTATTTAAATAATAATCATAATGGCAATAATAAATAATAGGCTTAACATCGTTATCGCTAATACTGTTGCAGTACAATATTTTCCCTTTAACTTTCCCTTTTAAGTGCTAAGACTGCAAATGTTGTTGCTATTAAATGATTGATATTTCCAATCCTTGTTTGCGCAATAAGCATTTATAAGGCATTTAAAAGCAGAAAATAACGATGAATGTCATATATATAATTGTTATTCCTTCTAGCGCGGTGAAGTAATGAATAGTGGCTCGATTGAATAATCGGAGAGACGAGTTCAAATTCCTGTCGTAGTTCATTGCATTCATTTACGTCTGTGTGTCACCCCGAGAAAGGCATGAATCCATCACTTCTCCCCATCACCTCAAGCCATGGGTAAAGACTGAGTCCTATAGCCTTGGGTGGCAACCGGTCTAGGAGAAGGAAACACTCTGAATTCCCAACCATCCTCGAGAGGACTCCGTCAGGCTATCTTCCCCATGAAACACTACTGCTATTGCTAGTGCAATACATAGTACCTGTACCACTCTAATGGGTTTACGGGTCTCGTGATAGTAAAATGTCTGTTCTTTTTTTTTATCTAATTAACCCACTGTGTCAGTTTAAACTGCCCCTTTCTTTTTTGTTCATATATTTATACTATAATTATAGATTATACTTTTGGAAAATGAACATTTCACTGACATATAATACTGAAAATCTTTCAAGTTTTCGTTTGAATTTTGAGAAAATAAGAACTTTAAATAAAATGGTCAAAATAAATAGAAAAAAAAACAAAAAAAAAACGAAGGCATCTGTTTAAACTGACGCCAGGAGAATATACTAAGGCAATAATAATAGACATGTGTTATTCAAAAGTACTTGTATAACTGAAAATTGTACAGATAAATGTAAAATATAACGGAATATTAAAATAATAGCTTGAGCGTTGCACGTCATATGACGGTGTTTTAATGTTTTGCCTTTTGGAAGAATATCAGGTTTTTAGCTGTTTTGATCATCCATACTTCAGCTGACTCAGGAGACGCTGATCCTGAGCTAATCCACTTGATGTTTGAACTAAGTTGGCAGGTAACAGTTATCCCCTGTAAACGTAAGTATTTTCAAGTAAAATGTAATATTTGTCAGTATCTTAGTTAAATATTTATGAAATTAACTAATTTTCGCAGATTTTTACTTCTATAACGGTTACTATTCTTTATAACTGTTTGTCTGTATTTCATGCCAAGGGCACCTCGGCGTGGTGTAATGGTTAGCAAGCTTGTCTGGCTAGATAAGTTACGACTGAAAAGTGAGCTCGATCCTCACTAGGTGCCCCATACTTTCGTCCTTGTGCCACATCTAAGCCACGCTTAGAAAATAACCTCTATACTGATCACTATACGGATTACTATTTGGTGGTTACTATTCGAGCGAGTATTATCGAGTAAGTACTATTAGTGCGAGTGTTATTCGAAGGCGTCTGACACCAGTATTGTTCAACGGCGTTGCTATAGTTGTATCTGCGATTACGAAGTCTCTACTACAACAAGCATTACGAAAGGGACAACGAGTATTCGTTGACATCACAAAATATTATGATTTGTTTTCTCCTTTCCGGTTTTTTTAATTCTATAGGCAGTGAGCACTGTTGATTTATGTTAAGATAGGTGTCCTTTTTTGTAGTTTTTGTATAAGCAGGGTTCTTTTGGTACTTTCTGTTTGTCCTCTCTCTCTCTCTCTCTCTCTCTCTATATATATATATATATATATATATATTATGCTTAATATAATTATATATTATGGTGACATTTTGCGCTCAAGAATCGCGCTGTCAAATAGAGAATATTTCACATCCCTTGAGAAAGGCCTGCGCGCCAAGAAATAAACTAGGGCGACGGTGAAGGCTCAAGTTTATTGTCGTCTAGTCATTTGATATGTCGTTTCTACTTAACGTTTACAGGTGTAGATTTATTATTTTTAGTGTCATTTTTTAATTGCTGAGAATGTCGAATGTGTGATAGATATGCCCGATTTATATTAATTGGCATGTTTTGGTGATTTCGTGTGGACAGTTGTGCGTACATAGATAAGATGGAAGGGATACCTTACCGTTATTAGTTATTATTGAAAGCGGGACGAAAAAGAGAAAAATGGAGAGAGAGGAAGCTAAAGGATATAAAGTAGAAATAAAACAAGAAAATGTTTTAAAAAAGAGAAGTAATGAAATGGAAGAAACCAAAAATTGAAAGAAGATGTAGAAAAAATAGAGAAAGGAAAGGAAAAAAGAGTAAAGAAATGTAAGGAATCCCAAATTAAAAATAGAATTAAAGAAAGTAAGAAAGAAGTAAAGAAAGAAAGAAGTAAAGAAGTAAAGAAAGAAAGAAGTAAAGAAAGAAGTAAAGAAGTAAAGAAAGAAGTAAAGAAGTAAAGAAAGAAAGAAAGAAGTAAAGAAAGAAAGAAAGAAGTAAAGAAAGAAAGAAGTAAAGAAAGAAGTAAAGAAAGAAGTAAAGAAAGAAAGAATGAAAGAAGTAAAGAAAGAAAGAATGAAAGAAGTAAAGAAAGAAAGAAGTAAAGAAGTAAAGAAAGAAAGAAGTAAAGAAAGAAGTAAAGAAGTAAAGAAAGAAAGAAGTAAAGAAAGAAAGAAGTAAAGAAAAAAAGAAGTAAAGAAAGAAAGAAGTAAAGAAGTAAAGAAAGAAAGAAGTAAAGAAGTAAAGAAAGAAAGAAGTAAAGAAGTAAAGAAAGAAAGAAGTAAAGAAAGAAAGAAAGAAGTAAAGAAAGAAAGAAAGAAGTAAAGAAAGAAAGAAAGAAAGAAAGAATGAAAGAAGTAAAGAAAGAAAGAATGAAAGAAAGAAAGAATGAAAGAAAGAAAGAAAGAAAGAAGTAAAGAAAGAAAGAAAGAAAGGAAAGTAACGAAATTTAAGGAATCCAGAAAGAAACAAAAATTAATGAAAGAAACAAAAAAAGAAAGAAAAAGTTAAAAAAAGATTAAGAAATGTAAGGAATCCAGATGTGAAAGGAAGAAAGAAAGAACGTCGCAAATGATAAACAAAAGAACCATGATGAAGAGAGAGAAAGAGAGGGATTTGTAAAAAAAAAAAAAAATAATGATGAAGCGTAAGGAAAATGTTTTAAAAAAAAGAAAAAGGTAATAAAAGAAAAAATAATATTAATAAAAATCAACAAGAAAACATCAAGTAGAAAAAAATAGGAAGAAGTGAAATATTTACAGAAATTGCTTAGTAGTATTCTAATTATTTTTATAAAACGCAAAAGACAACAGCAAAATCCTAAAATGACCAAAGGACACCCAAGAAGACTTACAGTATTTGTTGCTTTATTATTTTAAATTATTACTTCGAAATCAAAACAAAACACAAACTTAAATACGTGACAAAACGATGATGGCAAACAGAATACGTTCTCCCAAGTCAAGGAGAATACTGTCAGCAATTCTGTATTTATTCTTCGAATTCTTTCTCTGAAGAAATTATAAGCACGTAATTCTTTCATCAAGATGGATGCACCAGTTTTTAGGTTTTACCAGTTTTAAATTTCTGCTTAAACTTTTACTATTTTTATAATTTTATTTTTCAAAATTTCTGCTGTAGAGAGTTATTTTTGAAAACGTCGGTTCGTCTACAAAATTAAGATTCTATCAGAAAAACAAAACAAAACAAACAAAAAACAAACAAACAAAAAACAAAAATAACTTACAGCGCGTGTGAATTTAAGGTCAATGGATATACTTTGAGCGCACGGGTGCGCAAAAACAAAACAAAAATAATTCGTTGTGCTCAAATAATTATGCGAACGAATGGAGTTTGGCCATAAAAACCAATGGCACAGTGTAACCCGGATATACGAGAAACCCGTATATAAGAGAAACCCGGATATAAGAGGCTTCTTCTCCGGTCCCGACAACACTCTTATATCCGGGTTACACTGTACATCCATAAACCAGAATCTTGGTAGAGTAAAGAAACATACATTTTGAAATTCAAACAGCTCACCCAATTTAGGTGAGAAAACCAGATCTAGTTATCATTGACAAAAGAAAAGAAAACTTGTTAAGTGTCAGAATTCACTGTTCGAGAAAATGAAAAAAAAAAAATAAATAAATAAAAATAATTTAGAATTTGCGAAAGAATGGAAAAAAAAGGAAACATATGATACAGTCGTAAGAATCGAACACACTACACTTAAGAATAGATTGAGATCAAAATTTTCAATACCACGGTACTACACCAAGCGTTCATATTAAGTAAACCTTGTGATTCAAGGGACAGATATTTATCAAGCTTAGTCTAGCATAAAAATGCAAAAATGAGGCTTTGTTGATGAATTAAACTCATTGCCAATGGTTTGCAAGTCTAAACTGGTTAAAATCACTTCAGTTCTCATAAATTTTGTTTGACAAAACCAATATTCGACACAGAACCAGATATATGAAACACCCAGATAGGGTCAGCTTTACTATTTATAAGTGTTCAAACTATCATATCTGCCTTTCTACGGCAGACACCTGCATTATATATATATATATATATATATATATATATATATATATATATATAAATATCGGAGAAAATTCAGTAGTCGTTTTATTAAATAAATTGTGCCATCCAAGTATGTGTCATATCAAGTTGAAAAATATCGTAAACTATAAATATCTCATAAAAAGAGCCGTTGATAAAGAAACGAACTTTTAAGTGACTTTTGCACGCAATTCAGACGAAAAACAAATTCAAATTATTAAATATTAAAATTAAAACTGTTTGCTTAATTACCAGTCAAGCAAATAATTTTCTGGAATTTAATATTGACTTGAAATATTATTCAAGTAATTTGCAAGTCTCTGGGGGGAAGAGTTCAGACTGGAAGAAAACATTTCTGTTACAGAGATCGCCACTTGTTAACGTGGCATCCAAGAAACAGGATGTCTGCATTTATTTAAAAGCTTCTAACTATTTCAATTCCCTCTGCACCTCATGGAACATTATTGAAGATATTAAGCCTCTAAGATAAAAAAGAAAAATTAATAAAATGACGTACAAGAAGAGTAAAAATAAGGAATAATTACATAAAAAGTATTGATTACAGAAACAAATATGAAAAATAATTTAAAAATTATTAATACCTGTTAAGAAAAAAAAACTTCAAAAAACAGACGAACGTTTGAACTTGTAAGGAAGCTTTATTTAATGCAATCTGACTATTACCCATAAGTGAGGTTCGACCATTTCTTTTAAAGTCGAGTAGTTCGAAACTTATATAATTTGTTACTTTATTATTTAAAAATATTTCTTCGAAATTCAAAACAAAATACAAAATTAAATACATGACAAAGTGATGATGCCAAACAGAATAAGTTTTCTCAATTCGAGGAGGACACTGTCAGGAATTCTATATTTATTCTTCGAATTATTTCTCTGAAGAAATTATATGCAAACGTCAAAACATGTAATTCTTTGATCAAGATGGCTGTACGAGTTTTTTTTAGGTATTACCAGTTTTAAATTTCGGCTTAAGCTATTACTATTTTTAAAAATTTTATTTTTCGAAATTTCTGTTGTAAATATTTTTTTGAACAGTTGATTAGTTTACAAAATTAAGATTCTATCAGAGTTAAGAAAAACAGACGAACGTTTAAATGCAATTTGACTACTGCTCATAAGTGAAGCTTGATCATTTCTTTTATAGTCGGAGAGGAGACAACTATGGTTGCCTTCCATGACAATAACAAAGTAAAGGTCAGTTTTCCAGCCCTTTAAAAAAAAGGGCGAAAAAAATTTATATCACTAGCCAGACCTCCAAATATTTTCAGGTTTGAATGGTTTTTGAAACCATTGCCGAACACTTGATGTAAATTTTTACAGTGTAACCCGGATATAAGAGAGTTGTCGGGACCGGAGAAGAAGTCTCTTATATTCGGATTTCTCTTATATCCGGGTTTGGTCTATTTTGTTTAGGTATGTATGGCTCTAATTTGGGACCAGAGAAAATCTCTCTTATATCCGGGTTTCTCTTATACCCGGGTTTCTTATATCCGGGTTACACTGTAGTACGAAAGCATCGCGGTTATTATGATTACTAAGTTGACTGTTTTAGGAAAGGGCTCTTATTTAAAAAAATTTCATTATTTTTTTGTTTGTTTGTTCACGGCGATAGGAGATCCAAAATTGTTATCTAGAGTATTTGCTTTAGAGTAATTATTATGGTGGGTTAAAAATGTATTCATTAGTATTCACAAACCGTTTAGTACAACTATTATTGACGCGTTGATTAGTACCCGTTTTACATTTCCCTTCTTCGAAGATGTAAAGCAGGCAATCTTTTTCATGCGAATATATCACCCCTTCTCCCGGAAATTTACGGGTATTATACTCCTTGTAGATATTGTACTTTGTCTATACATTACGTTTACGGGATTTCTTTGTTTTCCTTATCTCCCTTTCTTCTGAGATCTTGATATATTTATTTTTCTAGGTAATCTCGACCTTGCTCATCCCATGTTGTATTTAGGATATTCTTCCAGTCTTACGTCTTCATCAGATATTTCGGAATCCTCTTGGCTCTGTTGATCATCTGCAGCCATATCTTCATTTGTTTCAATCTATGCGATTATGTCTCCGTGTTGGTCTGCAAGATCATAACTGGGAATGCTTTTTATTCTTCTCCTCCTCATAATATTCTTGGGGTCTTTATTTGATCTGCATGGGCTATTATGATGTTCCCATTTTTTGTTGCTATAATTGTCGTGCTTTCGCCTATTTGCATTATAAAATTGGTCCTTTCTGGATACGATTCCTTATTCTTTTGGTATCGAAAGAAAATAAAAATGGGAGTACATATGGAAAGTTTTTCGTCCTTCCCCTCCCTATGATCTTTTTGGGGCCTTATTTGACCTGCATTTTATTTTTTGCTTACGGCCATATCACGTTGGAATACCAGTTCTCGTATGATCACCAAAGTTAAGCAAAAACAGTACCTAGATGGGTGACCGATTGGGAAGAACAAGCTTGGATGTGCGTGTGGTGTAACAGTTTGGAATTGGAAATCGGAGAGCTGAGTTCCAATTCTAGTTGGGTTCATTATATTCACTTAAATACCCATTGTGAAAGATATGAATCGACCTCTTCTTAATTAGTAAACCTTGTTAGATTTATAAACGTTTTCTATTTCTTCTTTATCTTATCATTTTTTAGAATTCAGATCAATATTTGATCTGTATTTGATCCCAATTCATATATATGTATATAGATAGATAGAAAGAATGATATATATATATATATATATATATATATATATATATATATATATATATATATAGAGAGAGAGAGAGAGAGAGATAGAGAAAAGAAACAAACTGAAGACTGATTTATGATTGCAATAGTTACGGTGTTTCAGATCAAGTAAAAACTAGGTTTTCAAATGAATTTTTCAAGCATGTTTTCCTCGCTTAAAATAGTAACGTATCACAATCTTGCTATCTTCTACATAAATTTGTGTTCTATTAAGAAATGAAAAGAAACAAATGTTTGATAAAACAATGAAAAACCAAGAGAAGAAAACAAACGCAGATTAGGAATTGGGGAAAATAAAATGATAAAGAAAACAAAGTAAAAAAAAAAAAAAACAAAGAATTGAAAAAATATCTAGAAGAAAAACAGAAATTAGGATCACCAAAATTAAGCAAAATCAGTACCTAGATGGGTGACCGTTTGGGAAGAACAAGTGTTATAAGCTTGAGTGTGTGGGTGGTGTAACAGTTTGGAATTGGAAATCGGAGAGCTGAGTTCCAATTTCAGTTGGGTTCATTATATTAACTTACGCGCAAATACCCTTGGGAAAGATATGAATCGACCTCTTCTTAATTAGTAATCATTGTATCAATAAAAATCATTATTTCAAAAAATTCTTAAAATTTAATTTTTTTCTGGCTTTAAATAACCCGCAACAGATTGATAAGGAAAAACAAATCAATCACTAAACAAACATTTTTTTGCTATGTTGTCGCTTCTTATAAAAGTGGCCCTTACCAAATCTGTTTCCTTATTCTTTTTATACCGAGGTAATGGCTGGTATGCTAATCTTGTCGACCGCGCATGAGTGTAGTGACTTTGATTGCTCAGCTAATGTGGCCAAGTGCTAAACTAAGCTTAGAAAACACCATTATGCTACTCGTTTTGTGTCAATTCACCCCAAGCAATGGAAAAATGACAATAAAATGTAAGGGGCAACTGGGTATGAAAGAGACTTTAGAAGGAACCGGAAACTAAATCCTAAACAGGAAACAAGGGATAAACCTCTACTCCTGTTCAAAAGATAGAGGAGGAGTATGAACTGGGCAATAGGCGAATCTATCTACTCTTATTTATCTCGAAAATCACGCGAAAAAACATTTTTAAAGCTTCCAAAGCTATAATATTAATATCAATATAATATCAATCTTTGATAATGTAAATCTATTATATCCGTATTATAATAATAGACAATTTATGATTTACAAAGGACAACAAAGTAGATGAAGAAGGGAGAAGAGATATGTTCGACTATATCAGTTATCATGATAGTGCAATGCAAAATACATTTAAGCGACAGACACCTTCTCTGTTTTTAACTATTGTGCTAACAAATCATTCCATTTTATCTCTCTCTCTACTTCGCAGTCCTTTTTTTAAAATTTTTTTTAAAAGCATTTCACCCCAAGCAAGGCGGGAATCCACTAGCACCCAAGGGGTTACAGAGGATTTGGAGCGAGAGCAGATAGGAGTGATAGAGGAAAGGAGAAGGAGAAGGATAGTGGATAGATCAAGGCAACTGGAGATGTGGATAGATCAAGGCAACTGGAGATGTCGATTGACATTACATTTGAATAGTTGGAGATTATAGCTATCAGGGAAACAGGAATAGGGAAGGGAGTTACACAGGCGAGAGGTGCGAGATATGAAGCTATTGGAGTAGAAGAGACGGCTACATTTAACAGTTTCAACAGTGAAAGGGTGAGAGCGGGATGCCAGCCTAGTAGGACGCTTGAATTCATGAAGTCTGGGAACCAGCGCAAGCAGCTCATCGGAGCAATTACCATGAAAGTATTTGTAAAAAAGACAGAGAGAGGTGACGGCGCGTCTGTGAGAGAGCAACTGCAGACGAGATGCCAGATCAGGGCCAATTACATTGCATATCCGTTTCTGGATCTTATCAAGAACCCCGAGGCAAACAGAAATATATGGTAGCAATACTCCATGCAAGGGCGAATGGTTGATTTGTAGATTTGAAGGATCGATTCCGGGTAGAAAAATGTCCTAGTGCGGCACAGGGAGCCAACTTTCCTTGCGGTGGACGCAAAAATTGACTCAATGTATTTGTTCCATCTCAGGTCAGCAGACAACATGAGACCGAGCAGCCGCAGGGAGGTGCTCTCGAGAAGTTGAGCGTCAGACATTCTAATGGGGGGCAGGGAAGGATCTCTGTGGTGACTAATAGAGAGCAGTTTTGTTTTTGAGACGTTAAAGTTAACCAGCCAATTCCTGCCCCAGTTCACGACCAATTGGCGGTCCTTTTCGAGACGAACGGCCAGGTTAGTTTTGTCAGCGACACTAGATTTGTTTTTGAGGCAGGAGTAAATTGTAGTGTCGTCCGCGTAGATGCCTACTTGGGAATCTATGGCGTCAGGAAGATCGTTGATGAAGATAAGGAACAGAGTAGGGCTAAGGATGGACCCTTGAGGAACACTTGCGTTCGTAGGACAGGAGCGGGAGTAGAATTCGTTGAGAACGACCTTCAATTCTCGGTTTGACAGGAATGATTGTATTAGGTCAAACAATCGACCTGTAATTCCATAACCCTGGAGCTTGCGAAGAAGGCCGGCATGCCAAACCCTATCAAACGCTTTGGAGATGTCTAGAGCCACGGCAAAAGCTTCTCCATTATTTTGAAGAGCTTGGTAGACAATTTAAGTGATGGCCGTAAGCACATCAGCTGTAGATCGGGCAAAGCGGAAACCATATTGCTTGTCTGAGAGCAGATCATGGGATATAAGGTGGTTAACCACTTCGGCGTTGATTAAGGCTTCGAAGACTTTGCCGAAGAGAGGTAGGAGTCTGATAGGACGGTAATTAGAAGGGTCAGAGGGGTCACCAAAGTTCTTAAAGACAGGAACTATCGATGAGGGCTTCCAGCAGTCTGGAAAACAAGACTCCTTGTGGCAGTAGTTGTATAGTTTGGAGAGGGCGGGTGCCAGTTCAGGCGCGCATTTCTTCAAGACAATGGCTGGTATCCCATCTCCACCACTAGCCTTGTGGGGGGCTAAATTAGAGATAATGCCCAGTATCAATGACGGGGTTATGTGCAACCCGCTCAATAGGGCCTCAGTTCTAAGAGGGAATTGGGTATGAGTACATCGGAAGAGTCGACCGTTGAATTGAATGAAAATTTCCGAGCAAAGCATTCAGCCTTGTCGGCAGATGAGGTCAGGACCTCAAACTGGTTGAATAAAGGAGTTATAGAAGGTTTGCTATTGTTAAGTACGCTCTTGCATAGACGCCAATAATCCTTGGAGCCGAATTTGCGAGATGCAATACGTTCCTTCATTCGAGCAGCAAATAGTGACTTAGCTTCGTTGAGGACACGCTTACACTCGTTACGGGCAGAGGCAAAGATACGTCTATTGTAGTCGGACATGTCGCTATGGAATAGGTGGAAGAAGTGGTTCCTATGGGCAATGGCGGCTGAGCAAGCAGCGGAGAACTAAGGGGAGGAGCGCGATTTGACCTTAAATTTCCTTGAGGGGATGAGAGCGTCGATTCCAGCTTTAACCCAGGAGGAGACCTGAGAAGCATATTCTTGAACGGGGAGCATAAAGACAACATTCCAGGGGACATCGCGGAGGAAATCACGGAACAAGTCCCAGTCAGCTCGTTGATAGCAGAACGAGGTTCTAGTGGTAGGAGGTTCTTTGCAGGGGGTGGAGTTGAAGGAGATAAAACACAGATCGAGAAGAGAGGCCTTAGAGGTTGTTGGCAAAGTGCGTGTGGAAGTCAACTATCTGCGTGAGGGATTGAGAAACTGAAAAATGAAGTGTTTGAATGCCTGCAAGGTCAGTAGTAGCATTCCTAAGCCACTTGGTATGATGGGCGTTAAAATC
>OZ038477.1:131893334-131947135 GCA_964036315.1 Acanthosepion esculentum
ATACACACACGCACGTACACGTTATATCTCCCTCAATTATAAACCCTTTTAGCTAATCTATCACATTTGTTATTCTGTGATTTCCTTACTGTTGTCTCTTTCCCGTTTTTTGCCGTTAATTTTGAGGAGAATAAATGTCACTTTCATTAATATTAGAAATTAAATTTGATTAAAAACGAGGTCTTTAAACTTTTTACGCGGGTTATTTACGTAATGTTCCCAATACAAAATCTTTATTGACGCATAAACACTGACCTCTAACCCCTCTTCTTATTCCCTCAACACCTATTTTCTTATGATGATGATTTATAACTTAAATTTTTTTTTTATCATTGAATGACAGCAGAAGTCTAGAATGAATGGGGAAACTGTTTAATGTTTAGATAGGCTCGAAGCATATAAATACTTATTTGGTTTGCTTTAAGAAATCAATGATAGTCATGAGTTTCGTATCGTAGAGTTCCTCAAATTTTCGAATTGCGATATGTGATGAGCAGAAGTACGCAGAGAACTTTTTCAAAGCTGGAATACATTCAGATACTTTAAACGGAAGCCATCAAAAAAAGAACACGTGACACTTTATAGTTTTCATAATTTTTTGCGTTTTTCTTTGAGATGTTATCATTATAGACATTCTAGATAACATTGGTAAGCGTAGTTTAATGTGGCATAAAGGCCAATAAAGAGAGAAAAAGACAAGAGTGTCTCACCCATTTTTCGGGTGGAAGAAGGTCTGTCTGCTTTGAAAGTTAGCATTCGAACTCCTAGTGTTTTATTTTACTTAGGATCAAACACCAACGATTAGCACCCTAGTTTTGTGATGTCAACGAATACTCGTTGTCATTTTCGCAATGCTCGTTGTAGTAGAGACTTTGTAATCGCAGATACATCTATAGTACGCCGTTGAACAATACTGGTATCAGACACCTTCTAATAGTATTCGCACTAATAGTACTTGCTCGATAAAACACTCGCTCAAAAAGTAAAAAGCGTATTGATCCGAATAGAGAATAGTGTAGAGAAGCGGTTCGTATAGTAATAGAGGATAGAATAGAAATGGTGATCCGTATAGTATAGAGGATAGACTAGAAATAGCGATCGTTAATCGTCAGCTACTTCCTACATATATGCGTTTCCTCTATGGTCACGTGGTCGACTTAATTCAATAATGGGATCGTTCGTGTTTGCACACTAGCGATTTATGTTCAAACTCAAGTGTCGGCAGCGACACTTTATTCCTATATAACACCTAGGGAAATACTTAACTAACTCAGCAACTAAATTTAGCATAAATTTAACATTTGTTTCACTTTTCATTTGGTTCATAACAAAGAAAAATAAGAATTTATGTAGTTTGTATTATGTCTTGAAATTTATATTGTTTACATTAGACAAAATGAGTGTTTCGAACAAAATCACGGAGAAAAATTCATACAAAAATATAATAAGCCTGAGATGAAACAAAAAGCTTAGAATAGGAAAGACAAAATTTATAAACAAACGCACACTCTAGTAAACATTTATAATTAAAATCAGAAAGAGACAATTGAAATTTCTAGGGCATATTATGGAGAAAAAGTGTTTGGGAAATTTAACACTAACAGGACATTACTGAAGGGACGAGGAGCAGAGAGAAGCAGCAAGTAACCCAATGAGCTTGTGTAAATAGATGGCATGTCGGGGACAACAGGGATGTTATAAAGTGAAATGTTGCTGAGAGAAACAAAGAAAAGGAAGCCGTAGAGAGTAATGATCGCCTGCGCTTGAAGATACACGACACATAAAAAGTCATCTTATGAAAGATTGCTAAATTGGTAACGCCCGAGCCCCCACCACCAAAACGAAATATTATGAAGAATGTACAGTGTGACGTTCTTTTTTTAATTATTCATTTTCACCTGAAACTTGATATAGATTTCATTTAAAGTATTTTAGTGGCTACTGGTTATTTCTTTGTAGCAGCGTAAAACAGAAGTGGACATGACTACTACATCCGTGCGCGGAATAGAGAAATATAATTTATCAGTTAGTGGGTGAACTCAAATAGCGCAGAAATTATTTGCAGATTTCGAAGACAACTTATCGCAGACGGCGTCGACATTGAAGATGACGGAGTCATCTACGCTAACAACAAAGATGAAACTAACTTGACGTCTATCTTTGATATGGACAGCAGTGAAGCAGGCAACTTTTTGAGGAAGAAGGACAAGATTACTTTGTGGACGATGTCGATTATCGAAGATAACATATACATTGCCTATACTGATAACGAAGATAAAACTGTCATGACGTCTATATTTGATACGGACGGCAGTGAAGCAGACATCTTTTTAAGGAAGAAGGACAAGATGACTCTGTGGACGATGATGACATCAGAGATAATGTATACATCGCCTATGCTAACAACAAAATGAAAATGTCATGATGTCTATATTTAATACGGACAACAGTGAAGCAGACATCTTTTTCAGGAAGAAGGAGATGATTCTGTGAAAGATGATAATGTATACATCGCCTGTGCTGACAACAAAGATAAAAATCTCATGACGCCTATCTTTGATACGGATAGCAGCGAAGCAGACATCTTTTTGAGGAAGACGGACAAAATGACTCTGTGGACGATGATGATATCGAAGATAACGTATACATCGCCTATGCTGACAACAAAGATAAAATTGTCATAACGTTTACCTTTGATACGGACGGCAGTGAAGTCGATTAAATAGCCTTAATATATGTGGGAATAGTTTTTTCTTAAACAAATACCGTGCTCTATTTACATTATTCGGACTATTGTCCTCATCTTTGTCGCCATGTTTATCACAACGTTTCGGCCGTTGTACGCTCCGGCCTTCTCCAGAAATTCATACACAGATGTCCTCAAGGACACATGGCACAGTGGATAAAGGCGTTAGTTAGATCCAGGGACAGGACCCCCAAAGAGTGTGAGTTCAATACCTGGTTAAGGCAGTGGAGAACTTTCAGAGGGGAATTAACATGAGATAACTGACATCCATTAGACGTGGCACGTGGAACTAGAACAGTCTACCCCAGTGAGCGAAATAAAGGGTTCAGTTCGACATTCCAACTACTGAAGAAGGCCGGAGCGTACAACGGTCGAAACGTTGTGATAAACATTGCGACAAAGATGAGGACAATAGTCCGAATAATGTAAATAGTGTACATAACACCTCATCTCAGAAATCTAGACAGATACAAATACAGTGTTTATCGATTAATACGGTTTGAACCATTGATATAGATTATTTTGGATTATAACGTTTCGAATGTGGGTACAGACGCAGCCTGAAAAAAAGTTAATATTTATCTTTCGTATATATAACACCCGCCTAGTTTTACGGCTTAAAAATCTGAAAAACTGTGCGCATTATACATAGATAATTACGTTACTTAAGTTAAGCGTTCAAGCTTCTACAGTTTAACAATGATTAGCAAGACAGACTTCTAAGCCGGTTTCGATCCTTATTAGGTACCTCATAAATACAACTCTTTGCCACGTAAAGCGAGGTTTAATAAATATTTACTTTAATTAATTTTATCATTGTAAACTGTGAATAGAATGAAATGGGACTGGATTGTGGTTGAGATCATTTTAATTGCGTAGTTTCTATCGGCGTCAGTGGTCGATGTTCAAGCCAACGTAAATCAGGATACTGAATGCTGATTTTTAAAGCAAGCAAGCTCTCAGCACTTCAAAGATTAACACGGCGCAATTTTTATACCACGTAGTCTTCTGTTAGTCTTAGCTTATTAAATATCAATAAAAAAAAATTGTGAGATAATTTTTAAGTAAATAGGATCTCAGCGACCGAGATTAACTATTTATTAGACTCAATGTATACAAAACCGTTAAATATACAATTTGCTTGAAGACCTTTAAGCTGACCGAAGATTTTGTTCGCTTCACTTCAACATTCTGTTAGGTTTACAACGCTTTGTCCTGCATATTCTTTCTGTCATTATAAGGCTGTCTCACTGTTAGATGTTTTGCCAAATGTCTCGTCAATGGCATGTCACGATTGTTGGGGAAGACTGAAGCAATCACGACAAAAATTCCTCTTTAATACTAGTACTATATAATCGGGTAGGGTTTTATATTACTTGAGAGTTTTTCGTACCTCATCCACGATGGCATGTTCGATACGTGATTGCAATTAATCTGCCCCTCGCATAGGGAGGGGGGTAGATCCATAAATTGCTGAAGATTCCACGGTGTTTTCCTTTTGGGTTTCATAAGATCAGGGATTAATCTTAATCTTACTCTTTTAAATGTAATAGAGAGATGCGACATCCGGGGCTGTAAACTACTATATTGATCATTATCCCAGCCCCAATGACTGTAATGCCCGGCAGGGCCCAGTGAGTATACAACTTCATGTCACTTGAGGAGGAAATGTAAACCTCCACGTTGCCTCGGAGATGACATGAAGGACTCACTGTGGTGTCAAGAATCATTTAGATCAAGAAAATAGAATTCCAAATGATTCGTAAATGACATTAACTGAAGAGTAAACTCATGGCGTACAATGAATAAATAAAATAAATTAAAAAAAGGAAATCTACTTACCATCGCAAATTCTTTCCAGTAATTGCGACCGAATCATTTCTAAATCGTCGTAAGATGGAACTTTAAATAAGTGTTCGGTGGCAGGGGAACTGCACAGCATTTTAATTTCTTCTGCCGAAAAAGCTTCTCCGACTGCGATGACAAAAAGTTCGATACCCTGTGATCTGGCTCTCTCGGCCTCGTCTAAAGCAGAGACTGGGTCTTCAGATCCACTGTCCACCACGATAATCCCGATCTTTTTGGCCATGGTGCGCTTCCCGTTTGCCATTTCAAATCCATGACGCCGCAATTTGTAGATGAGTTTAGCCAAATCCGAAGATTTCAGTTCAAGGCTTTCGAGAACTGCATTTTTGTCCTTATGGGCACTGAATGAGAAACCCGATGTGCGGGGGCAGTTATTTGAAAGCAGACCTACTTGGATATGTTCGGGATCGATATCGAATTCTTTAACAACAGACTTGATGAAATTAAGGGTTTGTTTAGTGCGGGAGACGCCGGCATTAGCAGAATCATGAGCAAAGAGAACATCAGCTGGTTGTCTGGTACCACAACCTAAATTAGAAAAGATTAATGCCAGTTTAATTTGAATTAAAGCAATGCTTATTTATAGAAGTGTACACTCTGCAATGGTTATGGACGCGGAACGTGTCGAGTTCGAATTCCAGCCAAGGCTGTTGTGTTCACTTTCACACAAATACTCTTGGAATCTATGTCTTCTGACTTCTTGGAGACAGACCGACCTCTTTATCTTTGGTTGGTAACCAGCATAAGGAAAACACTTAATCCAATACTGGTTGGGATTATGGCTAGCAACTCCACCCTCTAAAAACCCTATTTGCTATAGAAATAACAGCTGCAACGCCTAGCATGTTGAAGCAGTGGCCCCATGTTCTACTGGGAGTCTACAATGTTCAAAATAATAATGCTGTCTGGAGATGTGGTGTCGGTAGTGGTGGTGTAGTGAAGTCTACAATATTAACACACAACAATGAGTGTTTATTAGCTGAAACTAATCCCCAAAATACTTCCAGGTAATTAATGCAGGGTGTCAAGTTCGTGTGAACTTTAAAAAATTTATAACTTTATTTGTATTTGCGATAGAAATAATCTGTAAAAAATGATGTAAAGTTTAATGTGCCTAGTTTTAAGTATAGCTAAAATAACTAATGTGATTTCAGGCACATTACTGTAAATCAGTTGGCAAATGTTTTCCGTGAACTGCAAAATCGTATTGCACTTTTTATTGCTAATATTGGAGCACATGTGGAAACTTAAATAAAATTTCAATAAAACCTTAAAAATATACATTTACTTCTTTCTAATCCTTTTTACAAATTATTTCTCTCGCAAATACAAATAAAGTTATAATTTTTTTAAAAGTGCACACGAACTTTATGGACACCCTGTATATGATTAATAAACAAAATGCATAGCTAACCAAATTGTATTTGCCGATATTCGTCTTTTTATCTGAGTTGCTTTTATCTTATATGTCTCAAGGTTTTCTGATAAACAAAGTTTGGCAAAACACCTTACTGTGGAATAAATAATTAGTAAGCACGAGCATTACTACTGTATTGCGTTTGATATTTATTTATCAGGTGCCCACTCACACGTAACTTTGTAGTTAAGTTAAGATTGATAAATATACGTAATAAATACTATATATTAATGTTGTTATATTGTTTATCAGCCACTTATGTAACCACTGATTTTAGCAGTAGGCTTGAGACTTGAAGATGTGGTTCCACTGAACAACGCCGAGAATATCATGGACAGAGTATTTGAGAAACGAGGATGTTTTAAGGAGAATAGGAACTACGAAGAAGCTGCTAACAATCAGAAAGAGACGGCTTAATTTGTTGGGATACATAATGAGAAAAAGAAGGCTTGGAAAATGTAACACTCACAGGGCATAACGAATGCAATTTAAGAAGGAGAAAACAACAAGTGACATTATGAGTTTGTGGCAATGAAGACAAAGCAAAGACAAAGAGAGATGGTAAAGGATCATAGGTCACTTAGAAAAACAAAACACTGAAAGCTGTGGAGAGCCATGGTCACCTATGTCCCGAAAGGACATAAGTTAATAGAAATTAAGATATGCCAGAAATAGAACAATAGTTAAATTCGCGGATCGTATTTCGTAACTTCGATCATCACTCCATGTCCTGCTACTGTTATTGTTTCAATAATAATAATAATAATAATAATAATAATAATAATAATAATAATAATAATAAGGGAGAATAGATTTAGACTTTGTCACAAAGATCAGGGAACTGGAACAAGATGAAGCCAATAAGTACCTGGGAATTAGCGATGGTATACAACATACCCAAATGAAGGAGAAGGTAAGACATGAGTACTACAGGTGTGTGCGTCTGGTACTAAATACCGAGCTGAATTCAAAAACAGAATATCATCCATAAACACCTTGGCTGTCCCTATGGTGCAATACAGCTTTAACATCCTTAATTGGACCATAGCTGACATTAAGCGAATGGACGCCAAAACGAGAAAGCTTCTCACTTGCTACCGCATGCATCATCCCAAAGCTGATGTTGATCGTCTGTATGTGCCCAGACCCGAAGTAAGCAGAGGATTAGTTCAACTAGAACTATCCTACAAAACTACAACAATTGGCCTTCAAAGATACCTGGAAAACTACAGAAGACTGTATAATGATATGTGTCAAGAACATGAAAGTAGTAAGCGTTTTTATTCCGTAGTAAAGGAAGCCAACAAATTCAAAATGGATTTTCAAATGGGTGCAGAAATACAAGTAAAGCACAATATACCGACTGAAGCTGCAAATTACATAAAAAAGAAAGCAAAGACAAATGAAACTGACCAGATAGAGAAACAATACTTTGCTCGTAGCAAACAAGCTGATGAAGACAAACTCCGTACCCATCAGTGGCTACGGAGTGCAGGATTAAAAGCTGAAACTGAAGGTTTTATCCTTGCTGTACAAGACCATTGCTTGTTAACTAGAAATTATCAAGTACACACTAAAATATTGTGTTAGCCCAAAATGCAGGTTCTGTGATAAATATCCAGAAACAATTGATCATCTTGTATCAGGTTGCACGGTATTGGCACCGACTGAATATAAAATCCGACATGACAGAGTTGGCCAATATCTGCACTGGAAAATCTGCAACTTCTACGGGAAGGAAACTGAAAGAAATTGGTATGAACATCACCCAGACCCGGTTAAGGAGATAGGACCTGTAAGGAATTTTATGGGACTACATAATACACACAGACAGAACTATCAAAGCTAATCGCCCAGACATCGTTATTAGAGACCACAAACAAAATGTACCTCCTTATTGATATGGTAGTCCCAGCAGACTGCAATGTATCTTTGAAGATCTTCAGAAAGCTATCAAAATACAAGGACCTTGAAATCGAAATCTCAAAAATGTGACTCATGGGAACATCAACAATCTCTGTTGTAGTTGGAGCCCTCGGGTTGATTGGAAAAGATTCCAATAGACTAATTGAAGAGATTCCTGGAAGCCCATGTCTTAAAGAAATACAAAAAATTGTTCTCACGAGTACAGACCATACCTTACGAAGGGATTTATCTATGTAAAATATGTGCGATATTTTTTTTTTTGGTGGGGCAGTAGAAAATGCCATGATGCCATTTCTAACCTTAGGTCTCTGGTCGGGACCCGGAACGAAATGTGTACACACCAGAAATCAAAGGAAATAATACTACTAATAATAATACAGATATGATTGCGAGGTGCCTGACTTTAACCAGCTGGACATGTTGCATAAGTGCTGAAGCACTGTGTAACTCTGTTCCGGAACAGGAGTTTTATTATTATTATTATTATTATTATTATTATTATTATTATTATTATCGAATCTAACACCCATCCAGTGTTGAACACTGAGCGTTGCCTGAGGTGTTAAGGTTTCAAGGTCGTTATGTGTGCATGAATCTTCAAGATTGGAGCAAATTAGAAGATGCTCCATAGTTTTGAATTGCTCGCATTAGCAGTTGGGACATAGGGCATGTCCCAATTTCTGAATTTTGGCTCTACAGCGACTCACAGCCTCTCGGGGGCGATTTAGGCAGGACCAGAAGGACCAAACATCACTGGAGCCAATGGGAGGGATCCTTAGGGCTTGGAGAGAGCCTGTGTTCCACGTTCTTAAGTTGGTTGCACCACAGGGGCAGACACCGACTAGGAGCGCTGTTGTTTAGTGGTTCGACTAAATGTACAAAATCGTCGCTTGAGGCCCTTTGTCATTAGTTCACAGGCGCGGAGCGGATGACGAGAGTCATTTTCTGTTTCAACTTCTCAAGTTGGGAGTGGACTGTCATTCTGATGCAAGTAGGAGCGATGCCACTAAGCAAGTAGAGGTCATTCATTTTGCAGAAATAGTGGGGAAGAATCATATCCGGGTGTCGAGAGATTTTTTTAAAGTTTGAAAGATGAGGCAGCCAAGATGACTTAGGAGTCACAACTAACTGCTTGGGAACACCTTCAATCGGAAACCGTCTCAGTGGACTGGGCTACTCGACTTGACGGTATTTGTAACTACGATCCCACCTGCGTTTATCGAAACCTGTCACCATATCGTGCTACTTTGGTTGTGATGCAGATGCCCAGTATACTCTTAGACTGGTTATCGTGATTTGTACACTGAGCTCCGTATATTTGTACCCCAGCGTCACTCTGTTGGCGGCTGCTATGACTGACTTCCTCGTCAAGTGTATTATGTCTAGATAGTGTACTACCAAGTAGACAAACGTATGCACGACTTCTATTTTTATTACCCTTGACGTAGATTGATGGTGAAATATACATACATATTTTTCTCCTATGCAACACGCATCGTGGACAATGTTTTGTCTCCATTTTAAATAACATGGGTTTTGTTCATTGGAGCGTTATTGTTTCTACAGTAATTGTTTAGAATTGATTAATTTGTTTTTCCGGCTTGTCAACCCTTTGTAGGTTAATAAAGTTGAAATATATATTTTTTGGATTGTAAGTATAATTTATTTTTTTGCAAGTGACTATTGCATCAGCATTTTTGCAGATAACAATGATTTTTCCAGATACAAGACTTACTATTTAACCCATAGCTGGGAGAGAAGATATAAATTCATACATTTCACTTCGATAAGCGCATAATAATATAATGAACCCGAGTTGAATTCGAACTCTGCTCTACGATTTCGCATTTCGTGTCGATATCCATTACGCCACCCACATCCAATTGTTTGGTAAAGACACGAATCCACTTCCCTTACAGTTATTGGTGAATAGTAGGACAGTTAGAGCCCTTTCGTCATATAAGACCGTCCAGCTAACAGAAGGTTTCATTGAGAAAAAAAATTCCGAAAAAACAAACAAAAACAAAACAAAATGAAAATAGGGAAGGTTAGGTACCAGGTCAGAATCCCAGCCCCATAAAAAGAAAACAAACAAAAAAATCTCTTATAGTTTTGGGCGTTTCAAAATGCGAAGATAGGCTGAACAGATGACGTTTGTTACCATACTTCCCTAGTGATTTCATTTTCAAAAATTGTTTTCTTTAGTGACCAATGCTACAAAAACGCCTCCGCGTGCGCATATATAAGTCTGTATAAGTAAATATAACGCATGCATATCTGTGGGTACATAGTGTGTGTATATATATATATATATATATATATATATATATATATATATATATATATATATATATATATGTAGTCATGCAAGAATCTGTGCATATGTAAATATCTGGTTGTTTGGTTGTTTTGTTTTATGGCATATCAACCTCAGTGGGTCATTTAATGACAACAAAATTTTAAAGTATACATATATATTTGAACCATTTTTTTATTACAAAGTATTTCTGGTATTAAAACCTATTTTACACAAGTATGAGTGTTAACTATTTGCCCATAGCTGGAATCCTAACAAGTGCTAACACCCCGGGTCAGGGTGGACCTGAGAACACCAGCAATTAAGAGGTGGTTCCACGCTCCTCAAAACCTCCTGATCAGAAGCCTTGCTGTTGGACTTAGTTTATCGTCTTACCTTGGACGCGGATGTAGTTTATCGTCATACCCAGGACGGATGTAAATATCTGGATATTGCTAGTTCGTGTGTAGTTTATATTGAGTTAGTTAGTTTAATGACATATCAACACTTGGGTTATTTATTGTCGAATATATGTCTTATAGGACAAAAATCACTCTGAATTGATAGATGGGCAGATATAGGTTTGGTTTACACTAGTCAAAAAGGTAGACATTAGGCCCGGTTTGAACTAGAATAAAAATAGACAAAAGTCCAGATTACACGAGTGAAAAAGGTAGAAACAGATCCGGTTTACAAGAGTCAAAAAAGTAGACACTTCACCGGTTTACACTGGAGTCAAAAAGATCAACATAAGCCCAGTTTACATGAGTACAAAAGGTCGACATAAATCTGTTTTACACTACTGTCAAAAAGGTCAACATTGGTCCGATCTACACTGGAGTCAGAAAGGTAGATATGGGTCCAGTTTACACGAATCAAAGCATCAAATTTGCACTAGATGCTAACGATAAGTATATTGTCACTTGTTTCGTCTTCTATGTGCCGTGTCCCTTCAAAATGTAGGCGATCATGGCTCTCCACAATTTCATGCCCTTTGTAGCTCTTAATAAATTTCGTTTTTTTGTTATCTGTCCTAAAATTTGTTCCGCCATCCATTTACTCAAGCTCGCGAGGTAGGTTATGCATTGTTTTCATCTGGCCCTCTTGCCTTCAAGCTGTCGTGTGAGTATCAAATTTTTCAAGCTCTCTTTCCTTATTATGTACCCTAGAAATTTCAACTGTCTCTTCTTGATGTTAAGTATACGTGTCCTTTTTGCTTCCATTTTGTCTAAAACTTCGTCGTTGCTCACGTGTTCGGTACATAGTATTCTCATCATCCTTCTGTAGAACCACATTTCTGTTGCTAATGTTCAGAAATTGTCCAGCGAAATATCTTAAATTTAAGCTATGTTTCAGGATGATAATGCACTTAGGTGCCTTGCTATGGAACAGTTTTCAGCGAGTTCGCCTAAAAATCTATTAATACTGTAGGAAATTTGATTTTCTCACGCCTGCAGCTTTCGTATTGTGTTAGACTAAGCTTAGTAACTCTTACACACATTTTGAAAAGCATGTTACATTATTTATTTTTGCATTTATTCTCCATACTGTATTAATAATATCTTGTCAGTGTTAGCAATGAAACTGCCTTTTTTTCTGTTAAAACTAACGAGATGGTAAGGTTTATTATAAGGGAGTGGTTTGTCTAAGTACTCACTCGCCAACTCTCTTCATCCAGCATCCATCGAGGGATATAAACGATAAGACATTTTTTTCTAAAGAAATATGTTGCGACAAAGGAAAGAAGTAGAGTCATGCATTTTCAATTGAACACAAACAACCTCAGCTGGAATTCGAAACCGGTTTACCGATTCTGTTTGTCATGCTATCACACACATCCACATGCAATAAATAAAATATGAGGAGGAAACACTGCAAGAATATAAGGCGCTTTTTTTTCAGCATTTTTTTCTTTTAGGAAATCTTTCGTTGTAGTTTATTCAGCAATTTTTAAATGTTTTCTTGTTTCTTTTCTTAGCTAAGAAAACGAGAAAAGCTGAGTTAGAAGTTCGCAATTTTCAAAAGCATTGCATTTATTTTGCTATTTAATTGGATTTACTTTATCGGAATGTAAGTAACACAAGAATTTTTGACGGAACATTAAGTATTAACTTACCGGCATCAGACACTGGGATTGGAGACGGTTCAGCTGTTAGGAAAAAGAAAACCAAAATTTTAATAACACTGGATTACGTGAATACAACGTTTCAAAACACAATACATTTAAAATTTATTAATTCCAACGAATAATTTTGCATTATTATCTGCGAATTGCCATGATTTCTTGGGGAGAAAAGTGGAATAGTTTACCTTTACCTTTTTTACGGTTCTAGGTTTCAGTGTTTTCTTATAGACTGGCTGCCTACCAAGGCTTTTAATGATATTAAATTAATAGATTTTCTGGGGGTTGGGCAATGGCTATTTTTTCTCGAGGACAGGTAGACGGTCATGTTGGTTAATTGTCGAGCAGCAAACAGGTTCAACTAGGAAGTGTCTAAAATTGGTCACCTTAGAAATATTGTTTTATTGATCATTCAGTTATTTTATTACATAACAGGGCAAAAAATTTCTTATTTCAAAGTTCCACACCTAAAACTGTGGAATTAGATTAAGTAAACATAATTAAATTGGAATTCTATGATTACAACGAATGCCTGCTTGTGCATGTGTGCGGTCTTAATATGTATGTCATTAAGCAAAATATGTTTTTGAGGAAGGAATGTGTAACAGCGCCATGTATGTTCAGAATATTGAATATTGCTATTTATGTAATATTATTCCAGCAGGATAATGCCCGTCAACATATGCCCTTACTACTCAACATGCTCTGAAAAGTATTCAGCAACCTCCAAGTGTCAGCAAAATCGCTGGACTTGTTCTTAATTGGATATATATAGAACATGACATGTTGCTGTTGTTATTCTATGTGCCGTATCCCCTTCAGCACGTGTTCGAACATAGTTCTCTACAATGTTATGTCCTTTGTGGCTCTTAGTAAATATTGCCTTTTCGTTATCTCTCCTAATCGTTATCTCAGTATAAAACGAGAAATTCTCAGCTTCGGTTTAAAAGTCTACTCTCCGCCACCTCCTCGGAACAATCAGTTCATCTGATAAAGAACTCAGGCAGCAACAGTTTAAAACAAAATAAAATCCGGCATAATCATCGGATTCTACCTAAGAGCTCTAAGAATATGCAGCCCGGATTATTTACACGAAGAAGAAAAACATTGAAAACATTTTCAAAGTTCTCCAGTACCCTAATTATTTTATATTCAATTTGAAACAAAAGGCCCACAAAATTTTCCAAAACAAAGAACGGCCCCTTCTGTGAAACCCAACGGATCAAAAAAAAAAATTATCTTGCCTACTATCATATCTACAATCGAAAAGAATCTATCTAAACTCAACATAAACATCGTTACTACTACATCCAAATCAATACGAAACAAAATAATAATCTAAAACCTTCAGCAGGAGTTTATTCCATCGCCTGTAATGATTGTCACAAAAATACGTAATAAAAACCTCAAGGAATCTAAATAAAAGATTATATGAACACAGAAGGGGCATTTTACAAAATAATACATCAAATGCATTGATCGCCTACTGTAAGGAGACTGACCAGAACTTTGAGATAAAAAATGCTACCAGGATTAATAAAAAATGCTACCAGGAGAAATAATTCACTACAACGTAAATATCTAGAGAGTGCCTCAATCACAAGGTCATTTACAGTAAGTTTGAGCCCTGGGTCTTGCAACATTTCACCATTCCTGGCAAATCTTCTAATATCACAGTGTGGGATATCTACTTACGAAAGTGATGGAAAAAACAAGAAAAAACTCTAAATGAATTCGGTTGATAATAAAAAATTAAAAAAATCTAAAATTCCCAGCACCCCTCTATCGTGCGCATGTGTAGTCCTACCAACATTAAAAAATATTTAGTCCAATGAAGTCCTGAAGGATGAAACGCGTCACAAGTAAACTTTTCAAATTTGTCATATATATATATATATATATATATATATATATATATATATATATATATATATATATAGGGAAATAAAATCTGATGATCCGCGATCCTTTAAAAGGGCTGTGGTGAAATAATTTATTATATGGAACCTTAAAGTAGTCTGTTTTTATTTAAATTATTAGCTCTGATTTACATTGAGCTCTCTGGATTTTATCCTCCTTGGGTCTACCCATACGGATTACCTAGCTTTTCGTAAACTAAATATGTATGTATATATATATATATATATATATATATATATATATATATATGTGTGTGAGTGTGTGTGTGTGTGTGTGTGTGTATTGCCATTGTATATAAATACTTGTTACAAAATAAAATCATAATTTATTAATCCTATTTCAAGTAATCGGCTCAACTCCATTCTCCAAATCAATATTTTGATGATCAAACATCACAATACTGATTTTGGAAAGGGGATCAGGCCATGAATCTTTCAGTCACCCTTCGTATATATATATATATATATATATATATATATATATATATATAGTGGTTAGAACGTTCGTTTTCTGACCATGAGATTCAGGTTCGAATTTCACCACGGTTGATTTGTCAGGAAGTAGACATCCTGATGTTACCGGTCTGGAGGGGGGCGATCCCAGCGTGCACTAAATTGGAAAGTGTCTTAAAACCTTAACACGGGTGGACCCAAGCCTAGTGAGTGAAATTGGGTAGACGGAACCCTTGGGAGCCGTCGATAGCTGTTCTAGCACGACGTTACAAGTCATTGTGACCGAGGGTTTGAGTGTGCTGGCCTTGTTCAGATTGTAGATCACGCTAGATAACACGCTCTCTCTCAGAAACTATAACTAAGGTCTGCTCAGCATAGTTGCAGTATAATCCACAGGTTGGCTCTGTGAGTGTTGGACAAACACAAATGTGCCTGAGCGAGCGTCTGCAATAGGAATTGGCTAACCGCTCTAATAGACGGGTATCCTCGAATACGAGTGGACAGCTGTTATTATATATATATATATATATATACACCATGCGGTTTTGTCTGTAGCTGTTTTCTGTATTAAAGTTTGCATTGCATTGGAGACACCATGTGGCTGAGTTACCTCTCTTGCAGTGAAAATACCGGTTTTATTATGACAATATGGGAGTGATGTATAATGTTTACGAAATCGGGAGTTATAAAGACCTACTCCGTGAGAAAGCAGGGTGCAGCAGTGATAATTAGAAAAATATATATAGAATATCGTAATCTCTGACTGTCTGGGAAAACTCCATAGAGTACATTTTATTTTTAATTTTTAATCTGTGAACTGCCATGACTTCTTAGCAAAGATAGTTGAGTGACTTAATGTTGTCTTCTCCATAGTTTTGAATTCAGAGTAGTCGTTCTCTTAGGCTATATTGTTCTTAGAGAAGTAATGGATTCATGCCTTTCCCCCGTGAGAAAATGAGCGTAATAGACGAGGCAGAAATTTGAACTCTGCGCGACGATTTTACTTTCCCCGTCGATAACTGTTACTCTACTTCCACTTGAATCCTGAATCCTGATATTAGGTTTAAATTTGTGTTCAGATAAATTTATGTAAAATGTATTTTTTTCAGTGACAGAGAGAGAAGGTGAGAGTGAGAGAGAAAGATAGAGTGAGAGAGAAATACAAAATAATGCAAAACAAGATACAAAATAAACTATAAAACATATAAGACCTAAAAATAAGCTATAAAGTATAAAAGACCTAAAATAGTTTCTACCGCATGGGATTCGTAGCAACCCCATAATTCTGCTATTATTATATAAGCGAATAGAACGGAAAATTAATAATAAAGATATAATTACCGCGGCAAATCTTGAGAACAAGATCATGAAGGATTTTGGCAGTGTTGTTGTAATGATCCATGTGGAAATAATGATCAAAAAACTTCTGACCGTCAACAATGCTTTCCAGTTCAGCTGTCGTCACTTCCGGTCCGATTCCGACAGCGTACATTGTGATGCCCGCCCTGGTAGCAAACAGCGACTCCTTCAACGTCTGTTCCCGATCGTCTGATTTACTTCCGGTGATTACCAGTCCGACGTGAGGAGTGTTCATATCTAACCTCAGTAGCGACCGTCGGAAGCTACGTGAACGCATGTATTTGATCGCCCTGTTGATCCGTCCGCGGCCTTTGATTTGTCGCTCGTGTTTGATGATGTCGATGATATCCTGCGTATTGTTGTGTTGGTTGATGTCGAAAACGGACTCGACACGGCGGCCGAATTTCAGGAAGCCCACCCGCGTTGCTGAGTTCGACACGTCAAAGTACTGGAAGAGTTTTTGGATGAATTTCATTTGCAATTTAAACTTTTCTTTGCTGACTCGGTCAGTGGCGTCTGCAGCTATCATCAGGTCAATAGCTTTTCCCTTACACACTATATGGAAAACAAAAGAAAAAAAAAATTAAGATCCTCAATAACACGTGAGAAATTGTTTAAAGTCTAGTAAACGAAAATTGATAGCGAAATAGGAAACCGGAAAGAAAAAAACTCCAATTCTTAAGCCTTAAGAATTGGAATACCAATACCCGTATCTTAAAAACGTTGTTTTTTTCTCTCCATTGGATTTATTTAACCTATACAACGAAACAATCCCAAGAGAATTAAAAGACACATCATGATTTATCATTGGCAGATATAATATTAACAATAACAGAATCAGAAGGACAACTGAAATAACTCTTAGACGAGTTAGCTATAGAAAGCAAGAAGAAAGATTAACTTAACTTTTATCAGCGTAAGTTTACAGCTATATCACGTTGAAACAACGGTTCTCATACGATCACCGAAGTTAAGCAACGTCAAGCCTGGTTAGTAACTAGATGGGTGGCCGCTTGGGAATACCAGCTGCTGTAAGCTTGGATGTGCAGGTGGTGTAATATATAACGGCACAGAACTGAAAATCGGAGAGTCGAGTTCCAATTCTAGTCGGGTTGGTTATATTCACTTACGCACAAATACCTTTGGGAAAGGTATGAATCTACCTCTTCTCTCCCCAGCTATGGGTTAATTAGTAAGACTTGTATCACTAAATCATTATCTCAAAAAAAATTTTTACAATCTAAAAATATTTTCTGGCTTTAAATAACCTACAAAGGGTTGACAAGCCGTAAAAAAACAAATAAATAAATAAATCAAACAATTAACAACATAAGATCCAAGAATGACACTGTGGTGATGGCAGACTTAAAGAAAAGAACTATTAGACAATTTAATATTGGAAAGCAAAAAGTATGGATGAAATATAAACAGTATCAACACAGAATGAATGGTGGTCAGCAAAAGAGACAGACTGAAGCGTTTGCTACGTAGTGGGGACGTCAAATTCAAGACATTTAATTTAGAAATTAGAAATTGAAATTTTATGGGTGATTTGAGTAACAGACGATGAAAAATGCGACGCAGAAATCCGAATGTATAGCAAAATTAAGCAAATTATTAAGAGACAAAGAAAGTTTTTGCTAGAAACATAAAAAAGAGTGCTTATGGAAAAAATGAATTGTGCAAGTGCACCAAAATAGAAAGATGTATACAGCAAGGATGCGTTTCCTTGCAGAATTTATTCAACATTTTAGAGTGTGGCAATCCTAAGTGAACTAGAAGTTCTATCGGGATTTATTATTGGTGGGCACAAATTTAACAACATAAGGTACGCAGATGACACAGTGTTGATGGAAGATGCAACAGAAAAAACTACATGACTTCCTAGACACAGTCTTAAAGGAAAGCGTGAAGAAAAGACTAAACAAAAAGAACAGTCCAAGGCGAACTACAAATTGGAGATGTCTAAATCTCTCAATTACGAAAATCTGGGAAGGGTTTTAACAGAGGATGGAAAATATGAAAGCGAAACCAGAAAGCGCATTGGAATAGCGGAAGTGCCTTCCAAAAGTTAAGCAAAGTATTAAGAAACAGGACATTTTCATTAGAAACAAAGAAAAGAGTGCCGAACCGCTATGTCATATCAGGCCATATCATATGGCGATAAATGTTGAAGAAATGATATGTTTCTACCAGTGAATGCTAAAAATACCATGGACAGAGCAGATGAACAACGAATATGGATATAGACACCGTAGAGCGGAATAGCTTCATTTGGTTAACACTGAGTAAAATTAGCTTTATCAGGATATGGTACTTACCACTGGTGACCATTTCGTCCACACTTGTTGTTGTTGGCACGGGAGTGGTTGTTGTAGTTGGTGGTAATGTAGTTGTAGTAGTAGCAATTGTAGTAGTAGTAGTAGTAGTCGTTGTTGTCGGTGTGGTTGTTGTTGGTGTCGGTGTAGTCGTTGTGGTCGTAGTTGTTGTAGTCGGAATTGGGGTAGTGGTGGTGGGTAGTGTTGTAGTTGGCCCTGGAAAAGAAACGAATGATAAAAAATAAAAGCAAAATCCACCGAATTTAGAAGAAAAATGGTTTATATTTAAAAAAAGAAAATAAATGATAGGTTACTGTCGAGGTTGACAATGGAGTCAGCTAGCTTTTCTTGGTATTGCCTGAACAGATCAGGTAGCTATTGGAGCTCACTCACTCATTCTCTTTTCCATTAACTATCATGACATGTCAGTAACGAGAGTGCAAATTGAAGTGTATTCATATCTTTTCTACGATAATATATGTGAAGAGAACATGAACAACCTTAACCGATCTCAGTTTATTAATTCTATTTCACCACCAGCATCTATCTATCTTGGTCTGTTCACATCTATCTATCTATCTATCTATCTATCTATGTATCTATCTTGGTCTGTTCACATCTATCTATCTTGGTCTGTTCACATCTATCTATCTTGGTCTGTTCACATCTATCTATCTATCTATCTTGGTCTGTTCACATCTATCTATCTATCTATCTTGGTCTGTTCACATCTATCTATCTATCTATCTATCTTGGTCTGTTCACATCTATCTATCTATCTATCTTGGTCTGTTCACATCTATCTATCTATCTATCTTGGTCTGTTCACATCTATCTATCTATCTATCTATCTATCTATCTTGGTCTGTTCACTTCTATGTATCTATCTATCTATCTATCTTGGTCTGTTCACTTCTATGTATCTATCTTGGTCTGTTCACATCTATCTATCTTGGTCTGTTCAAATCTATCTATCTATCTTGGTCTGTTCACATCTATCTATCTATCTTGGTCTGTTCACATCTATCTATCTATCTTGGTCTGTTCACATCTATCTATCTATATCTATCTAGGTCTGTTCACTTCTATCTAGCTATCTATCTTGGTCTGTTCACATCTATCTATCTATCTTGGTCTGTTCACATCTATCTATCTTGGTCTGTTCACATCTATCTATCTATCTATCTATCTATCTATCTATCTTGCCTTCAGTTCATCTTTGGTGTTACAAGGAGTTTTGTTGGTCTCTCGCTCAACTGCACCCTCCACATAATAATCAAGGGGGCTGTAGTCTGGGGAGTTAGGTGACCAGATGTCAGGGGTGATGTGGTTGCAGAAATTGTCTGATAGCTATGACTGGGTCCTCCTGCTTGTATGTCATGGTGTAGAGTTCTGTTGCCAGACACAGGGTCTTTCAGACGCCATCCTCCGCACCAACGTCAGCACTACCTCCTGAAGGCACTTGATATAGGCCTCCGTGTTGAGTCAGGCCATCAGCAACAAATTCGGGAGTTTTTTTCTTATCAGAACGTTCAGAGTGAGTTTTCCGAGCTGCCGTGCCTTCGTAATCATCATTAGACTCATTCAGCTTTTACCGACTCCTCTGTAATGTCCTCAGATTGACACCCAAACACTCTGAAATGTTTCTATTGGATCTTCCGGCGCGAATGCCAAGCTGTACAGCATGCCGTTTCCAAACTTTTGGCGGTGTGAATTGCGTCATGGAGCTCTTTTTCTCACAGACAAAGTAGGGTTAGTTGGGCACTGTCTATGTCTACTATGTGTAGCCGACAAAATCAAAATCAAACAGCGCACATGCGCGAAATTAAAAATATAAAATGGCCACAATTTACCCATCGTACCCTGTATCTGTCGATCTCAGTCTGTTCATAGCTATCTATCTATCTATCTATCTATTAAAAGAATCATGGTTAAAGCTGGGTTTTTTAATTTCCTTCCGGAACCTGTAGTTAGTGTTCGAGTCCAAGTGAAAGTATCAAATCCTGATTTTTGTGGAAGTAATACTATTCACACTAGTGATATTAGTACAACTTACTTTTTATATTCTCTTCATATCATTCGTCTATTTACACTATTCCAGAATGTTATATGCAAGAATGTTTCCATGATAAAATTGATAATATCACATATACCTGAATTAATTATTAGATTAATTATTAGATTAATTATTATATTATTATATATTATTATTATATATAATGTTAAATTGTCAATTAATTATTAAATGAATTATTACTATATTTTATTATATTATTATTATATATATCATTAAATTGATAATTAATTATTACATTATTAGTATATTGATATTATTATTATTTTATTATTATATATACTATTAAACTGTCAATTAATTATTAAATTAATTATTATATTATTGTTATTATATATATTATTAAATTGTCAATTCATTATTAATTTAATTACCATTATATCATTATTTAATTATTATTTTATATATATTATTAAATTTTCAATTAATTATCAAATTAATTAAATTGCTTTTATGACAGATACCTGAAATATTATTTTACATGCTGATAGGGACTTCTTGAAATGGCTCAATCACTGATTCTGTTAAATTTGCAATTCATATCTATCTATCTATCTATCTATCTATCTATCTATCTATCTATCTATCTATCTATTAAAAGTGTCATGATTAAACCTGGTTACTTAATTTCCTTCCGGAATCTATAGTTGTATCTAGAGAAGAATCTGCAATGTTATCGGTCCTGATCTGGCATCATTTTCCACCGCCATAACATAATTTCCTTGTGGATTTTTTATAAATATTTTCATGGAAATTGTTCCGATGAACTTTCCTCTGTTCTACTCTGACTTCATGAATTTAAACGCAGTACTTGATTGGCAGCCACGTCTCATCATTTTACTGTTTAAATTGCGAGATGTAACCGCAAGTTCTATTCTAATAGTTTCTTCTCTCTCGCACTTCTCGCTCGTGTAATTCTCTTCCGGCTTCTTGCTTTCCTATCAACTACAAAATATAAGCATTTAAATGCAACGTTATTCGCCATCTTCTGTTTCTTTGAATCTTGATCTTTTATTCTCCCCTCTTCTCAATAACGTTTCCTCAGTTTCTTTCATTCTTGGTAACTTCTTGCGCCTTAGGGTCTTTATCTCCTTGCTTGGTGAGAAATGATTAAAAGAAAATTAAACAAGTTCTTACGTGTCGTTGTCTTTCTGGTCGGTGGATCCGTAGCTGCAAAGAAGAAAGAATAAAAGAATTGAATAGTAACACAAGGGAAATGTCTTTTTTAGTCAACAGTATGATACAAATATGCAAGAGAAATAGAAACATTTAGAAACATTTTATTAAGCAATTTAAACAAAAGTAAATAAATTCGATAAATAAAAAAGAAAGACAAGAGAAATAAATGCACTGAATTGTAACTAATCTTATTATTTTTCATTATATAAATAATCTTTAAACCCCTTTTGTAGAGGTGGTAGTTAAAGGACAAATAAACAATGTCACCGGAAAAATACCGGAAGCATTATTTCCAGCTGTTTCTAGCTGGAGGGAGCAAAATATAGTCTACAAGACAATGCCTAAGCAACACATATACGCATAGTAAAGTGATATACATATACATTTACGTATCTCGCTCTATTTCCCACCCTCTCTCCCTATCTGCATGTGTGTGTGTGTGTGTGTGTGTGTGTGTGTGTGTGTGTGTGTGTGTGTGTGTGTAAAAACTCAGATATGAATAAAATATATCCGTAAAAAGACAATATGAATAAAGACAAAAAGAAAACTTTTCTTTACCAACGCGTTTCCTCCTCTTGGAATCAGCACTGCAGGTTGATTGTCAGTTTCACACCTCAGTAAGATTTTCAGTCTATATCTATATTTATATGCCACAACTCAATGTGATCTTCAGAATTTGCTTGGTCAATTACATAGTGGCATATTTTTCACGAGCGCCAATCAGTGTTGGAGCCAGATAAAAGCTAGTAATTCCAATGTTGATTTTGAACGCAGATATGTCCTATCAACATAGAATAGTGGCGTAACACAATCTTCCAGCTCCCTTTTAAACTTATGCCAAACTAAGCTAAGTTTATTAGATATCTTTGTATATTTAGTTTATTCTGTTCGTATTATCTGTCTATGCGTGTTTATTGTTCGGTGGGCGGGATGGTAATAAATTTTTGAATTTTTTTAATATCTAGCGTTCAAATGCTGATTTTTGAGGTGAGCAAGCATGCATTGATTCGCGAAGGGCATCCCATGATAATAGTTAAGGATACTAGCAAAGTAAACTGGTCTCTGCGGCCTTAGTTAATAACCATTTTATGAGAAGGACAACCCTGAATTATAAACCAGATGGACGTGAGACTAGCAATTCCACTTTGTAAAAACCTACTTGCTACAAAAACCACATCAACACCACCTAGCGTAGTTAGGCTGTGACTCTATACTCCAAGTCTCCAGGGTTAACAGACAAACATAGCGAAATGTGAGGGGAAAATGTATGTTGCAAAATGGATCTCTCGCGGAAAGAAACACAGCCTTGGAGTAGAATGAGTCTGAGAGACATTTAAAATATCCGGTGTGACGTGAGAAACACATAACGACTTGACAGATGAAACGATTGACCAGTTTGTTGAACTTTCTGGAAATCATGGGAAGCACTTATTGAAAGCAAGAGAAGCAGGGGGAAACGGTAAACTAGTTGACGATTTTGAGTGAATGAATGACAGAACAAGGATTACAATGACAAAGAGAGACGGTAAAGGAGCCTAGAGATACTTAAAACAACAAAGAACCTGAAATTGTGGAGGACGATGATCATCCAAGTCCTGAAATGACATAGCACACAAAATAAAAAGTGTATTTGGGCAGCATTTTTTCATTCATGCAAGTTTGGTTAGAAATCAACGGAATATAATTTTTTTTTCGATTCTATCAACTTTTCTCACATTCAGGCTTTAGATTGAACATACATTATCCAATATTTTTTGAATTCTTTCGTGTTTTGGATGCCATCATCAATGAATTTTATACAGTGGAACCTCGGTTCACAAATTTATTTCGTTCCTGAAGGCCGTTCGTAACACGAAAAGTTCGTAAACCGAAACTATTTTTCCAATAGCAATCAATGTAGAGAAAAAAAGTCACAGTACAATAAAATTTGAAAAGAAAAGCACATATGAATGTATAAAACACGGCGGTCGACACAGAAATTATTTCGTTCGTGTTAACTCGGTTCGGCTATGTAGTTCCAGAACCGAAATTTTGTTCGATAACCGAGGCATTTTCATCTCAAATTTTCTGTTCGAAAACCGATTTGTTCGATATGTGAGACGTTCGACAACCGAGGCTCCTCTGTATAGTTTAATGGCCGACCAAAGCCAAAGGAGTTCAGAAAATACACAATAATTTATATTCAACCCCAGCTCGGAATTTAAAATTGTTAGAATTGAAGAAAAATTATTAATTTCATAAAAAAAGAACTTCCGTTTGTTTTTAACCAAAGTTACGCGCGCGCGCGCGCACACACACACACGCATATATATATATATATATATATATATATATATATATATATATATATATATCTATCAGTTGAATACGAGTGGTGGTGGTGGATGAGGAGGAGGAGAAGCAGAAGAAGAAGAAGGGGGAAGAGAAGAAAAGCAAGGGTATTATAAATTTAACAATGGCGTAATCGAAATGTACATTTTTTTATCCAGCCTCATATGTACTTCAGAGGATTTTTTAACATGTATGCAAAGACTTAAAACTCATCCGAAGTCTTTTTTTATACTTTTAATACTGTTTCCTGGTCGGATTCAACTCTGACCCTTAACCTTTTATGTATTATATATATAATAATTATAATTATTTTTTCATTCTCAAGTGAAATTTTCCCCAAAAATTGCGCTTGAGGATGAAACAGAGCCTTTAGCTCTTGTTTTTGAAACATGAGAACTCTTATGTAGCGAAGGAATCATATTTTTAAAAAAATAATTATAATTATAATTTAGGCTCTACTTTTGTATTGAGCACTGTTTTTTAAAAAATAAAAACAAAAATACTAAAGAACTTCTAATTATTTATCTAACGTGTTCTTTCCTATTTTTCCTATTTTTTATATTTTCACACACACACACACACACACACACACACACACACATTAATAAATACACATATATATACTTCATAGCTCTGTTTAACTACATTGAGCACTGTTTTGTTTGCACCATGAATTAAGTTAAATAAATATTTATTTGCTTATCTGCATATGCACGCTATCACACGCATATACAGTTGGTAATATCTCGTTATTAAGTTTTTATTCACACTTCTCTCTCTCTCTCTCTCTCTATCTATCTATATATATATATATATATATATATGGTGTTTTATATATGTTGTTGCCGAGAGAGAGGCATATTTGCCACTGACATGATATACCAGTGTTCGATAATCGAGTAAATGGTTTTTAGAATTGAAGGCTAATATAAATGTAAAAGGAATATAATAAGAATACCAGCCAAAACAAAAAACAAAACAAAAAGCAAACAAAAAAAAAGCAACTGATTCCATTTTCTATGAAGAAAGCAAACAGGGGGAATTAATTCGGTGCCAGTGACTCTGCTGTAGAAAGCAACAGAATAACCCCGCCCAAACTGAAGAGTAACAGGAGTCAGTAATGTCAGTTTTATTAGGGTTGCCGCTTTCGCTTAAGTTGCACTGATGAGGTGATAATTACAGTCAATTAGTTTGCTTACATTTAATAAAACAAACACTGGAAACGAAACGGACTTTATTTGTTTCATTAAAAGCTATTAACCCTTTCACTGCTGCATTGTTAGCGCATTGTTTCCTGGCTGCGCTGACCCGTTCTGGGAAAATAAGGAATTACCATTTACTGGAAATGACTCTGAAACGCTGACGGGGATTTCTCATGAGTGCTGCCATTTTGGTTTCGAATCGGATACACTGAAGTAGAAAGCTAATCGACACCGCCAACACACAATGTAATAAAAATACGACACAAAACAGGTCTTATTGTACGTTGATATATGTTAGGCCGACCGACATTTCACAGTTTTTTTTTAAAATGCAATTTCCCAAAGGTGTATGTCAACAGCATTTAATCTCTTTTTTAAGGCATTTTTCATGAGATTTATTAGCAGAATACTGATTATCAAAGTTTTAATTTATCTTATGTACATAATGTTTTTATTATTTCAAACATTATCTTTAGCGGATACCCGTGTTTGAAATAGATGCCTCGTTTTCATTTCTATTTTAAGCAGTATGTATTGCATCTATCGGCCTGCGCGTTCGAGAAAATGTGCTTTTCCAGCAAGATTTGCGTTCCGATGGTTTCACCTATAACGTGGGACGCAGGTTCGAACCCTGCCGGAGATCACATTTTCTTTATTAAGCTTTCTCGAGTGCGCAGGCTGATAGACGTCATGTACACTGTACCCCCCCCCCCGCAAAAAAAATAAAAAAATAAAAACGGGACGTCTATTTTAAATACGTGTTTCCACTAAAAGAAATAACGTTTGTTTGTAATAAAAATGTCGAATTAAAAATAAATCCATCAATTCTATAGAAATTGCACGTAATGTTTGCATTTATATCTACCATTTACATACATACTCACAAGTACATACGATAGCGATCCTCCATGAGACCCGGGTTTGTATCCCACTAGGGTTGGTTTGTCAATAATATCGACCTGGGGAGACGAACTCAACATGTGGCACTGTTGAGAAGTGCTTGGAAACCATACCAGGGATTCACTCAATCTTTGTGAGTGAAATTGGGTAGTTGAAACTGTTCGGAAGTCGTCGATGGTAGCACGAAGTCACAAGTCATCGTGACTGAGGGTTGCGGAGTCACGAGAGTCACAAGTCATCGTTACGGATGGTTTGAGCGTACCGGCCTTGTTCAATTACTGATCACCCCGCATTGTGTGCTCATCCAGAAACTGTAACTAAGGTACGCCCAGCATTGTCGCAGTACAAGCCACAGGTTGGTTAAGTGTATATTGAAGAAACACAAATGTGCCTGAGTAGGTGTTTGCAACAAGGATTAGCTAGTCACTCTAGTAGACGGACATACTCGGAAACGAGCAGGCCAGCCATTATATTGATCTAACAAAAGATAATGTTCATAAAAGGTAGCGGCAAAGTCCGTACTAGGTTCTACCAGGCGAGATGTTTGGCTAGCACTTCCTATATATGTAAATATTGTTCTCTCGTATAAAAGTGTATTTGTATTTTTGTGCGTATCTGTTTATTTGTACGTCATTTAATACGTATGATTATGAAACGTGAGAAAACGTCTACATTGCATATTTAGACATTGGAAGCGGTTACAAATAAAACTTACTAATGATTTTATATTGAAATAAAATTTGATAATTCTTGGTTCCTCTAAATGAAGGCCAACCCACGATCTTAGGAGTACGTAAATATATTAATAAGTTTTCAGCTTAATAATAATAATAATAATAATAATAATAAAAATAATAATAAACATTTATTTTGTGCAAAAATATTTTTCAACAAAATCTCCTTCCTTGATATTGCCATTAATTCAGCGGTAAATAATAATCATAAATATCAAACATTATACAGTGAGAGTTTCAGGTCAAGATTCATTCTATAGCTATGTGTCAGGCTACTTACTTATTGATCCACCTTTGTAGATGAAGAAGTTTGACTTCATGAAAAGTTTGTGGTAAAACAATAACAGAAACAGGGAAGTGAATAGTTAATGACGTTATTAAATTAGTGACGGTGGTTGCAGCAGAGGGAAAAAAGATTTCGACAAAGAAGAAAGAGGCAATATACAAGAAAAGAGCGGGTTAGAGACAAAATAAGAAGAAAATATCAAAAGAATGCCCTGGAAGTTGATTATAATCAGAGTGGGGAAACAACAACAATAATAATACATTTTTAAATATGTTTCGGATATTTTTTCACTCTAAATAATATTATTTCTGCATGACACGATTATATGCGAAACTCAAAATTATGATGACCTCGACGATAACGATAACGTTTGCCGATACACACTTATTGTCTGGTTGTTTAGACGCCATGTGGAAAGCAATTGTATAGCCGGCAACCATTGATAAAGAAATATATTGTTTTCTCTTGTTCAGAGATTCAATCATTAAATTATCTGGCTAATAAAATGTAATACTAGCATGATCAATCAATATATATATATATATATATAGTGTGTATTTAGGCAGCATTTTTTCATTGATGCATGTTTAATTAAATAATATAGACGAGTTTTGTCTATTTATTTTATGAAAATTCTTTTCATATCGTCTGATAAGCTTAATAAAATTATCATTAAAAGAAGAAAGAAAATCACAATACTGATACATATTGTTTTAATCCTATCTAAGCTTTCGGCTTACATAAGCCATTTTCAAAGATGACGATTACATTACAATATATTAAACAATACACGGATAAAACAATAATGATAGTCTGTTTTTGTTTACATGGAAGATTTCCAACCAACGACAAACTTGAGCATACAAGACGCTGGAAGCGAAAATCGCACCGCAGCTCATGACGTCACAGATGAGCACGCGAGAGTGAAAACGAAAAGAATTTACATAAAATAAATAAAAACTTGTCTATATTATTTAATGAAATATATATATATATATATATATATATATATATATATATTATAATATTAAAAAAAATATGATCCTTCGCTACATAAGAGTTCTCATATTTCAAAAGCGAGAGCCGAGACTCTCAATAAAAAGTCTTTTTAAAAATAAAAGCAAAAATACCAAGGAACTCCAAATTATTTACCTAACGTGTTTTTTCCTATTTTTCTGCATACCTGCATATATATATATATATATATATATATATATATATATATATATATATATATATATATATTGATTATGCTTTTCCTCCAAGCTATGGGAAAATAGCAGGGCAGACTGTGTCCTATAGTCTTGAGTGGCGAACGGTTTAGAAGGACAATTCTGAATTCATAACCTGCGGAGTGTCGTTTGGGGACCTTGTGGCATATTGTGCACCGGTTCGCTATATTCGGCTCTTCCAAAAAGGGTGGCTGGTTCTGCACAAACCTTCACCACTATAATCAAATTATATGTGCGAGTAGTTGTTTCTCAGAACTGAGCTCCTTGACCCTCATACGTCGAAAACGAGGGGAGACTCGAGTATATATATATATATATATATATATATATATATATATATATATATATATATATACAAATAAAAAAATACCCAATATATATATATATATATATATATATATATATATATATATATATATATATATATATACTAGCCGAATTATCCGCGTCTTGCTGCGAGTTACTTTTTTGTAAGAAAATGATGATTGATTTTAAATCATTTTTATAATTTGTGGAGAAAAATGGTGCATCTCAATATTACTCAATGATCTTGCCAATGTGACCTCCATCTTCTGGCTTTCTCTTTCTATATTTGGGATACGAGTCATTCCTTTGTTCAAATTTAAATTTAACTTAAAGGGAAAAATATTAATTGGCGCGTTTGTGCAAAAACACCTTGATCTGACCTCTTTTATATGTATTTGATGTAATACTTGATCGAATGAATTGGTGAGTAGAGTTCAATATTGATATGACAGTTGAATTGTCGCAACAAATATGTATTGTAAGGCATTACCCACTGATTGGAAATTTCTTGATCAACTTGACGTTCATATAGTCTCATTTTGATCTTGCCAGTGTGACCGCCATCTTCTGGCTTTCTCCTTCTATAGGAGTCATTCCCTTGTTCAATTCAAATTTCAATTTAAATCAAAGGAAAAAAAATCAGTGTGTTGGGGGTTGTATTCCCCGGTGACGTCCATTTGATCAAAATGAAATATACTTATTTCAGTCACCTAGGAGTCATTCTCTTGTTCAAATTTAAATTTAATTTATATCAAAGGGAAAAAATCAGTGTGAGGACACTTTGATCAAAATGAAATATACTTATCCAAGTACCCTGGGTAATGTAGTTTCAGAATCTATATGGTTATGGGGGTCTATCTCCAAAACCATACTGGGGTTTCGTTAAACAAACAGACAGAGACTGCAACTTTATATATATAGATATAATTATGAAAACACTCATTTCATGTAACATTTGGCGCCACTACGTTATGTAATGGTTCGCAAACTTGTCTCTCTAGAACAATTACGACTGAGTAGTGAGTTCGATCCTCACTGGGTGAGGATCATACTTGTGTCACATGTAAGCTACGCTTAGAAAATCACCATTCCATATAAAATTATTATCGTAATATATCTTAAAATGGCCAGTCAGTTGTGTGCCATGCGTGATACACGCGTAGGCGATCATGTATCTTTCGATACATGATTGACGATGCAGATTTTTCCCCCGCAGTAGGTTTCCATTTCTTTCTGCGATAGACCAGTTTCCAACCAAGGCTATAGAACCCGAAGAGGACGATTCATACCTTTCGCCAAGGGTATTAACACGTAAATGAATGTAATGGATTCGACTGGAATTCGAACCCGAGCCGCTATCCATTACTCCACCGTGCCTCCTCTTAAAATGGTACACAAATAATAAATAGTAATTGGTACATACATTAGATAATGGTTATGGGCACATTCGAAGAGAAGAAACCTTGCTTCTTGTCGTTCCTTATTGGTACCCTGATTGTGCCTGTGTAAAAGTTGGCGCGTTCATTAAATCTCTCTCTCTCTCTATATATATATATATATATGTGTGTGTGTGTGTGTGTGTGTGTGTGTGTGTGTGTGTGTGTGTGTGTGTGTGTGTGTGTGTAAGCAAATATGTGGATGTGGATCCGACGGTATGATGAAAATGTGGAAAAGTCAAAGCAAAATCCGAATATGTGAGTTTACTATTTTTTATTTTGTTTTTTGTTTTTCTGTCAACGTCAGACGTTTCGGTCTAATAGACCATCTTCAGGACATGGTTATTGGAGACATATTTATATTAAATTTAGTTAAAATGAAGAGATGTCCTGAAGATGGTCTGACGTTGACAGAAAAACAAAAAACAAAATAAAAAACAGTAAACACACATATTAGGATTTTGCTTTGTTTTTCCACATTTCATCATATATATATATATATATATATATATATATATATATATATATATATATATCACTCATTAATTTACTATCTATCTATCTATCTATTTATTGGTTTTGTATCGTAGATTAAAAAAATGTACCCCACAGCCAATTGATTTTGTTCTATTTTGAGTACAGAATTTTTCATTGTAAATAAATATCATTAATCATTTTACAATAACCAGCAATTTCAAAGCTCAGTTTAAACCCAGGAATATATATATATATATATATATATATATATATATATATATATATATATATATATATATGTGTGTGTGTGTGGGGGGAGGGTATATTTGGGCATTAGTTCTTTTATTTATACAGGTTTTGTTTAAGGATTTTATTTATTTATTTTAGAAATAATTTTCCTCTATTTCGGACCATTTTCTTAGTTTCCGGTACATATTTAGATATAGATTTTGCAATGTTTGAGTACTTTCATTATCAAAGACTTTTGTTTTTGTTTCTGCGCTCTGTCGGTTTCTTCATTTTCAGATATCGTGTTTCCGCGTCTTCATGTCTTTAATTTTGCTTTCGTGTCGTCGTTTCTACAGAATGATAAAGTAAAGCACAGGAACGTTCTCTCTTCCAGTATATATATATATATATATATATATATATATATATATATATATATATATATAGTGTCCCTGGGCTTTACTTTACCCACTACAAAACTATACATCTTGTTTCAACGTTAAAAAAAAATTAACGTTTCATCAGGTGGGAAATCACGATGCTACTAAAATATTTTATTCCGAAAACCCTGTTTTAGATGAATGTTTTGAACGCTGATATCTTACTCTTCATTCCTTTCCATTTGTGTGTGTGTGTATGTATATATATATATATATATAGATAGATAGATAGATAGATAGAGAGAGAGAGATTGAGCGAGGGAGAGAAAGAGAGAGAGAGAGTGGGTGTGTTTGTGTGTGGTAAAATCAATCCATTTTGTTTTACTTCAGAATTATGTGAAGACAAGTGTTAAATATTCCTTTTCCTAAGGGCTTCGTTCTTTGATTATGACAAATAAACGAAATTAAGTTTTGCTTTCTTTTTGTTGCCATTAGACATGAAAAATAATCGATGTACCGCTTTCATTGAAGAATCAACCGAATTGTCAATGATCACTTATGTTCAATCTTCATTCTTACGGGTATATTGAAAGTTAAGTTTTTGATCTTATCACAATCAAGCACTTGACCCAATTAAAATAAGATGCTTTAGTGTTTTCTGTATGAAAAACAGACAGATCACGGAATAACCCCCATCGCTAACGTCTAAACACAACATGGAACACGTGATGCCTAAAGAACGCCCATGACATTTTCGAATAATTCAGATAGACATTTAAGGCACCAATAGCTGTTAATATAGGCCAAGACAATTAAAGTCATGTTTTATGTTAAGACAAGCGTCTAAATTTATTCAGGCTTATTTTGGCAAAATGTAAGTGGTTCAGAAGGGGAGACTGAACGTCTAGAAAAAGGTCGTCCGAGTTGGAATAAACTTGATTCCTCTGTCTTCCCATGTTTCTCCCTAATTCGGGGAAAAGCATTAGAGACGTAATCAGTGAATTATGCAACAGAGGGATGGAATATTTGACATCAAAAAGAGCACGCAAGTTGCCATTTTATGCAAACCATGTGTACGTCTGGAACGCAACAGGTTGAATAATGACTTCGCAGTGCTTATTGAGGTAAGGCTAGTGGCGCGTGACAGAGGGATGACCTCAGCAGAAAGAAAACAGGTTCTGACAGTTAAAAGACAAATTAATTCCAAGTTTTTACGTCAAAGTATAAATCAAAATGATAGCGATTATTCCTAAGAGTCCTTTGTGTTGTTCGTTCCGGGTCGGGTAAGTGAAGTAAAAAATACTTTAAATCTTTTTAGAGTCTAGGAGATGCTTAGTGGTAAAAGTGCTGGGGAACCTTGTTTCCCAAACACAAACACACACACACACACACACACACACACACACACACACACACACACACACACACACACACACACACACACACACAAGAAGAGCGATACACTTGCACGGAAGGGTTTCGGCGTGGGGTAATGGTTTGGTTTGTTTTGTTTTACGGCATATCAACCTAAATGGGTTATTTAATGCCGACAACTTTTTTTCCTGGTAATATTTTGCTTTGTCAAAAATCTATTTCTGGTAATATTTTTTCCTCAAAAATGTATAGTTAGTAATATTATTTAAAAAAATGTATTGCTGGTAATAGTTTAAAAAAAAAATATATTGCTGGTAATAGTTTTTTTTTTTCCTTGAAAAATTTATTTCTGGTAATAATTTTTTTACAAAGTATTTCTGGTATTAAAACCTATTTTTACACTTTAATAATGCTTTTTACCTCAGTTTCGGGGTTAAATATTTGCCCATAGCTGGGATCCTAATAGGTGCTACCACCCCGGGTCAGGGTGGACCTGGGAACACCAGCAATTAAGAGGTGGTTCCACGCTCCTCAAAACCTCCTAATTAGAGGCCTTGCTCTTGGACGTAGTTTATCGTATCAGGACGCGGATGTAGTTCATCGTGTAGGGTAATGGTGAGCGCAGCTAGTTTGGTTGACAATTACACACGAGTTTGATCAATACTGGGCGTCAATTACAAAAAGATCGACATTATATAACCCAACAAGGGATGACACGTCGTAAAACCAAACAGTCAACATTTGAGTGGTTACATATGATTAAAGCGCTGAAATAAATTTGAAAGATTGTTTTCTCCGGTTTTAAATTTGTGCTTCTTGCAAGAAGATTATTGAACAGTTTGATGTAATTTGCTTAAAATATAAAGAAATATGAGACTAATTTCTTTATGTCATACATAATTATACGAGATAAGATCAATAAATCCGTAGCCTGACTCCTAATTATGAGCGGATTTTTATCCTGAATTTTTACTGTATAATGTTTATGCTAATTTTCACCAATTAATTAAATTCAAGGATAGAGATTATGTTCAAGAATAAATATTTATTGGGTAAAATAAAAGGAAGTGCCAAGGGACCTGAGCTATTTTTTTTTTTACTTCTGGTTCCTTTTACGTTTAGAACTCCCTTTAAACTCAGACTTGTGCCAGATTTCGTTCGAGTGGGCGAGCGGTAAATATCGCCTTTTAGATATTGTACTTCCTCTTCTTGAATTAATTTTTATGTTCCCATCAGATGTCTGGTGGTCATAATTGGCGTCTACATGATAGCAAGTCTTTTCCAGCATCTTTCCAAGTATCCCAGGAGATTCCGCTCCGCTGTGAACTGGGTAGTCTTAAATATTGCTCGCATTTTCAATTACTCTCGATTGTAGCGTTTTTTTGATCGGTTGATTGATTGATTCGTTTTCTACGGCTTATCAGACTTTTGAAGGTTATTTAAAGCCAGAAAATATTTTTAGATTTGTAAGATTCTTTTGAGATGAAAATAATTTATTGATACAAGTTTTACTAATTAATCCATAGCTGGTGTTGAGAGAAGAGGTGGCTTTAGACCTTTCCCGAGGTTATTTGCGCGTAAGTGAATATAAAGAACCCAACGGGAATTGGAACTCAGCTATTTGATTAACAATTCCGAGCCATTATCCATTACACCACCCGCGCATCCAAGATTATATCACCTCGTATTCCCAAGCGGTCACCCATCTAGGTACTGCCCAGGCTTGACGTTTGTTAACGATGATCTACGGGAACTAGTGTTTCAACGTGATGTGGCCGTAAGTCATCTAGTGTTTTTGGTAGGGCTCCAAGGGTACCAATTTACTTAAATTGCTATCTAGCAAGTCTTCTTTTTCTTGTTTACAACAATCAGAGTCGATGTTCTCGCCTTCCATTCCGTCTGGATTTCAGAGTTCCAGAGCATTTTATTCTTTTTTAAAAAATTTATTTTCAAGACCACTTTCAGCGGAAATGATTTGTTTACATGGTCGAATCCAAACCAGTTGCACAGTTCTCATTGTACTACCGTTCATTCTTTTCGTCCCTGTTTTTGTATTTTATACGCCAACTTGCTGCATTTATTTATGATGTATGCTATGTTTCTTACTCACAAAATTGGCATGTTGGTTTTTGCGGATGTCTTTTTTTATTATTGTATTTTCCTTTTGCTTTGTGTAGAACGAGTTGCTCTCAATTCTTAACCAGAGACTTCAAGAGACAATATCTTTTGTATAGAAGATGCAAACAGATGAAATGCCAAGTAATCAGAGAGAAAAATGTATTTGTGGTCACTGTATGGAGAAAAATCTACCCGCTAGTATGATTTTTTATGAAATTCACATATATTTTAGGGCTGCCAGGAATTTGATCCGTATAATTGTTTGCCCTTTTTTATATAATTTCTAAAGCCCAATAACAACGGGTAATGTTATTGTCTCAAGATGCGTCGTTCTACTGATTTTTATCTCGAGGTCCTTCTATTTACACAGTTTCTCAATCATTTTCAAAGATTATTAATGTTGTTGTTGTATTTAAGTTTGTTGAGGTTTCCCACTAGTTATATCTGGTGACTATCGCTGGAGTACAAATGTCGAAACATATCCTCAATAACCTAGTACCTATCTCTGTATTCTAGTGAATGTTAGCAATGCTGTTATTTGGGCGGTTTCGTTTATTCCTCAGATTTTCGGTTCTTCCAATCTATTTGTGACGCTCTTCTGAACTGTTCCAAGCACGCCAGTAATAATGGGTCCAACTGCTGCATTCATATTCCACAAATATCAGTTCTTCCACAATGTTTCCCCACCTTTTTACTTTCTTTTAATTTCATTCTGTGATCTACAGGAACGGCAGCATTTACTAACAGATCTTTTTACAATAACTAGATCTGGTCTGATAGACTGAATAAATATCCTTGTGAAATATGCGTCTTATAGACTGGAAAATACATTTCTTGATTTAAATGTTTGTTTTTAGGAATCTGAGTTCATTGTTTTGTAAGGTTTTGTATTTCGAATATGTCTTATACTCTTAAACACACGTACACTCATGCTCAGCTATACACGAAAGGCATTCCAGAAGTTTTGAGACTTTATTTTATAAAGTTATACCTGTCTTAGATTATTGTAATTTTAGTATATCATTACTATATATCTAATAAGCTGACCTGTCAACTTTTGTTATTCCAGATTGAAGAAGACGGCGGTTACGGCTCTTTGAACACAACCTACTAAACACTGCTAGTCACAGCTGACTAGTTTGTAGAAAGCAGTCGTGATGTGAAGACAATTTGGAACCTTGCTATCTTTGTTTTGTGTTGACTGAGACGGGTATCAAAACTGTCCCCAACCCTCCCTAAAATCCAGACCTTGCTCCCTGTGATTTTGGTTGATCACCAAGTTGTAGGAGAACCTCAGAGACAGTCGTCTTTAAGACGAGATGAATGAGGCTGTGACAAGGGTCCTGGACATTGTCACTTTGGATGTCCTCTTATGGGGCCTTCACGAAATGGCTGGAGCACTATAACAAATGCATTGAAATCAGAGGATCCGACTTTGAAGAAGATGAGAATTTCGTACTTCTTTGAAATTAATAAATGTCTTTCTTGAAAAAGTTTCAAAACTTGGGGAATGCATCTCGTATATGTATGTATGTATGTATAGCTGGCCACTCGTATTCGAGGATACCCGCCTACTAGGGCAGCTAGCCAATCCCTATTGCAGACGCTTGCTCAGGCACATTTGTGTTTATTCAACACTGACAGAGCCCACCTTTCTGGGAAAGAGCGTTGGTGGCATCAGGGAGATGGTTGATGGGTATGAAAACTATCCCTTACCCTCCCTACAGTCCAGGCCTTGCCCACTGTGGTTGTTCCTCAAACCAAAGAAGACTCCCAGCGGTAGTAATTTTGAAGACATTGAGAAGATGAAGGAGGCTGTGACAAGAGTTCTTGACACCTTCGCTTTGAATGATTTCCATGGCAGTGGATGGAGCACTAGAACAAATGCATTGAAGTCAGAGGATCCGACTTTGAAGAAGATGAGAATTATTGTACTTCTTTGAAATTAACAAATGTCTCCCTTGAAAAAGCGTCAAAACTTCTGGAATGCACTTCCAGATTTGACGCTTGCTATGTTGAAACTCTTTTATTAGTGATAGAATAAAAAGGTAGAAATTATAAATTTAAAACAGTTTGCTGACAAAGTCCAGAGAACAGTAATTTTATTTAATGTGATATCAGTGAATACACAAAAATAGAAATATTGATTAAGATAAGGATGTGTCTTCTCACTGGATATACTCAGCTTATATAGCGAAACAATCCGATGAGAATTATAAAATCTACCAGGATTTATTATTGGCGGACATAATCTTAACAACATAAAATCCGACATTGTGGTGATAGAAGACTCAAGAAAAAACGGAACGAACTCTTTGACAAGGTAGTAATGAAAAGCAAGAAAAAAAGACTAACTATTAATTATTAGTAGACAAAATGCATAGTTGTTAGCAAACGTGAGTTGTCATTGAGGTCGTCATAATGAAGCATGTATAGAACTGTAACTATGTGTATATTATAGTAACAGACAATGGAATATGTAACAAAGAAAGTCGAAGGCACATAGGAATAGAGGAAGATGTTCTCCAGAAACTAAGCAAAACACTAAGACCTAGGAAAATATCATTAGAAACAAAGAAAAGAGTGTTTAATTGTCATGTAATATGAAATCTCCTAAACAGCAGTGAATGATGGACAGTTTCTTCATAGATGAAGAAGAGACTTGAAGTGACATAGATGTGGTTTTACTGACAAATGCTAAGAATACTATGTATAGTATATGTAAACAATGAGGAAGTCTTAAAGAAAATATGAACAAGAAGGAAATTATTGTAGTCAGAAAGAGATAGATGAAATATCTGGAGCACATAATGAAGAAAATGGTCTTAAATTTTTTACACTCACCGGACATACTGAAGGCCAGAGAAGCAGAGAGAATAGCAGGTAAATTAATCAAATTTGTGTGAATGGATGGCATAACAGAGCGAAAGAAGCATGATAAATTACTTAGTTCAACAAGCCTGGAAGTTGTGGAAAGCAATGACCTGAAAAGAATTGACACGTAAGAAATGACCATTATCATAGAGATGTATACGTTAAGCAAAGATAGAACTTACTCCTGGTTTTGTTCGTAACTTACGAACATCAAGAGAGGCTGAGTTGTCCATTTACTGTAGACTCTGATTATGCTGTTTAATGCAGAGATCAACTCACGCACACCGAGACTTAATGCAGAGATTAGCTGACGTGCATTGAGTCTTAATGTAGAGATTAACTCACGAACATCGAGTCTTAATGCAGAGATAAGCTGAGGTACATTGAGTCTTAATGTAGAGATCAACTCACTCACATCGTCTTTAGGTTTGGTACCTTTCCACGGTAGTTTAGCTGTAGGCGTTTTTGCTCGAGTAACTATATCTTAGATCGACTGCTTTACGGGTTTGAAGGATACCAAATGCCTTGGTATTTACTCATAGCCAAGGTGTTGGAAGAAAGACTTAAATTTATATCAGATAGTAATCAGCAGATAAGTATGAATTCATACCTTTCCCAAGAGTATTACTACAAAGGAGACATAAATTACTTCAGCCGAGATTTGAACCCGATTCACAGATTCCATTTTTTGTACCGATAACCGTTTTGCCGCACCGCATCTTTCGATCATACCCTATATAAGTATGATATAAGTGTACCATTCCTATTTAGAGAGGTTAGAATTTGCTTATACTGCAAGTTGTCAAGTTTATTAAACCCGAATCTCCTTTTCAAGAAAGCAAAATAAACATAAAACTTATATTAAGGCCTATTGAATTTGCCGACGCTGTTGCTATTGAGTATATCTGTGTAAAAGGTACATGTCTTTAGTCACACACATACGCATTCATATATTCTATTTTATATACAAATACTCACGCATTTGCATTTTCTTATGTATGTACGCTCACACATTAAAAACTAACATACGTACACACTGATCCAGAGACTCACATACATATACACACGCATAATCACGTAATAATATATGCCGAGTATACGAATAACATGTTTTCACACACACACATATCGAGGCATATATACTTATTCCCACGGAATCAGACTCTCAATCTCGTAGATACGCACAAAAAACGCACAGAGATTTAGAAAAAAAAAAGTGTTTCCTCAGGAATGCGACAGTCGGAGTCAAAAGTGTCTTTGTTTTCTTCTTTGGAAAACCATTAAGTATTACTCATTTCAGTCGACTTTTAATTTGAGATAAGACTTTTCTGACTCAACAGCTTTGAATTGTGATCTTTTTTCCTCCAATTCCATCGTATTATTAGACAAAATGCAGCTGCCTATCGTTAATTAGAACCAGAAAGGGAAAAGAAGAAAATAATAATAATAATAATGATGATAATAATAATAATAATAATAATAGTTAAGAGCTAAAAATAAGCCATAAAAAGAAAAAAATCTAAGAGAAGAAAAGATTAGCAAAAGAATTGTTTTGGTTTGTTTAACGGCACATCAACTCCTTATGGGTCATTTAATGCCGAAATTTTTTCTGTCTTGTGAGTTTTGGTAACTTTCTTTCCCCAAAAATGTATTGCTGGTAATTTTTTGTTTTCCAATAATTTATTGTTGGGAAATGATTTTATTTATTACAAAAATTTATTGCTGGTAATTTTTTCTAATGTATTTTTATATTTTAATATTTTGACGGCAATTTGGGTGTTCACTATTTTGCTCATAGCTGGGACACTAACAGGTGCTACTACCAGGAGTCAGGGTGAACCTGGGAACAACAGCAATTAAGAGGCGGTTCCACGCTCCTCAAAACCTCCAATTGCCCAAGCAGAGAGCTTGCTGTCGGATGTAGTTTATTTAGCAAAAGAAGTTGCAGTTTCAAATATCCATGAAGTACGTTGGACGAGACAAAACAAGAATAGAAAATTACCACAATCCCTGGTAATATTCAAATTTTAATAATTAAAATAGCGTCTACAGATTTCAGAGATATGTCAGAAAGTCATACAAAAATATATTTTGATTGATTGATTCGTTTTCTATGGCTTATCAACCCATTCCGGTTATTTAAAACCAGAAGTTAATTTTAGATTTCAAGAATGGGGCGGGTAATAATGATTTACTGATATCAGCCTTACTAATTAACCTATAGCCAGGGGAAGAAGTGGTGGATTCATATCTCTACCAATGATATTTGCACGAGAAGTAGGAAATAATGAAGGATAAAGAATCCATTGATTCCTTAGAAATTACTTTGTTTACGTTTAGGATATGAAAACAAATGAGCAGATATGGGCTTGTGAGAAGATTTGAACGCGAAAATATGCATCCTTCAAACGGGTAACCGAATCTTGCTGGCTGCTACGCTCTATGTAGCTGAGCGGTCTAAATGTCGTCTGATCAGATGATGGACGTAGGTTATTAAGTCTCTTGATTGCACAGGACGGTGATATGATATAGTGATTTTCCAAGCGTAAAGTAGGGGACACCCAGTGAGGATCGAACTCACGATTCAGTCGTAATTGTTCTAGCTAGACATGCTTGTTAACCATTACACCGGCTCGTGGTGCTCCGGTTGATGTGATATATACTCAAACATGGATATTCATAAAATAATGTTTGGAATAATAGTTGTAGATATTTCGCAAAACTAAACACTCAGTGCTTTAGTTGCTCGCCGTAATATGACTGACCATAATTTTGATTTAAAAATAATGCTATCTTAATTAAAGTAGAAAACAATTTACTAAGACGAAAGTATATAGAAAGTGCTTTAATCGCTAGATCATCCACAGTAAATTTGTGTCCGTGTTCTTATAACATTTCACCTTTCTAAGCAGATCTTCTGTTATCACAATGTGGGATATTTAATCACAAAAGTGATAAAAACATAAACAAAAAGAAAATAAATGAAATTGGTTAGACTGCATACAAAAACACATATTAAAAATAAATTAATAATTTAAAATTTCGGAGTCCTTTCTTCCTGCGTGCGCACATGATTATCAACGTCAACATTACTTTAGCCCGATGTAAAAATAAAAATATCTATAAGAACACCGGATTATATATATATATATATATATATATATATATATATATGGTCGACTCTCCTGTCCTATTCGACGTATGAGGGTCAAGCAGCTCAGTTCCTAGGAACCGACAGCCAGACACCAGAGATTTGATTATAGTGGTGATGGGTTTGTGCAGAACCAATCACACTTTTTGAAGGCCCGAATACAGAGACCTGGTGCGCTACGTGCCATAAGGTCCCCAAACAACCCTCCGTGGGTTTTGAACTCAGAGCTGTCCTTCTCTTAGACCTTGCCATCCAAGGCTATAGAACCCAGCCTGCCCTGCTATTTACTCATAGCTGGAGGGAGAAGAAGAGGATTAATATCTTTTCCAAGGGTATTAGCACGTAAGTGAATCGACTGGAATTCGAACTCGACTCTCCGAACCGCTATCCACTATTCCACCGTGTGTGTGTGTGTGTGTGTGTGTGTGTGTGTGTGTGTGTGTGTGTGTGTGTGTGTGTGTGTACTATTACAAGACATGTAATCACTTTAACGTGATGTAATAGTTGTTGGCAAGCTTGTCTTGCTCGATCAATTACGACCGAGTAGCGCACTATGCTTACTTGTGGACGTGCCACATCTAATGTACGCTTAGTAAATCAATATATAAACCTCAGGTTCCAGGAAAAAGTCGTCAAGAATTAAATTTTCAATCTCAGGAGAAGAGAACAGATTACTACATGTAAAATTTTTTAACAAATTACTTTTGATTTGAGTAAATTCAACAATTTATTTTATTTTTTTTACTTTGATTAATTTTTAAAAAAAAATCCCTCGTTTTTTTTGTGTTTTCCCCGGAAAAGTATAAAAAATACGTGACTTTGTCCAAGTGACTCTATTTATCCAAAGAAAGAAATGATGTGGCTGTAGGTCAACAAAACACTCACCGACAAGTGAAACGACATGATATCTTTGTTCAATCAGTACACTTGTACTTTTAGTTCTCTTGTAAATTGTGAATAATGACATTTACTAAAATGTATCAAATTTTTCTATATCAGACAGATGTCCATTTCAACGAACATTTCAAATATGATTGTTTACTATAAAAAGACACATTCAGAGAAAATCAAATTTACGTTAAAGCAAAATAAAAAAAAAATAAAAAATTGGTGGTAAAAATGTAAATAATTTACAGTTATAAATTTCACCTCGATTAATGGAAGTTTATTTATTATATTAACCGTGACAGTGGCAATTGTAATACTTAACATTAGGAAGAGGCAGCTGAAATTTCCGGTTCACGTAATGAGAAAGGTGGGCTTGGAGAATCTGATACTCACAGGGCAGCTAGAGGGAAAGGGAGACAAGGGAAAGCAACGCGTGACATACCTAGCGGGCTTAAGCAAGTGGTTGACGGAACAGGGCTTGGGAGAAGTAGCAAAAGGACAAAACATATTGAGGGATAGGGAAAAGTGGAGAGCCATGATCGCCTACATCGTTAAGGGATACGGCACATAAAAGCAGAATGAGAATATATCGCCGTCGATAACAGTAACAATACTTCATATAAGATTTATAACAATTTAAGACTACTATCACTACTACTAGAAAGTAGTAATAGTAATGCTTAGTCGTTTCCTTATAAGGAAACATTTGGCATTCATTGACGGCGCAGTCAGTTTTATTGTCGGTTGAAATTTATAAATTTTTTCTCTTAAAACAGTTTTTCAGGAAAATAGTTTTCTATGTTATCGCTTTTTCCCCTCGTATTGATGAAGACTTCTTTTCTAACCTTTTGTTTGAAGTAGTGTGACACGTCAGCCTCTTCTTGATTATGTCATTATTTTCTCTTCGCGTTACATATGATATCCATTTTAGCTGTTTTTGTTATTTGATACTGTCCTTTATGATTCTGTAGCGGCAGTCCACAATATCCAGAAAAAGGATGGTCCTCGCTAAGACCTACACGTTTCATTCGCTCAAAGCCATTTTTAACCATTGATCTGAGAAAGGAGTTGTATACAACTGACAGTTTAGATATTTCTGAACGATTTTGGCGACATGAAAGTCTCGACCTGATAAGGCTATTTAAGAACATGACTCGCGTTTTTAGATTAATGTTTTGGTTATGCAGCAACTTGTGTTGTTGGGCAAAACTATTTCTGGCACAGCCTATTCTATGCTCAATTTCCTCATCTCCTATATTAAATAGGCTGTAACCGACCCATACACCGAGGTACTGTATTTACTAATTTAGTATTTACTAATTCCACTGAATTTTTGTGATGGGTATGTGCCATCACTGCTTTCATACCAATTCCCTATATTCTGTTTTTCGAAAAGTTTATCTTGTATTATTTCTTGGAATACTTGGTAGAGGATGTTGTTTTTTTGTTCTAGATCATTCTTATTCCAACTATGAATATCTACGGCATAGCCCCCCCCCCCACCATCTTCATCATCAATACATTGGCCTCGGGAGGGGATGCAGAATCGCTATGACAAATTACTAACGCCGTTATACATACCGCATCTGGACGAAATAAAACGCTTTCATTAAAGTTACTAGATGCAGAATACAGTCGAAAAAAGAGGCAATGTACAGGAGCCGAAATTATGTGATAAAAGCAAGAGATGACGAAGTTAGAACGAAAGGATCATTAATATTAGCTTAGATATTCATATAAATGAAAATTAAATTCTATAAGATAAAACATTAGCTTATTAGGACGAAGATGCGGCTTTTTCTCTTCCTCTCTTGTCGAACTCTCTGCGTCCGAACGGAGAGGAACCCAGACTAGGCTATGCCGAAGGGCAGAGTCTCGTTTGGGGAGGTAGACAAACTTAGACTGACTTTGTGCCACATCTTGCCTTGTGGGGAGGTTGATAAATAGAGAAATATTACCTTATTCTTCGAAAGAAAAGACGTCATTTTAACCGTGTGTACAACTTAGTCCAGCGATCCTATTAATATCCTTACGTCATATAAGCTTTTATAATTACAACAATGAAATTATTGCCATAGGTATGGGATGTAAAATAATTGTCTAAGGTTTACATGTCGGATCCAACCGAACTTATAAAAAATAAAAAAAGAATTATGTGTCTTTTCTTGAAAAGACAGTCAGTCTAACAAAAGTTTCACTCAGTTACATACGCGCACTCTTTCTCTCTCTGTCTTTTTTCATGTAAAGAGACAGTAATATCCACATTCAAACTTGTTTGTATTTTTAATAGCTGTGTTATAACCAGTTAACCTCCAGTTACTGATACATGTTAAGTGTGCTTTGGAGCAGTATCTACTTTTGTTGACGGACTAAAATAGAGTAATGTAAAGCTCATGTAGAGGAGACATTTCCAAAATTAAAAGTTCAGTTTTCAGTCAATCATATGGAGCCATTTAAATATTTTGATAACTGAAAAAGTCGATAATAAGTGTTCATAACTGTTAGAATAATTGTTTTGTATTTTACGACTTATCAACCCTTTGTTGGTTATTTAAAGCCGAAACATATCTGTTGTTGTAGGAGGTTGTTTCCTGTAACCGGTGTTCTCAAGCAGTCCCCTATCTAAGTATTGACCGGACGACATTATTCGAACAAAAAAACCGGTGTTTTCAGCGCGATTTGACCGTAGAGTAAGTATTCGGAAAATACGTAATTTATTGCAGATTGTTTATACGTTTTCAGAAGTTATTATTAAGTAAAATTGACCATAATTTAGTTAGCTTTAGGTTCCTAATACAAGAGGAGGGGTCTTAATAATCGGGGTTCGGGATATTTCACAATACGCAATAAACGGACAGGAAAATCATTTACATAGACAAAATGTGAAATTAATAAACTGTATAGTTTTAATAAACTCTCAGGGTAGGAAAATCTCCTGAAAAGTCACCCCCCCCCCGTATAAAAGCACTCGAAACTATGTGGTTTGGATATTCAAGGTCCAACTTCTTTATCTGATGACCTACGACAGGCAGTTTATTTTGCTGAATGTATTTGTAGATGGCCTGTATTGTGGATTTTTCTATCAACAGACTTATCACGTGAGACCAATTCAATGAGATATTTTTTATAATAAAGTTCACCGAACAGAAGCTTCGAGGGCCATTGAGGGCTTCTGTTCGGTGAACTTTTGCCGGAGATTACTGTTAAGATGGATATGATGAATGGTGTGTGTGGCATGGATGGATGGGGGTATTAATTGAAGATTATGAAGATAAGGAGAAATGGTAACGATTGACCTTTGACTCGAAGAAATTAAGATTATATTGTTCTTGGAAGTATCCACGAGGGAGTCTATTCCAAAAAGTAGCAGTTCTTGACAAAAATATTGTCAGTGAAAATTTCTCTTTACTTTTTGGAAAACGAAGGAAATAAGAGTGATTCGACTCTGTGGAAGTGGCATAGACTGTAAATGTTTGAACCGGTGGAAATAAAGAATGGAGCGCTCATCTGAACACCTGTCGGGGAAATATAGATAGATAGGCTTGCGACTTTGCGTCGACGGAAAAGAGAGTGGAGAAAACGTTTTCCCTCTACAAGAGGCGTAAACGAATTTAGACTCTATCAAGACAAGAAAATTGAAGACTGATGCTGGAGAGAGCAGTAAAATTTAGTGGACTTGAGAAACCTATTTTCCCGAAAAATTGTTTTAAGAGAAAGATTTTATAAATTTCAACCGAAATCAGTACTGGCTGCTCGGTTAATGACTGCCAAATGTTTCCTTATAGGGAAATGGCTAATATTACCATTATTATTACCATATTCTTTCTTTGTGAAAGCGACAGATGTGTCAGATATTGGTTTTTAGGCTGCGAAGATGTCGTGTCTGACAAACTCATAGAAATTAATGATAATTTTCATTTTTTGACGTACTATCCCAACCGTCGCTTGTATAAACTGGATTTAGTGATAACCCGCTATATATGTTCCACTTTAATGCTCACACGATCTTCAGACGACTTGAACACTTCAAGTTGCCAACATTGTCAAGCATTTTCTGTTCTGTTCTTCATTGTCTACGTAGGTGTTTGCCTTTAGCTTGTTAGTATATATATATATATATATATATATATATATATATATATATATATATATATACAAGTGAACATAGAAGTCAACACTTAGATGCGACAGTCTGTTTCAGGCTAGATGCAATCATCGGGCCCGATCATTGCATCTTGCATGAAACAGACTGTCGCCTCTAAGTGTTGACTTCTATGTTCACTTTTATATTTACACACGCTCTATCTCTGATGCACTTTATCCCATAAATATAGCACACTTTAAGACTATATTTCTTCATATATATATATATATATATATATATATATATATATATATATACGTATGCATGTATACACGCACACACACATATATATCTACATATATTTTTTGGCATCATGTCCTTACTGAGGCATATGTTATTAAAAACTACGCATTTTTTCCATTTAATAATCTTTATTTTTATTTTTTTTCTTGCTTTCTTGCAAGTTTCTTTGTGTTTGGGTCTAAGTTGCCGAAAAAAGACCCCAGTTCTTGGTGTTTTGCAAGAAAGCAAGAACAAATCGAAAGAAAGATTATTAAACGGAAAAGTTCGGTAGTCTTTAATAACACACGCCTCAGTAATATATATATATATATATATATATATATATATATATATATATATATATATATATATATACACGAGTAGATATGTTCATCTGTCGTTCCCGGTTTTTTTTTAACAGGAATAGAGGTTTATCCCTGTTTTTCTGTTTATGATTATATTCCTAGTTCCTTCAAAAGTCTTTTCCGTCTATTTCACTTCCAGTAGACCCTTCCGTCTTAGTTGTCTTATCGCCCTACTTGGGGTGAAGTGATTATATATATATATATATATATATATATATATATATATATATATATATATATATATGTGTGTGTGTGTGTGTATGTATTAGCCTATTTATATATTTCCGTTAGATTCAATTATTAAAGTGCTGGGCTAGCAAACGGAACTCCTCTTCTTTCATTGATCAGTTTGGCAGCTTTAGAATCAACTTTTATCCATTCAAAAAACTCCTCTCGTGGCACTTACTTTTGTGATCTTGTGCCAGACTAGGTCAGATTTTGTAACTATCAGCTGTAATTATGCCAGGTCACTCTGTAACTGCTACTGGTACAGTGTAACCCAGTATTATCTGCGGCATGGTCTTGCCAACGGTGACTGAACAGGTTCCCTCGCCAGGTTTTTTTTTCTAGTGAATAGGATGGCTAGCCAAATTTTGAAAAAGAACCTGTTAAAGGACCATCGGGACACCATTTGCTATGTAGCATAGCATCGCTGGGTGAAGGGCTTCCTGGACTGTCAACGGCCAAGCAGACTGTTCCTCCGATGGAAGCAACGGGCACGTGTTCGTGAAAAAGGCGAATCATCAAGTTGGAGGACATCGGCTGTGGTTTGATCAGCAAGAGAATAGACTATGTCAGGTTTACTTATTCAAGACACGTTATGCATCAATGAATACTTTCCTGGCTTTCAACGCAGATATGTGGCGGAACCGGTTAGGTGCTGAGCTGTACAGTGGCCCTATGACCGGGTGTGGCCATAGGACTGATGATAATGCTGATTTGGAGGTACACAAGATCAGCACAATATCAGATATCGTACTCATTATGAATGGCGTGCAAGATCAGTACCCAAAATATCGGTCTATGTTAAATGCACTAAATTTGCTGTTTGATATGAAGAGTATGAATGAGTTGTTCAACCGGGTTTTCTTCTCTAGCTTTCGATGACCTTGCAGAGCAGGCACAAAAAATCGAGTCATCGTTAAATTTGGTTTATTTGAACTGCTATTTGAAGTATTAGCATAAAATCATTCAACCCCTCCCTTTAAAAGATGTTTTTTTGTTATTATTGTTTTTTATCACTTCAATTTTGCCAAGTCTGTCAACATTTTTAGAGCATCAAGCGACGTTAAATTTACAGTCAATGACTGGCAAGACCAGTTTTCTGTGCACAATGAGTACGTTATTGTTAAGCAATCATATTTTATATATCTGTATAATGTAATTTTAAGATGGTACTTGGCGCTTAATTATAGGAATTATCATTAACACTAAATATTTATATCTGTATTTTCTTAATGTCTATCGTTCTAGCAGATACGTTCGTTTGATCTCGATTTTAATTTTTCAGTTCATCGTATTAAATTTTATTCTGCTGATGATTTTTAAAATAGAATTTAAAGTCGTCGTGGTTGAGTGGAGCTTAATTCTAAGTGCAATGATTTGGTTTGGTTGATTTTGTTTAGCGTCATATCAAATTCTATTTATTGGTTATTTAATGCCGAAATGTAAATATTTTGAATACAATTTTATGGCTTCAACTAAATATATTTTGAACGCAAAGCATGCCTTCAACTACAGATAAAATGTATTGCTAGTTATTTTACTTTAAAATGTATTGCTGGTCATTTTGCTATAAATATGCATTGTTAGTGATTTAACTATAAAAATACATTTTTATACTTTCATTTTGTTTTGTTTTTGTTTGAGAGGGGTCACTATTTGCCAATAGTTGGTACCATAACAGGTGCTACCACCCCCGGGTCAGGGTGAACCTTGCAACAACAGCAGTTAAGTGGTGCGTCCACGTTCCTCAAAACCTCCAATCTCTAGGCCTTGTTACCAGATGTAGTTTATCATTATACCCAAAACTCTAAGTGTAGTGACAATCTATAGGGAAAAATAGTTTGAAACTTTATCCGCGTGTTTACGGTTCAAATATCGTAGAGTTTTAGGCTTGCTTGGTGAGTGAGATGGTTGTATATTTTCAATCGATACCAGTGACTTCAGGGTTCGAGCTCAGGGTAAAGTTAGGAATTTGAATTATTTTTTTTCAAGGCAGACATGTCTTCTCATTTAGAAGACTGGCGTAGTATAATCTTCCAGTGTTGCGCTAAGTTATGCTTAGTAAATATCAACAAGAAAAGAAATTAAATTCAATACAAATATTAACAGAGACAAATTGATTATGACACGTTGTTTCCAAGAAGACTTTTTCTTTCTCGGCGTTGATGGTGCACTGGCTTCTAGGAACCAATGACCAAAATGCAGTGTAACATCTAGCCTCGAAGACGCAAGTTAATTTTTCAAGGTCCATTTTAGGAAAAAATATTTCTTTAGGTGTTGGATAAATATTGTAATATTGCGTGTATAAAAATAAAATGAATATAATTGTGTGCGAACCAGAGAAATAATATCAAACTGCAAATAAAACTCAATCGGACGAGTATCCTTATCTTTATTGTTGTCATCACAACTTTTGGCAAATACTCTCGCGTCCGGAATAGACGATCCTAACACAACTATTTAAATTTTGATTTTTTTTCAAACCTATCAAATATTATTTTAAACCTCTTGTCTATTTTATTTTCCACGTTTTTTCCAGACTGTCTTTTTATTCCACCCTCTTCGCCTTTTCATGTTGTTCTAAAAACAAATAAACTTTGAAGGAGTTTTTCCCACATACCGTTTCATTCCGGATTTAAGAGTATGTTGATAGAAACATACCTATAAAGCGTTAATAACATATTCCAGTATGAAATACATTGAATACTAGTAAAATCCACAATGCATTCCAGTTATGAATATAAATTGGAAGAAATAAAAAGATTTTCCGGTTAATTCTAGCCAGGTGTATTGGTGGATTTCATTCCACGTTTCCTTTTTAAGAAGGTAAAACGCTGGGCGTTAAACTACCATTAAAATATTCAACAAGTAGTATTAATAATAATAATAATAATAATAATAATAATAATAATAATAAGACACTTAAAGAAGTGGCGGACAAAATGTTTTTATTTAATTTCTTTATTCATGCAAAAACCGGATGGAAATTCTTTTATTTTTTATATATTTTTTTCCAAACTCAAATTATAAATAACATAAAAGGCGAATTCTGACATTAACACCTGAAAAACTTCAGCCGGGTGCAAACCAAATGCATAATAATAATAATATTAATAAAATAATACGTGTAAAATATCCAATCAAAAACTAGCAAACACACACACACACACACGTACTACTTGTATACATAGGCGTATATATTTATATTGGGAACTCCCTCACTTACATCCCATAAAATCTAGTGAATAACCATTCACAGACATATATGTATGTGTTTCCGGTTTGTGCACACACACACACACATATATATATATATATATATATATATATATATATATAGATAGATAGATAGATAGATAGAAATATATATGCATATGAGACACACACTTACATATATATCCGGTTCTTTTATAAATGGTATAGAATGGACACATGCGTGTAATGGGCGTTTCTTCGTTGAAGAGTAAACTTTCAAAGTTCGCGTGTTTCTCGTAATATTCTGCTTTTTATATAAAATAGTGAATATCAAAAATAATAACCAGCGATTAAAAATTGCCCATCTTTTCATGACACTGTATACAAGTGTCGGCCTAGATGTAGAAAGTTACATAAGTTTTAGTTATATTGCAAAAAAAAAAAAAATTAGATTAAAAAACAAAGTCACTAAATATTTCATATTCATTATAAACGGTTTATTTGCCTTTCAGGCTCAAATATTGTGAATCTAGAAAAAAAATAAGTGATTTTTATTCTCTTCTGACGCAAGGAAGAAGATTTATGGTATTAAAAACGGTCATCTAGCGCAATGAGAATAGACTCGCAAGTGTGCTGATGACACGGAGAGAAGACTTCCTCGACTGCAGTCAACGGTGGAGGGTTGCTCCGGTGGAATCAACGGCCACGTGTCTGTGACAAATAGAGGAATTCAAGTTGGAGGACATTGGCTGGAGGATGTGGAGGGAACTGGTCGGGTGCTAAACTGCACAGTGACTCTACGACCACATATGATCAGGAAACTGATGATGATGATGATGATGATGATGATGATGATGATGGCGGGGGATGATGATTATTAAAAACACCTAATCTGTTATAATATAACATTACGGATTAACTGAGTGTCCGTTTTGAGGTTTAAGTCGTTCACCGCCGTGTATTTAACCCAATGAAAATGTTCACAAAATTATGTCTATTAACCCCTTGCGTGCCAATTATTTTGGGAAAAACGTTTAATTTCCAGACGAATGCTTTTTGTTTGTTTTGGAAAGACTAAGAAATGAGGCAGCTTGGAGTACCCGAGCAGTGGATAACACCTCTACCAAATGTATGAGTTGATAATTGGACTCATTTCAAGCTCAGAAGGGCATAAAAAGAATCAAGATCGACGTATAAACACGTCTGTAGCTTGTTTTTGAACCCTATCTTTTGGACGTGTTTGCTCGTCCGTCTCTGCAAAAGACACTTTCGGTAAAAACGTATATACACATCTACGCCGGGGAAGGAGTTAAGCCGCTAGGAAGTAACAGTGACCATAATTTTTAATTATTCGACTCTTCTGTCAAATATTCACAAACCTCTTGCTTACTTATATCTTGTGTTTATGTTTTATTACTCACGACATTTAAATATTTCTAATTTTTTATTAGCGTGTGAATACAGAAATCAATCAATGACGTTATTAATTGAGGCGTGACACTGACAGTCACCATGCAGTATTGATTCATATGGGCACATTGTCTATATTTAAGAAACAGAAAAAAAAAAACTCGTTAGAAACAAAGAAAAATGTACTAAACTGTTACGTAATATCTATCCTCCTATATGGCAGTGAATGCTGGACAATCTCCTCACAGACGAAGAAGAGAATTGAAGAAACAGAAATGTGGCTCTACAGAAGGATGCTGAGAATACCATCGATTGGACAACGACGAAGTTTTAAAAAAATGGAAACAAAAAGGATACATATACTTAACACAATGAAGAGACAGTTGAAATTTCTAGGGTACATAATGAGGAAAGAGGGCTTGCAGAATTTGATACTCGCAGGACAGATTGAAGAACAGAGGAAAAAACACATAACCTATCTAGCGAGTTGGAGTAAATGGATGGCAAAACAAGGCTTAGGAGAGATAACAAAAAGCCCAAATTTATTAGAAAAGACAGGAGATTATGGCGAGCCATGACCACCAAAAGACACAGCACGTAGAAGATACTTTATTAATGTTGTAAACATTACAGGCTTTTTTTTAAATACGCTATGCCGACATGAGCATTGATTTAGAATGACTGTAAAAGCTTTTATTGTCTCTCATGCTGACTATGAAGATTTGTGTATAAAATGGTTTTGTTTACTTACCTTTACAGGTTTCAATTGCCAAAAGTTCTTTCATGGAATCCAGAGCAGAGTAATTGTCAACAGTAAAGGCGTAATTCCTGTTGCCGGCAATTCCTCGGAGTTCTCTCTTGTTGACACCATCTCCGATGCCAATTGCAAAGAGATTGATGTGAGCAATACGCCGAGCCCGGTTCGCTTCATAGAGTGTCCGTAAAATGTTCGTCGATTTGCCGTCTGTCATTACAATACCTACCCGGACCACGTCGTCTCGGGCGCCTTGTTCGGGCGTAAACATTTGGTAACGCATGTACTCGATTCCAAGTGCCGTGTTGGTCGCATAGCCTGGCATATGTACAATATTTCGGATGGCACTTACGAGCGAGTCTTTGTTTTTGAATTTACCTAAAGGGAATTCGAGGGCAACATCTGATGAGTATGTAGCGATGCCGACCTGTGTCATTTGGGGACTGATCTGAAACATGGATATGACATCTTCCACAAATTTGGTTTGTTTTCTGAAGTCCGGTCCCCAGATACTGGCTGAAGCATCGAGTATGAACACAATGTCGGCAGGTTTGCCACCACAATAATATTCTGAATAAAAATAATGAAATTGTATAGAAAACGTACTGACTTTTAAAATTAAAAAAAAAAAATAACAACCATTATGTATATAATTGTTATATACAAAGTTTATGCATAACAAATAATAATAATAATAATAACAGGACTTTTCCATACATACAAACATAGATACAAGTTACATCTATATCTAGTTATCTATTGTCAAGTTTTAATAGTCATCCTTTATATATATATATATATATATATATATATATATATATATATATATAATAGATAGTATGTAATAATATATATAATATAATATACATATAATAGATAATATATATATTATATAATATATATAATAAATAATTGGATTGCTATGCATATATAGATATACGTAATTGATAATATGTAATAATGTATGCAATATAATGAATAGTATATATAAGTAATAAAAAATTTGATAACTATATATATAGTTAATAGATAATATATAATTATATGTATGTAATACACATATAATAGATAATATATGTTATATAATATATATAAATAATTGGATTGCTATATATATATATATATTTAATGGATAATATGTAAAATATATATAATATAATGCATATATAATGCATAATATATATAATATATATGTAATAAATAATTGGATTGCTATATATATATACATGTAGTTATATATATGTAGTTATATGTATATATGTGTGTGTTTGTGTGTATATTGACTTGAAATCGGCTATGTAAGCCTTTTGAACATTTTCTTTATTAACTGTTGTTCCTCTAATTTTTTTAAAGTATTGTGCATGTTGTTTATAAATCTGCTCGCATTTAAACGTATTAAAATTCCTGTAATTCACTTATCTACGCGTTTTGTTAGGCGTTAACGATCTGTGTTATTAGTATTATATGAGCAAATAAATTAGATGGAAAAGCATCTTATTTACACGTTGCGTTCTGAGAATGAACGTCTTCAGACTTATTAATCTTATTAGTTTTATATGGAGCAATTCTATATATAAAATGGAGATGGAGATGTTGATGAAGAAATACAACAAGCACCAGTTACGGTTTACATTGAAACCAAATAGAAATACAATTTAAATTTGGAGATAAAGCGCACCTGCATCTAATGATCTTTGAGTTGTGTTTCAATTTTAACCCCTGGTGCATCAAAACAGCCTTTTCCTCTCGTCTTTTTATATACTTTTATTAATTTTATTGTTATTACAATGTGGGGTAAAAAAACAAAACAATCTGGATTAAAATAAAAGCCATAAAAAGATGAATAAGATATGTTGGACATCTGGACATGAAGCACGACTAAATTGAAATTTAA
>OZ038477.1:131952335-132024835 GCA_964036315.1 Acanthosepion esculentum
TACATTCCTACTTTACTTGATCCAGAAATTCACTTGTAATGATTTTTATTTTCAGTTTTACACGTGTTGCTATTGTTCTTTTCTATTTCAACAGGATTAATTAAGATTGTAATAATTAAAATCATGTCATTTAATAATGGAAAGCTAAAGCAGGAACTTTACATTTTAGCGACATCAGATGTAAGAAATATTCGTAACATATTCTAAATGGTTTTCTTAGCCAGATACCAACCTATCTATCTATCTATCTATCTATCTATCTATCTATCTATCACAGTCTGTTTCCTATCTATCTATCTATTGATAAATTTATGAATTCGGTCTTGTCTCGAACCTTAAAATGATATTTAATATTTACTGTTCTAATATCTTTAGCAATGTAGTACAGTGGAATCTTGGCTCACGAATTTAATTCGTTCCTGAAGGCCGTTCGTAACCCGAAATGTTCGTAACCCGAAACTATGTTTCCAATAGGAATCAATGTAGAGAAAAAAATCACAGTACAATAAAATTGGAAAAGAAAAGCCCGTCACAACGCACGAATGTATACAACACGGCGGTCGACTCGGAAATGATTCCGTTCGGTTCGGCAATGTTGTTCGAGAACCGAAATTTTGTTCGATAACCGAGGCATTTTCATCTCAAAATTTCTGTTCGAAAACCGATTTGTTCGACATGTGAGACGTTCGAGAACCGAGGTTGCACTGTAATTGTATTGTGCATATTGTATGTAAGTTGGGCACTTTGACGTAGCGTAATGTTTAGCATGCTTGTCTCGCGAGATCAGTTACGAGTCAGTGAGATCGATCATCACTGATGTGCAGTATACTTTTGGCCTTGTGTCACAACTAAGCTACGCTTCTTAGTAAATCACTATATACTATGTCAATAAATAAATAAATAAACCAACCGGCCAACCAACGAAAAATGGTAGGGAAAAATATTATGTTTAATTCAAGTGTTGTGCAATAAGGTTAGTTAGCTGTAGAAAAACATGGCGGTTCGTTTAAATTTTAAAGCGAGATGTTGGCAAGACGCATTATTACGAACTAAAAGTCAATGGAGAAAACTAAATACATCAAAAAAGAAAAAAAAAAGAACGTTCTCTTTCGCGACCAGTCTTGTGATAAATGAAGAATACATTCTCGTCGTTGAACAATACCATTATCACCATTGTAATAACAAATGCACCTAACATACGAGTGATGAGAGTTTAGTACCGGTGCCAGCAGTCGATGTTCAAATCGAAGTAAAATCTCTCTTGAAAAAAAAAAAAATGTCTAAAGGCAGATTCGTTGGGTTCGAGTAAATACAGAACGGGAAAACGCGCGCATATTAACATAGAGCGACAGATGCAAGTACACACGCTCACACATGCGCGTGCACACACAAGCTCACATAAACACACATACTTACACACGTACCTACACACGCAGCAGTTGTAATCAAAAAGTTTATATTTTTTTAATTAAAAAAAATCTACAACGAAAAAGCTAAAAACAAAGAAGTTTTTTTTTGTGTATTCAGTCTATAGTTTCAAAGAGAAAACTTTTGCACACACCCAATATTTTCACACATGTTCACACACACACACACACACATTCTCACTGTAATGTTTTTGTTCTTCCGCTCCTTAAAAAAGCGATACATGGCCTTATTTCTGTACTCTTTTACTTTAGTTCATAAGCATTCTTCTTTTTATATTGCATCCATAGATACATACACCTATATACCCACACTTCCATACACATTTACTCACACATTTTCATCCCGCCCACTATCATACACAGTCTGTTGAAGATGCTTTCTAGATTATAATTTCGCTGATGCATACAGTTTATTTTTTTCAGAAGCTACTATTCAACGACAATTACAATGTAATCGACGGAAGTGTCTTTTTGCTTTGAAGCAAAAAAAAAACAAAAAAAAATGGCATAAAAAAAATAAACTCGACGGAGCGTATGACAGACTCTGGCCTTTTTTTTCAAACATGTAAAAAGGATATTCCCATTACAAAACAAACACAACCTAGACACAATTTTAATAATAGCTTTCATATGAACGAACAGGCCGGGAAATGGCCGGCATATCACGTGACTACAATGTCGCACGCCATGCACCAAGAAATCGGGCTTGTCAGCACAGCACGAACAGAATGTATTTTATTTGCTTTGCAACTGAGTTGGAAATGTAGAGAATTGTGTTACTTATGTGCTCTTGTGGGGTTCGTTCAGTAGTAAAAACGGGATTCTCGGGATTTGTAAAGTCCACCCGAAGTACTAAGATTGTTAGGTTTTGACACTTAATTTACTTAAAATTTCATAATCTAGGTCACACTAAGTACTGACCATGTTTAATGTTGCTTAACTTCACTGGTCAGATGAGGGCCAGTGTTTTCACTGAGACTTGACTGTAAGTTCTTAAAACTAAACAACGAGACAAAGTCACAAATGTGATCCACTTCAGGGGGGACTGAACTCATTACATCTGAGCGACTAGCTTGTTAATCAGTATTTTATGTTAAGGTACTTCTGTAAGTAGTTACTTAGTTTAGTCTGGTACAAGGCCACAGGTTTAGGGCATTAATTCAGTAAATACACAAAAATAGAATGAGGAGTTAGGATGTGTCTTCTTTGTTAGTTAAGTGCCACACTTGATACACGCTTGGGTGATCATGTATCTTTCGATACATGACTGACGAGGCAGATTTTTCTCGCAGTAGGTTGCCATTTCTTTCTGCGGTAGACTGGTTACCAACCAAGGCTAAAGAACCCAGTCTGTCCTGCTATTCAACCCATAGCTGGGGGATGGATTTATGCCTTTCCCATGGGTATTTGTGCGTAAGTGAATACACATCGGACTTATTCAAAGTTTACAGCGAGGTGATCCTGAGAGAATTAGAAATTTTATAAGAATTCACTTATGGCGGTCACAATTCTAACACCATAAGATATGCATATGACACAGTGTTGGTAGCAATCACAGAAAGGGAACTACAGGAACTCCTACAGAAGGTAATAAAGGAAAGTGAGAAGAAAGGACTAACCGTCCATTGTAAGCAGACAGAATGTATGGTTGTCAGCAAGAAGAACAGCCCAAAATTTGAACTACGAATTGGAAACACCCGAATCAAACAAATACCGCAGTTTAGATATCTAGAAAGGGTTTTAATATAAAAACGGAAATCATGACACCGAAATCCCAAGGCATATTGGAATAGCGAAAGACGTTAATCAAAGTATTAAGAAACAGGAACATTTCTTTAGAAGCAAAAAGTGCTGAACTATATCAGTTTAATATATGACTGAATGCTGGACAATCTACTCACAGATGAGTATGGTGACTGGAAAAAGGCACCATACTCTCAAAACACGATTTAGCGCGCCCTGCACTAGATCATTTAATATGTCCAAATAGTTTCAAGGATTTGCTACTCATGACAGAAGGATGCTAAGAATACCAAGGAGCAACGACGAAGTTTTATAGAAAATGGAAACAAAAAGGACACTTAATATCAGGAAGAGATAGTTGAAATTTCTAAGGCACGTTATAAGGAAAGAAGGCTTGGAAAATTTGACACTCACAGGACAGATTGAAGGCAAGAGGGACAGAAGAAAACAAGCATAACCTAACTAGCGACCTTACAAGTATTCATTAATGGCGGTCACAATTCTAACACCATAAGATATGCAGATGGCAGAGTGTTGATAGCAGTCACAGAAAGGGAACTACAGGAACTTCTACAGAAGGTAATAAAGGAAAGAAAGAAGAAAGGACTAACCATCCATTGTAAGAAGACAGAATGTATGGTTGTCAGCGAAAGGAACATCCCGAGATGCGAACTACAAATAAATCAAGCAAGTACAAAAATTGAAATTTACAGGAAGTCTTTTAACGGTGGGCGGTAAATGCGATACCAAAATACGAAGGTGCATTGAAAAAGCGAAAGATGACTTCAAAAAGCTAAGCAAAGTATTATGAAACAGGAACATTTCGTTAGAAACAAAGAAAAGAGTACTTAACTGTTATGTAATATCGGTCCTCCTATATAGCAGTGAATGCTAGACAATCTCCTTACAGATGAAGAAACGAGGCAACTGAAATGTGATTCTACAGAAGGATGCTGAGAATCCCATGGGCGGAATATGTGAGTAACGAGGACATTTTAGCATTTTAGGGAAAGTGGAAACGAAAAGGACACTTATACTTAGAACCAGAAAGAGAGACAATTGAAATGTCTAGGGTACATATTGAGGAAATAGGGCCTGGAGAACTTAACACTCATAGGACATACTTAAGACAAAGCGGATAGAGGAAAGTAGAAATTAACGTATCTAACGAGATCGTGTAATTGGTTGGCAGAACAGGGATTAGGAGAGATAACAAAAAGGCAAACCTTACTAAGAGCCACAAAGGACCGAAAGTAGTGGAGAGCAATGATCGTCCACATCCTGAAGGGAGCCAGCACATCGAAAAAGAAGTAGACGAGAAATTCTGAAAAAATGCAAGGTAAAAATCTTGCAATATCTATCTATGTAATACAAAATGTGCATTATTTTTAGGTAATCTTTTTGCTGAAGAAAGCAAATTGACGAATATCATGGAGAGATCGTGTGAGTAATGATGAAGTGTAAATAAAAATCAAATAAATAAACAGTGTTTATTATTTTTGTTGTCAATTCTCAAGAACAAAGAAAATGTATACATTCGCTTTCATATGTTTTTTTAATCATCGTCTTTTAAAACAACAAACAATGCCGGGGAGAAAAGGTAGTTAAAATAATAGCAGTGTCAATTGAAAATCGTTCTTTTGACACGCCGTTTTTTTGCGGCCACGAATGTTCAAATTTACCAATGTTTCTTAATATTTTGGCTTTATTCTAGGAATAATTAAAAGCGAGTAAAAAACGACGAAAAACTTATTTAAATATATGCCCTTTCCAAAATAAACGTGTATAAATTAAATTTAAAAAAAAAAGTTTTCTGTATTAATTCATTTTATTTATTTTTTATTTTATATTTTTATTTATTCATATTAATATTTATATCTTAATCGTTTTTTTATTTATATTTTCGTTGGCCGGCATCAATTTCCTGGCTTTAATTCATCTAATTATTAATTAATCCTGTTAAACAAACCAACTGACATGTTGTCGCTCATTCATTATCGTAGATAAGCAACAATCGAATTAACGGGTGTAATTTGTAAATGATACATAATAAAAAAAAAAAAATAGGGCACACAGTTATCTCCCTTTAATTTTCTATGTTTTGATTTTTTCGGCGAAGTGAGGATTCGAGTTAACGATTTCGGTGAAGCCATTTTTCGCGAAAATCTCATTCACTGTTATGAACCGGACCCATTGTTGATGGTTATTGCTGTAATTATTATCGACATGCAAAGACGAAATTGACAAACTGAGTTCAAGTTCTATTTGAGAGAATTTATGTCCTCTTCACACTAATAACTTTATAAAAGGCACGAATACACATCTACATTCGTTCTTTGACATCTTTAGATATCTAGTCACTGACATGCGACATTGGGTGACGAAGAAGAGAGTTTAGAAGGCATTTACTAAACTTCGCTTAGTCTGGCACAAAGCTATAAATATAAGACATTCAATCGCCATCGAACTGATTACGATGGTAATGGCCTGTGAATTTAGCCAATAATTTCCAGCACGGGGAAAGGATTTCCACGAGTTAGCAGTGCCACACGCGATATACAAATTTCACAACAGAAAGTGTTGTAGCACGGACCATAATGGGTATATCCCCATTCACATAAATACAGTGGTAAATACTCTATGTTGGTTTGCAGTTGGAGATTCGTCTCCAGCTGTGCTGGTCAAACTCTCTGCCTCCGGGCAGAGAGGATCCCCAGACGAGGCTATGTCGAAGGGCAGAGTCTCGTCTCGGGAAACTGCTCCTCGATCCCGTTTTATGCGGGATTTACAGGGAATATTTGATCGAGCCTACGGGCTCGGATACCTCACATTAAATTCGGCCTTGTGCCACATCTGAACGCGTGGAGCGGTTGGTGGATATCCTGCAGTTGGACATTCGTCTCCAGCTGTGCTGGTCAAACTCTCTGCCCGGAGGCAGAGAGGATCTCCAGACGAGGCTATTTCGAAGGGCAGAATCTCGTTTCGGGAAACAGTTACTTGATCCCGTTTTATGCGGGGTCTACGGGGAATTTTTGCCGAGCTTACTGGCTCGATACCTCACATGAAAATCGGCCTTGTGCCACATCTGAACGCGTGGGGCAGTTGGTAGATATCCTTCAGTTGGAGATTCATTGTGGAATTCAACTTGACTCACTTCTAGCAGCTGACTACTTTTTCTACGCGCGGCTGGCGAATCTTATATGTGTTGTTCTTGTCCTAAGTATTATCGGTCATTACCAATTAGATAAGGAATTGGTCAGTATAAGTAGTACCCTACAACGTAACAACTACCCTGGGTACATGGCAGCAGCCCCCCAAAACTGGGATAGGCGGGTACAAGAGGAGGAGGAGGACAACAACACTCAGAAAACAGTCTGCCTGCCTTATGTGAAGGGGTTATCAGAGAAAATACAAAGGATCTGCGGTCCATATAACATCAGGACAACCTTCAAAAGCGTGACAACACTTCGCAGATATATCTCTCGAGTGAGACCCCCCATAGAGGAGAACATGACTAAAGACTGTGTGTACGCTATCCCGTGCAGCTGCGGAAAGGAATATAAAGGAGAGACAGGCCGCCCCCTCAAGGGAAGGCTTCAAGAACACCAGAAAGCTGTAACGCGAGGGGAAGTAGAAAAATCAGGCGTGGCTGACCACATATGGAGAGAGAAGGGAGATCACCGTCCCCTGTGGGATCATGTTGAGATCATAGACAGGGAACACCATTGGAAAATTCGTAAACCTAAGGAATCAGCACATATGCTAGGCCACAAAAATCTCCTGAGTCGACCAAGCATAGAAATAAATACAATATGGGAACCAGTAATAAGGAGTGCCAGAGAAAAGCAATGATAACAAAGTTGCAATATGAGCTCTGGTAAAAACATGCAATGATAACAGCAAAAATTGCAATATGAGCACTGGTAAAAAATGGTGGCTGAAAACATTAGGTTTATAATACCCAGAAATTCATACCCAGATGTCCTCAAGGACACATGGCACAGTGGATAAAGGCGTTGGTTAGATCCAGTGACAGACCCAAAGAGTGTGAGTTCAATACCCGGTTAAGGCAGTGGGGAACTTTCAGAGGGAAAATTAGCAGGAGATAACTGATAACTGATATCCATCAAACATGGCACGTGGAACTAGAATAGTCTATCCCAGTGATCGAAATAAAGGGTTCAGTTCGAAATTCCAACCACCTGAAGAAGGCCGGAGCGTACAACGGCCGAAACGTTGTGACAAATATGGCGACAAAGATGAGGACAATAGTCCGACTAATGTAAATACTGTACATAATACCTCATCATAGAAGTCCGACAATTTATTTAAAGACGTTTATGATATGTTTAACGTTCTTTTTATAGATACAAATATTTAAGCAAAATATTCAGGCCGGTAAATGTTATTTAATACTGTTTATTATAAAACAGAGCATTTGCTTAAATACTTGTATCTATAAAAAGAACGTTAAACATATCATAAATGTCTTATATATATATATATATATATATATATATATATATATATATATATATATATATATATATATAATTTCTGTATGAATTTCTAGGATGAGAAGTTATCATTATTTATGATAGGTCTATCTATTATGGTTTTGGAAGCGCCGGTTACAGAAGAAGCACGTCTCATACGCTTAGACACTTACTATTGTGAACTTCGTAATTACCTATTTGCATTAAAATGATGAATTTATGCAAATAAGTATTTGCCATAAAATGCTGGAGAATTGGGTATCAATTTTTTAGGTTGATTCATAAGTAATTTTCCTTTCTGGGAAACAAATTGTAATGGCGAATGTATCATCCTAACTAGTCCCCTCACGGACCTACATTTCTGATGTCCTGAAATTTGAACATATATGGGAGGGGGCCTTTTGCAACCACCAACAATAGATTCGAGGATCCAACTGTCAAAACGTAGGCTATAAATAGATTCTGGCAAGCTCAACGAGCACATACAGCTGGGGGTTCGGGCGTTGCACCCCCCCCCCGAAAATGTTGATATATGATCAATTACAGTTTTGAGGTCATATAAGTATGGGAGGAGATATTCTAAGATCGAAATTAGCTACTTCAATCGATTGGCATATGGCTAAATGCCCTTATTTTAATAATAAACAATTTAAATAGAAAACATTAATTTTGTTGAAAAATTCATTCATTAAAAAAACGTGTTTCAGGGCCCCACCTGGGATTAGGGGCTCTGTAGTTTAAGGTTCATTAGTTTCAAACTTGGCAGTTAAGAATGAATTTAGATTACACTCAACATAAGTCATTATTCAACGCAAAAGGCAGGAGATTGACTAGGATAAATCTCCACAAACGACTCAAAAGGCTTCTCAGAAGAAAGGTAATATATTGCGTTTAGTGAGATCTTTGCGGTATTTTTCACAAATCTAAATGTACATCTTTTACGTCAATCAGCTGGAACGTGTCCCGTGAACGTCAACAGGATAAATGTTGTTGTCCGCCATGATAACGCAAGGCTGTGTATAGTAAGAATAACATAGAAAAAAATTAGAACGTCGGTCTAATCTAACCCACCTGCCAAATTCGCCTGACCTTGCATTAGCCGATTATTACTTTTTTGTCAATCGCTGCAAAACACTTTGATGAGGAAAAAAAATCTTTAACGAAAACCCAATTCAAGATTTCGTCGAAAACTTTTCACGTCAAACCCGTCGGAATCTTTACGCCAACGATATCGGAGAGCTGCCTGATGAGTGACAACAAGTCAGTGCGAATAATGGTGAATAATAAAACTGAATAAAATGTAGTTATACTTTATTTCCTGAAGAATAAAGTTGGTAAACGAAAACGGAAATTATTTATGACGCAACCTAATAGCAAAATAAAATATCCTTAAACCAGATCTATTTAAAAGAGAGTAAACTCTATATTTTTAAAATAATAAAGTGCGTATAGGAACACTTAAATTTTATTAGAAAATTCCCTTTAAGATAAAGTAGCGTTCAAGAAGCATTTAAAAATAAACAGTGTAAGGGTCAAGGGTTTAGTTGGGCTGTTACTGATAATTTTAGGTAAGATCTGTTCAACATGCTAATGGATGCTATTTTATTCATATAATTAGAAAACTATTTAGCGTTTATTTATTCGTCTACGGTACGATGTCGTGGAGATTGTGACCTAATTTTATATATAAATGTATGAATTTTGATGATTTTTGTATAAAATGGGGTCGTCGAGATACAATATCTCAAAGAAAGTATGAAATAATTAGTGTTCAGTTTGCGCAGTGAAGCCAAAAAATCTTTAGTTGAATGTCTGGCGTCTACGATTGGAGAAAGATTAGGATTCTGTAATTTTTGTAGAGCGAATGTAACGATTACTTCGTCTGTACAAGGAGACAAAATTACCAAAATATGATATTCGTGTATAATACGATCCCTCATTTTGTTTTTTGATTGTGATACAAAATTTGTCGCATTTATTCGAATTAATAATATGGTGAGTATTCTTCTTGACTTTTTGACTGGGATCATTAATGTCTAGTTTTCGGGTGATGCAAGAAGTAAATAAATCGTTACCTAAATCCCGAGGATTCATATCATAGACAGCACCTCCATGTTGCATAAATGCATTGACACTTGTGGAAAAAAATGCTAGGTTGAGCAATTTTTTCCTTTACGTATACATGTAGGGTAATCATATCGAATCTGGATGCTTCCTATTTTTTCTCGTAGGAAGGCAAATTTTGTCTTCTGTTTATTTTTTTAAAAATGTTAACAAACTTCAATACATTTAGAAAATACTTTTACAATATAAAAGGTAATTTTACTTTTGTGGGTACTTCTTTAGTTTAAGTGCACAAGGTCACAATTTTGGAGCTCCAAGTAAGGAATAAACTCAGTATAACTAGTTCGTGAGATTGAATCCTTAACGATTACACATTTCGACTTGCTTCAGCAATTAGTTGGAGATTCGTCTCCGGCTGTGTTTGTCGAACTCTCTGCTCGAAGGCAGAGACTTCGACAAGCACAGTCGGAGACGAATCTGGGGTGGTATACGGGGTCTACGGGGAGAATCGGTTTTGCTCCGAATTAAAGCATCCTTGTGCCACATCCTGCCTCGCGGGGAGGTAATCCTTAACGATTATACACCATGGCAGGTATTGTATGAAAAACGAAAGTAACTCAACACCAAACAGTGGGAGTGGTATAGAGTGAGAATATCTTCCAAATAGGGAAAGCCCACTTGCCTAGACAATCAGTATTTTATTTGGGTTCTAACACTGACTTGTGGGAAAGACTTAACTACTTTAGTCACAAATTAAAAAAGGTTGTAAGCCTTGCTTTTGTAGGAAGAAACAATTTCATTTTTACCAATCGCGGTTTTCTTCTGTCGGTGTTTATTTCTGGATCTTCGGCGTATGTCTGATGAAAGAATCATCGAATACTAATAATTTCAGGGTATCACACCGTGAGGCAATTATCAACGAACTTGTCTAGGTGATCATTAGTAGCGAATTTGAACTTCACTGGATGCCTTATTCACGTAGTTTTGTTTTAAGCGTAGTAGATGATAATGACAACACCACATTTCGGGAATTCGGATAGAAATTAGTAATAATTTACAGAAAATTTCCTTTTGTCATCTTTATTGACAGTATAGTTTAAACAGAAATAAACGTTAAATTTTGGAAATGTATTGTATTAATTTAAAGATTAGATACCAATCCGTTTTCTCTTTGTGAACTGATGGCGCGATATCAACAATGAAAGCCGTCATCTTCGAGTTATAGTTCAATTGCAATAAACTCGCAAATAAACTTTGAAACTGAAATTTATATGAAGGAATATAATTGTTGATTCGTTATTTAAAGATATAGTAGTCGGCACCCACTCGCATCCCCTCTCCTTATTCCCTTTTTCCCCTTTGGTGGCGGAGATGGCTTTGAAGGCCCAGCCTACTCATGAAGAGCAGTCAAAAGGAGTTTGACAAGGCCATTCGCGTGAAATTGATTTTGGTGGACAACTCCGCGCGACACACACTTAGCCAGAAGCGCCTCCCTTGTTTCTAAAAGGGGATCGAGACAGGTAAGACTCGTTGTATCGGGCTGTCGAATGCGTTTAAAGACATATTAAATGTTTATCAGCTTTACTGAATAAATTAAAAAATAACAGCGTTTACGTTTTCGCGCGCCTTTCTTTTATGACCGTTTTAAATCTCAAGTCAATACATAGTTGTGCAAATCTATCGAATATAAGGCCAATTCAAAGTGGGTGATGATTGGCAAACCAGACGCACAGACAATTGCTAGGCTAATGAGTGTGATCCCAACTGAATGCCTCGTTATTGCGCTTCTGTGTAACACTTTGCTTAGCTTTAATCTTGAAGACCAACTCAAAAGAGATACTGGACAAGCTTGTCTTCCAGCTACTGCGAGTGTGGTACGTTACATCTTCACTGGAAACTCTACAAATGTGGCTCTCTAACAGAATCAGCTAAATTTTGGAAATATACTCCCACTTTAATTAAATTAAATATTAAGTACATTAATTAATTAAATATTAATATCTATTATATTAATACTACAATTTAAAAAAAATACCGGAAAGAACCTCTTTAATGAAAAAAGTATTAAAGATTATAGTGATTAACTAAGCGTGGCTTAGATATGGCACAAGGCCGGAAGAATGGAGCACCCAGTGGGGATCGAACTCACTACTCAGTCTTAATTAAGTATTAAAGGTTATAAAAATGAAAAAAAAATTATGTCGGCTTTTATCATAATGTGACACAATAGATGCACTTGTTTGACCTGAAACTAAATTATCAATTTCTTTCTCTCCATTTTCCTAAACCCAAATGTCGTTTTCACCTAATCAGTGGTGAGTACTGAATGAAACCTATTCCCGCCAAACTGACGAACCATCGCAGATTTGCGATGACAATGTTTACGGTTGCCTTTCAGTAAAGACAAAAAAAAAATTCGTGCTTGAAGACATAGCTCAGTGGTAGCAAACAAGATTCTGGGTCTCAAGGTCTGTATTGCTGTACTATGGTGATTTTCTAAGCGTAGGTCGAAAGTATGGGGCACCCACTGAGGATCGAACTCACTACTCAATCGTAATTGTTCTAGCTTAGTAGCTTAGATGTGGCATAAACACAAGGCCAATTTAAGCTACTTAGATGTGGCCTAAGGCCGAAAATATGGAGCTCCCAGTGAGACTCGAACTCACTACTTAGTCGTAATTGATTTAGCGAGATAAGCTTCCTAACAATTACACAACGTCGAAGTGCCCAAATAATTTTCAAGGCGTAGCTTAGATGTGGCACAAGGCCGAAAGTATGGAGCACCGTGTGAGGATCGAACTCAATACCAAGTCGTAATTTGTCTATCGAGACAAGCTTGCTAACCATTACACCACGTCGAAATGCTCCGATTTACTAAGCGTAGCTTAGATGTGGCACAAGGCCGAAAGCATGGGGCACCCAGTGAGGATCGAACTCACTACTCACTCGTAATTGAGCTAGAGAGACAAATTTGCCAGTCATTGTACCTCGTCGAAATAACCCCCGTAATGCTGTACTATGTACTAGGGCCGATTGAAGCACCTTGTAATAATTGCCCTATAGATGGAACCTAGAATATGCCGATACAGGTGAGAGAGCTCATTTACCAAAAGGGGGTCCACTACCGGATAGATGCATGTAGACACATATATAAACCCGACCAGTGTTTGCTCATTGACTCCAGCTGGATATGTAGACACCTCACTCATGATTAAAAAATCCTTCATATCTTCATTGGACGCAAAATTCTTATTACCTTTGGCCAAATTAAACTAAGCAGTTATAAACTGAGTATGCAAAATGACCATGCGTATAAAAATCCAGTGTGCACATGTGACGGGACAACTTTATTTAAGCTATTCAACTATTCATACTTGGGATTTCTGAGAAAAATATTAATCATTATTTGCGGGTTGTATCTAAACGAAAGTGTATTGAACATTTCTTGGCTCGGCCTATTTCCCAAAATTAGTATTTTAAATATTCGTTTCGGATTGTCGGTAGAACCGAGAACATTTCAGCACCCATCGTGTATATAATCATTTTTTACCAGCTTTCTGTTTTGTGGAAATTTTAGCTTAGGGAGCGAATGTTTTCTTTTTAAATTGTTTATTATTAAAATAAGGGCATTTAGCCATATGCCAATCGATTGCAGTAGCTAATTTCGATCTTAGAATATCTCCTCCCATACTTATATGGCCTCAAAACTGTAATTGATCATATATCAACATTTTCGGGGTGGGTGGGTGTTGCAACGCCCGAACCCCCAGCTGTATGTGCTCGTTGAGCTTGCCAGAATCTATAGCCTACGTTTTGACAGTTGGATCCTCGAATCTATTGTTGGTGGTTGCAAAAGGCCCCCTCCCATATATGTTCAAATTTCAGGACATCAGAAATGTTTGTCCGTGAGGGGACTAGTTAGGATGATACATTCGCCATTACAATTTGTTTCCCAAAAAGGAAAATTACTTATGACTCAACCTAAAATATTGATACCCAATTCTCCAGCATTTTATGGCAAATACTTATTTGCATAAATTCATCATTTTAATGCAAATAGGTAATTACGAAGTTCACAATAGTAAGTGTTTAAGCGTATGAGACGTGCTTCTTCTGTAACCGGCGCTTCCAAAATCGTAATAGATAGACCTATCATGAATAATGATAACTTCTCATCCTAGAAATTCATACAGAAATATATACCGAAGACCGAAGATCCATCCTCCAGACAGCACCTCCCAGTGTACTAAAATAGGTCGTGTTAGCATTTTCTGTTACTCTATCCGCTTGGAAAATAGGTGGAAAACAACCGTCTTCCTTCAAAATTTCCCTCTTTGTCTTTTTATTGTAGGAAGCGTAGTCAATATCAGTTATGATATCGTGAAATATATTCTGATGCATGTAAGACAAAGTTTATTATTATAATATAAAGCATACAATTATGAAACTGTGTGTGTGTGCATTTTTGTTATTTTGTATCGGTATCTACTTCTACCCGATGTAGAAAGGAATGTGGTAAATCACCTTTTTAACGTGAGTGCCTTCAAAAATGTCTCAGTTACAGTAGAGGCGGAATAATAAATTGCCTACGTATGAGAACGCTCTAGACACAGTGATCATCCTTTCTAAATTAGGAGTGAGAAATGCAAGACACCGAGGAAGGAAAAGTAACTGTAATAGGCTGATAAATTCAAAAGTCGACGAACGAGTCAATCATTTTTACATGTGGATAACCCTAAATGCCTTGTCTATTTCAGACTCAGCGGCTGCAAGGTCTACAGGTATACGGCACACACACCAAGCTATTTTAAACTCCAAGCATGGAATATCAAGATCATTCACGAGGAGACAAACGGATTATCGTCCTGGGTATGACAATAAACTACAGTCACCAACAAGGCCTCTGATCAGCAAATCATTATTATCCCCCGACCTTTCTGCTCATTTTTTTCATATCCTAAACGTAAAGTCATTTCTAAGAAATCAATGAAGTCCTTATCCTTTATTATTTCCTACTTCTCGTTATATTCACTTACACGCGAATATCATTGGTAGAGGTATGAATCCACCACTTCTCCCCCTAGCTATAGGTTAATTAGTAAGGCTGATATCAGTAAATCATTATTATCTTGAACTCTAAAAGTATTTTCTGGATTTAAATAACCGGAATGGGTTGATAAATCGTTAGAAAAATTACGACTGAATCGTGCGTTCGATCCTAACTGGGTGCCCTTCCAGTTTCGGCCTTGTGCCACATCTAAGCTACGCTTGGAAAATCACTATATCACATCTACCGTCCTGTGCAATCAAGAGACTTAATAACCTACGTCCATCATCTGATCAGGCGACATTTAGACCGCTCAGCTACATAGAGTGTAGCAGCCACCAAGATTGTATTACCCGTTTGAAGGGTGCATATCTTCTCGTTCAGATCTTCTCACAAGCCCATATCTGCTCATTTGTTTTCATATCCTAAACGTAAACAAAGTAATTTCTAAGGAATCAATGGATACTTTATCCTTCATTATTTCTTACTTCTCGCGCAAATATCATTGGTAGAGGTGTGAATCCATCCCTTTTCCCCCTCGATATAGGTTAATTATTAAGGCTGATATCAGTAAATCATTATTATCTCCTCCGCCCCAATTCTTGAAATCTAAAATTATTTTCTAGCTTCAAATAACCGGAATAGGTTGATAAGTCGTAAAAAACGAATCAATCAATCAAAAAATATTTTTTGTATGACTTTCTGACATATCTCTGAAATCTGTAGACGCTATTTTAATTATTAAAATTTGAATATTACCAGGGATTGTGGCATAGTAATTTTCTATTCTTGTTTTGTCTCGTTCAACGTACCTCATGGAGATTTGAAACTGCAACTCTTTTTGCTAAATAAACTACATCCGGCAGCAAGGTCTCTGATTGGGCAATTGAAGGTTTTGAGGAGCGTGGAACCGCCTCTTAGTTGCAGTTGTTCCCTGGTCCACCCTAATCCAGGGTGGCAGCACCTGTTAGGGTCCTAGTTATGGGCAAATAGTGAACCCCCAAACTGGCGACAAAACATAAAAATACACTAGAAAAAATTACCAGCAATATATTTGGGGGGGGGAGGGGACCCAAAGCTCACAAGAAAATTAAATTTCGGCATTAAATGACCCATAAGGTGTTGATATACCGTTAAACAAATCAAACAACCAAACGAACTGATTGAAGCGTAGATGGTAAGTTGAAACGTGTAGAAAGCGCCAATCACGATTCAGCTAGTTTATACACTAAGGTTTTTTTTTCTAAATAAATAAAGTAGATTATTGATGAACCAATATATGATGTATATTAAATACTTTTGATCCTGTAAAATGATCATCTTCTTGTCAACACAGCTTCTTTAACTATAACAATATCCATCTCTGTATACATTATTTAGTTACAATTATCCATATATCTTTTTCAGGTCCTTCGTTTCTTTTCCTTGATCCTCTCTCTCTCTCCCTCTCCCTCCCTCCCTCCCTTTCTGTTATATTTATGCGTATGCACGCACGCATGCTTTTCGTGTGTAGAGACTGATTGATAACTGAAGTAATTGCATTTTTTTTTCAATGACGCCAGTAATCAGTGTCATGACACCTTATGGTTCTATTTCAGCGTAAAATATCTAATCTAACCATCTCTCTATGAATGAATACAGTTTTCAATGGAGAGTATGCAATATATTTCTATTTTTTTTTTTAAATGATAGCCATTCAAGAGAAGTGGATTCTTCTTAAAACGATATTTCCTAGTTTTATCCGCCCAATGCAATTAAAAGCGGAGGCGAAGAATCAGTTGAACGGACAACAGAGAATCGACAAACCGAGTTCAAATTTCATCTTAGTTTGTGTTCCCATTGTGCTAATGTTTATAGAAAAGGCATAAACACGTTACTCTCTGCCATATAACCCAGTACAAACTGTCGCATTTGGAGAGGAGATGGGCATCGCCAAGTAACCTCCATTGACCGAAGAAATGTCATGAAGGACCCATCATAGAACCTCGGCAATTTATTTGAGCGCGGAATGATTTGATTTTTGGAGGTGCAGAGAGATGACCTAACGGCTAATAGAATCAAAAAATGGAATCGTCAATTTGCTATATTCTGGAGTCATTTGTTTTGGTTTCTTAATAATATTTTTGTGAAGATATAAAATGCAGCACAGAAGATCCGTACATCTAAACTATATGTCATGCACTTTACAATTCTGTTCAATGAAGAGTACATTACTGTATTACATGCTTCCTTAAAAAGATACCCAAAAACAAAAGAAAAATATGAACTTTGAAGAGATTATACACGATTTTGATCCAAATGGACAACATGTTCAAAAATTGGAAAAATACAATGAAAACAGTCCTTGTTGACACATACACACACAAATTAATCACCACCAGCACTCAATGAGTAATATAAGTCATATATATATATATATATATATATATATATATATATAGTGAGTAAAGAAAGAAATGGAAAGTACTTGCGAAATAAAAAGTGATTTTCACTGTTAAAGTGCATTTCTTGCCTCATTTGATTGTAATATATGAACAAAATATTCGTGAATATGAAAGGATTATGATACAAATAAGCAGACATAATGCTTGTAATTTATTCAATCAGGCATAACTAATATATATATATATATATAATACATAAAAGGTCAATGGTCACAGTTTAATTGGACCAGGAAACAGTAGTATTAAAATGTGATCAATACAATTGTGAAAAACTAAAACTAAAAATAGAAAATGACATACAGAGCTTTTAACTTTAAAAATTAGGAGATCAGTTTATTTCGCTACCTTGGTTTCAACCTTATGGTATCCTCAGACGATTTTATCAATTAACCTCAATTGATAAAAATCGGCCGAGGATACCGTAAGGTTGAAACCAAGGTAGCGAAATCAACTGATCTAATAATTTATATATATATATATATATATATATATATATATATATATATATATATATATGTGTATATCACTCAGATGTACATAAACATGTTATTTCATTGAATATTAGTTCATATAATATCTATCTATCTATCTATCTATCTATCTCAGTCTGTTCATATCTAGTTATCTATCATGCATAAAAGACACCATCTGAATAAATTAAATAAAAACATATTCTTTCATAAATGCATTGTAAAAATGATTTGGGCCAATATTATCTGTTTGATTAAAGACTTTCTCAATAATTCTTAAGCATTCAATAAATCAAGAAAAGTTCAAGTGACTTATCTGAACTTTTTAGACTTAAGTGAACCTTTTTTAATTTATTGAATATTATAGTTCTCTCTTGAGCGGTTTTTGACTGAAGTTCTCCTAGCGTGAAAAATGAAAAACACGTTAAAGTCTCGTAACTTTCACGTATTTATTTTCAGCTGTATTAGTATTGATATTGAGCATTAAAGTTTTTATGGAATTTACAAGATAAGTTCTAGAATATTGAAATTAGAATATCGATTACAAATAGGAGTAGATAGTTTCAACCATCGTCCGCTTCACACACCTTCTGGTCTTTTTTTTTTTTTGAACAGGAGTAAAAGTTTATCCTTTCTTTCTTGCATCGGATCGGGTTTCCAGTTCCTTATTAAATATTTTCATTCTCTTTCACTCTCTTTGTGTCTTAGTGGTATTATCGCTTTGCTTGGGGTGAATTGATTAAAAAAATGCACAGATACTGAATTGATTTCTCATGGTCATCGAACACGTTGATAAAAAAAACATACACGCAATGCCAGACGCGCTTGCACAATGTGGAAATTAGAATATACAAATTTAAAAACAAACAAACAAGCTGGGACGTTAAGAACAGAAAATGGAAGATAGAACGAGAAAAAGACAGGTGTAAAAAGCTAAACAAACTAAGCCGGCATACCTGGGTAAAAAGTGTGGTACAGAAGGCAATAAAGTAGAGACTCTTCATAATTTCAGCTTTGACGGCTCTAAAATGGGTTGTCGCTCGGTACAAGATCAGTGAGGTGACTTAAATATTTCTGTACGTTTTAAGTCGACTGCAGTCGTACGAATGCGGTGTCTTGATAACAAGTGAAAATAGTTGGGACAATTTTCGTGCTTAAATAGATGTACGTATATGTGGGCTATGAGCACGTGGGTGTATTTGTGTGTGTGTGTGTGTGAGTTCAAGGGAGAGTACTCAGGATTTGCAAGTATGTTTGGGGGTTGTATGTTGAATTCACGAATGAATTCTTAACAGTGGGGAATAACAAGGGTGTAACTCTGTGTGTGTGTGTGCATGTGTATGTATGTGTGGAGAAAGATATGTTTACATAGAGGAACGGGACGTACGAAGGAAAGAGACAGAGAGAAGGAGGCGATATTTAATAGACAAATCGAGATGAAAAGAAAAGAAGGAAAGCGATAGCGAGAGAGGAGAACGGCAAAGAAAATAAAGAATAATAAAGGATAGACAGATAGACAAAATAAACAAACCAGTTTTCAGTTTAACGCGCGTTTAGATATTTAAAAAATACAGACGAGTAAATAGAAATTGATAGAATGATGGTCAGGAATGCGTCTTATCGGGATAGATGAATGTAGAGGGGCTGGTGGAGAAGGGATATTTAATCGTGTGAAAAAAAGATGAAAAATTATAGCTCACCAGCGCGGTTCGGATAATTATTTCTAATCGGTCCCAGAAGTGTTCGAGTCCAGTTAAAACCAGGATTTCGAATGCTGATTTTATAGGACGACAAGCTTAACTCCCATGCAGGCATAACATAATCTGTCTCAACCTAATACCCTTCCAATCCAGTTGTACTTGTGCCTGACATAATAAATACCAAGAAGAATGAATACAAATTAGAAGGTAGACAATATATACGAAAAAGGTGTCAGACGAAAACTTTTCCACTTTTTCTCTCCCCCAAAACTGTCCTTCATATATAAAAAAATTATAAATTGTTATTCCATTTATATTTATATATATATATATATATATATATATATATATATATATATATATATATATATATGCAACGGTATATATATATATATATATATATATATATATATATGCAATATATATATATATATATATATATATATGCAATATATATATATATATATTTATATATATATATATGCAACGGTATATATATATATATATATATATATATATATATATATATATGCAACGGTATATATATATATATATATTTATCTTATGCAATGTTACATTGTAACACTTCATAAGATTAATAAATATTTACGGCTCTACTTTGTATATTGAACACTGTTTAAAATTAATGTTTTGAACGCTGTAATCTTACTGTTCGTTCTCCTACACTTTGATATATATATATATATATATATATATATATATATATATATATATATATATATATATATATATATACAAGTCTAGGATTAGTGTATACGGAATAAATTCCAATAATCAACAATTACTATTCTTAAAAGAGTGCTCAATACAGAGTAGAGCATATATAATTGTTTATTTAAAAATTATAACATAAATATGTAATATGTTATAATTTTTAAATAAACAATTATATATATATATATATATATATATATATATATATATATATATATATATATATATATATACCGGGTGTAACAGCAAAATTGTCCAAATCGTGTAACAGCATGGGATAATTGTCCATTCCACAAAATATCTAAAAAAAAACTTCACTAAACTAATTTAGTTTCTTTTTTCCGGGTTTTCAGATAAGATATTTAGTCATTTGTCGTAAAAATCACTGAAAAAAAAAACAGCCAGAAAGAGAACAAGTTAAAATCGTTTTGTGTAAAGCCCCACTATGTCTTCACAACTGAGCAATGTTGAGAGGAGAAAGATCATTCAGGCCTTCTGTAATGGTACCAACATTCATATTCTGGCTTCCATCTTCAAAGTTCATTCGAGTACCATCCAGAGAACATTGAATAAGTTTAAATAAGAGGGATCAGTAGAAAACTTGATCAGGAGGTCACAACAGCAAGAGGGATCATAATTTCAACTTAGAGGTAAATATATTTTTGCTCAAAGTAGATTCCAATAGTTTTATGAAACCTCGGAGAGAATTCCAGTAAGATATCTTTAATCATTTCTAAGATACAACGGTTCGAAGTTTAATTTAACAATTGGACAATATATATATATATATATATATATATATATATATATATATATATATATATATATATATATATATATATATATATATATATTTATTTATTTATATATATGTATATTTATATATATGTATATTTATATATATGTATATATATATGTATATATATATTATTTTATATGGGCGGTACCGAGTGGAAAGCGCTCAATATCAGTGATAGAGCTAACATAGTAAGTTGTATGGATATGAATTTGTCTGGTGATCACAAAAGCGTGAGACCCAGGGTCACAAACTCCTATCCATATAACTTATAAGGGGGTGAATAGGCTAATAGATAAGAAGACATTGATAAAAATAGAATGGAATGCGGAATAGATCAATTTGAAAGAACAAATAATTTCTGTCTGCGCGCATATATATATATATATATATATATATATATATATGGAAATAAATAAATAAATCAAAATGAGAGAAATATAAATATAGAACTATTCGGCTAATGAGTGAAGAAATCAAGTTTCTAGACGGATGATTAGAACATAGAATTTATTGAGAACTCTGAATATTGATTATAAAGAAAAAAGTTAACACGTAAACATACAGACGCATGAATATATATATATATATATATATATATATATATATATATATATATATATGTATATATATATATATATATGTATATATATATATATATATGTATATATATATATATATATATATATATATATATATATATATATATACAAATGTAACGAGAACGAAAAGAAATGCATCTTTGTCGTTAGTACTGGCTTGTCCGTATGTAACATCTTTATAATATATATATATATATATATATATATGTCTGTGCGTGTGTGTGTGTGTGTGTGTGTGTACACGAGTGAGTTTTTGTGTGTATGCGTCCCTTTTATTGTCACAAACATATGTACATGCATGTATCTACATAGGTGTGCATTTGTGTGTGCGTGCGTGTATGTGTGTGTTTATGGCAAGTACTGAAAAATATTCTGCCAATTAAGACAACATCATTGATAGACAAAATCGAATGATTCTGTATAAGAACAAATGGAAAGCCAATAATTTTAATATAATTATTAGAAAAATAGTAAAAGGAATGAGAAGTCAAAGTAGAGTTAGTAAGAAAGAAAGAAAGAAAGAAAGAGGGATAGAGAGAGACAGAGAAAGAGAGGGGTTTTCAATCTATGAACATTTTCGAATGTTTTTGTAACAAATCAATGAATGGACAACGAAATGTACATATTTTCTCTTTATATCGAGAGACACAAGCGCATAATACATATATATATATAATACATACATATATATATAGATATATGTATACACACACACACACACACACACACACACACACACACACACACACACACACACACACATATATATATATATATATATAAATAGATAGATAGATAGATAATATCAAATCCGTAAGTGGAAAGGATAATCCAAGTGGGTCTTTTTAAATATAAAATATTAAAAAGATAGGTCCATAAAGAGAGCTCAATGTATAGTATACAGAGCAATAGGATATACATCAAAGAAAAACTTAACGCATCATCGAAATTGTTTTCGAAGATGTGTTAAGTTTTTCCTTTATATATATATATATATATATATATATATATATATATATATATATATATATATATATATATATATATAGTGAGATGGAGCTAAAGTGATATATCGGAAAAGATAACGAAAAGAAATCTTTTTTCGCATTGTCGCTATATCTTCTTAAAGTATAAAAAGGTGTTGGTAGTTTTTGGAAATTTAGTAAAATGGGGTGGCTGATTGGGCCGGTTTTGAATGGAGCCGTATAGAAGTTGTGAAGGTTTTCTGACACAGGAATCATCAATTCGAATGCAGGCACAAACTCCGCCTTTTACGGTGTAAAGAAGTCGCGCCAATACACTCAGCCAGTAGGTGGAGCTTGATCATTGACTGACTGACTGACTAAGTGAATGAAGTATTTTTTTAAAACTTGGTATTTATGGAACGTCACAGATTCAGCTGGGAAATGCGATCTCCTGTTGTCGGCAAGAGTTGGGGTGTCTGCTGGAGTTACGTGTGTGGGTGTACGCATCTAAAGACCTATTTAGAAACAAGCCCACCACTGTCCTCATCTATTTTTCGCATACCATTATATTCGCAATTTAATTGTGTAATCACTTTTCTGCGCATCCAAATTCTTTCTGTCTTTCCGCGTCTCCTCTATCGTTTGTCAGCGTCTCTTTCAAGAAAAAGCGGGAAAACAAATTGAATAATTAAAAAAAAGTCTGAAATAAAAAAAAAGTTTAATTCTTTTTTTTTAATTGTAAAACGTTAGTAATTTTTTACATTATTTTGAATTTTGTAAAGTGACAAAATTGTACAGTGGATTAAAATATAAGTGTTCTCTCTTCTTATTCAGAACTTCTTCTTCAGAACTTCTTCTTCTTCTTCTTCTTCTTCTTCTTCTTCTTCTTCTTCTTCTTCTTCTTCTTCTTCTTCTTCTTCTTCTGTTGCCGTGTCCCATAAGGACGTTGGCGATCATGGTTTCCCACAATTTCCTGTCCTTTGTCGCTCTTAATAAATTTTGTCTTTTTGTTATCTCTTCTAAACCTTGCTCCGCTATTCATTTGCTCAAACTCGCTGGGTAAATTATGCGTAGTTTTCCTCTGTCCCGCTTGCCTTGAATCTGTTCTGTGAGTATCAGATTTTCCAAGCCATCTTTCCTCATTATGCACCCTAGAAATTTCAACTGTGCCTTTCTGATGGTAAGTATAAGTGTCCTTTTTCGTTTCCATTTTCTTTAAAACTTCGTGTTCGGCCCATGCTATTCTCAGCATCCTTCTGTTGCTTCAAGCCTCTTCATATGTGAGAATATTGTTCACCATTAATTTTACCCTAAAATCGAGAGTCATTAGTGGTATGCTTTTCTCACTGCATTTTGTGATCTTTGACGGCCTGAAAACAAGTTACTACATTTTACATTAATGTTGTAAAGTGGATGATCGAGCATCTTAAGCATCTGAGTGATTCTGAAAAGAAAAGGCCATGCAAAAATACTGGGCCATCAGTGAAAATTTCACCTTTCAATTCTTTTCTTAACTTAAAAAGGATTTTTTTTTTCAAAAAGCGATCTTTATTATTACAGAATGTACAAAACGGCAAAGTAAGGAATTAGTAATTAATGTTGCTGCCTTTGGTTCGAATAATTGCGCCAATTCGATGTGGCATTGAATGGAATAAGGTCCAGATTGAGAATATTTCCCTTTTCGTTTTGGCAGTAATCCCAAAACTCTTGAGGATTGCTTGATTTTCGTTGGAAAACTTTTTTTCTTCAGTTCCTACCACAATGGTTCAATATATTGAGATCAGGGCATTGTACTGGCCAGTCTTCCAAAAGTTGAAGATCTTCATCCACAAGGAAACTTTGCTGCACGTGATATATTACAAGAAGCACTGTCTGAAAAAAATCGCCATGTTCATAGCCATGCAGAAGATTAGACCGTCGTAAATTAATATAGTTTTCGTTGTTTAGGTTTCCATCAATTTTTACCAATATTCTTTATCATGGCTTTCGATGTAACCCCGCACCATTATTTGTCTACCAACAAATTCTATTGCCTTTGCAATGTATCTTGCATTGTTTCTTTCTCTCATTGGTCTTATATTATCTTGCATTATCCGTTCTTGTCTTAGCTTAAAAAGGATTTTCTTTCAAAAAGCTATATTCGTTATTAAAGAAAGTACAAAACGCCAAAGAATAGAATTAGTAATTAGTGTTGCTGCTTTAGGCTCGAATAATTACCTCAATTTGAAGTGGCATTGGATGGAACAAGGTTAAGATTTTTACCTCGGGAATTTTTTTCCAGTTCTTTTCGGAGATTTTTAGGTTTTCGTTGGAGTATATATTTCTTCAGTTGCCACCACAATGGTTTGATTATATTGAGATCAAGGCTTTCTTCTGGCCACTCTTCCAACATTTGAATATCTTAATCCACAAGAAATCTTTATGCTGCACGTGAGGAGTGGCAAGGAACACCGTCATGCTGGAAAATTTCTCCATCTTCGTAGTCTGATAGAAGACTAGACCGTATTGAACTAATATAGTTTTCTCTCTTTAAGTTTCCATCAACTTTTACCAATTTTCTCTTAGCATCGCGTTTAATGGGTGCAACCCCACACCATTAAGTGTTCACAACTAATTCTTAATGTCTTTGTGGTGGATCTTGCATTATGTCTTTCTCCGACTGGACTTCTTACATATTCTCTTGAATTAGAATGTAGCTCTATATTTCATTCATTACTAAAAATAAATACTTTTTGCCACTTTCCAGCATCTCATGTTAGATGTGCTTTTGACCACTTTAATCTTCTAGTCTGATTTTCTTTGGTTAATGTTGTTTTTTGTTGTTGCTATACACCTATTCAGGTTATATTTTTCGAAATACTTTGCGTACCGCGTCAGCTGAAACCTTACTGTTAAGACTGCATTCAGTACTCACTTGTTTGGCGTTCATATCTCTTGTCTAGCTGTCATGGTCTTCCGTTTTTTATTTGCACTTAAAACACTTCTAGTAGTAGGAAACGTCTTTTAGATGATTTGAACAACCGCCTGGTTATCTCTCGTTATGTCCACCATCAAAATCACAACTTTCATCTTTGTTTCAGCAGAAATTTTAGCCATGATTTTAGTGTAAAAATCAAGTTAATTTTCAACTCCAATCACTTGCCAAGGCACCTTACAAGATGGAACAGTTCTTACTAAGAAATTTGCATTCTCTCGTGACTTCATCGTTTCAAATCTTTCATTGACACAATAGTTTTACATGGCCTTTTTTCAGCTTCAAGCAACTTAAAGTGGTATATATTGTTACACGGTACCTACGAAAACGCGATAACTTATTTTTCAATCCTCAAGATGCATAGACACAATTGGTAAAAGTATCAGTCAGTTATGTGCCATGCGTGATACATGTGTAGACGATCATGTATCTTTCGATATAAGACTGACGAGGCAGATTTTTTCTTTCTGCGGTAGACCAGTTGCCATCCAAGGCTATAGAACCCGGTCTGTCATACTATTTACCGATAGAAGAAGAGGATTCATACCTTTATCAAGGGTATTAGCATATAAGTGAATGTAATCGATCTACTGGAATTCGAACTCGGGGTAAAAGTATACGGATAAATAATCTTAATGAAATAAAGGTGTATATGAAATTGATCCAAAACCCTTGCACGCCAGTGTAAATTATCAAATTCATCAGAGTCATTTAAATATTACTCTAAAATACATTAAAACAATTTCTCAATATATCACTGACAGTCACTATACAGTGTTGATTTCTATATCCATAATCTCTATGTCTGTAAATACTATATTGAGCACTATTCCAAAATAAACATAGCAAATTTTAAATATTATTCAGTCCCACCGCCGTAAGGTTGCCTGTCTGTGTCTTTTCTATAAATACTTCCATGGTAATTGTTCGGATGAGCTCTTCGCGAAGATACCTAGACGTTTTGAATTTAAGCTCAGTACTAGACTGGCATCGAGGTCCCATCAATTTACAATTGTGCTGGCTAGATGTAACCGTAAGTTCTATGCTAACAGTTCCTTTTCTCGCACTTCTCGCTTGCGGAACTCTCTTCCGGCTCCATACTTTCCAACCAACTTTAATCTTCAAAAATTTAAATGAAATGTCAATCGCTATCTACTGCCCACCTGGTTACTCTTTCCTCTTCTCTTATTAATGTTATTATTATTCATTCTTTCACGCCCTGTAATAACTTGTGTCTTAGTGACTTTACTGCCTTGCTTGGGTGATAACGGTTAATATATATATATATATATATATATATATGTGTGTGTGTGTGTGTATATATATATATATATATATATATATATATATATATATATATATATATATATATATATATATATATATATATATATACACAAGTCTAGGATTGGTGTATACGGAATAAATTCCAATAACTAACAATTACTATTCTTAAAAGAGTGCTCAATACATACAGAGTAGGCATATATAATTGTTTATTTAAAAATTATAACATAAATATGTTATAAAATCACTACAAAAATAGCCATTTTGTTTCAACACCGGTGTCTTATCAAGTGATCTTGATAAGACACCGGAGGTGGTGAAACAAAATGGCTATTTTTGTAGTGATTTTATAACATATTTATGTTATAATTTTTAAATAAACAATTATATATATATATATATATATATATATATATATATATATATATATATAAAGGAATATATTGTTTAAAATTTGCTATATTAGTGGAAAAGTGCTCAATATAATTTTATAGATACAGCGTGGACATAGGAATCAATACTGCACGGTGACTACTTTTACGCTTTAATGCGATTTTCAGACCAAGGCAATCGCATTTTAAGCGTGAAACTGAAAGTCACCATACAGTGTTGATTCCTATGTCCACAACATATCTAAGATAGATCGTTATGAAATTATATAAAAATTCGCTAGCAATCCGGCGTCAACATAAGAATAATTTTATCTGAACAAAACGAAATCTACATTACAAAAACGAAATGCTAAGCATTTAACTGCTTTTTAAAACATTGATTAGCCCGTGAATGAAATTAAATTTAAACTAATTTCATCCATTTTAAAAAATGATCTCACACTGTTTTAGTATTTACTAAGAAATAGAGTTAGAATGTAATCGCTCGGTCGTATGTTAATTGTGGAAGAGTTACACACGAGCGGCCATTTCAATATATTACTATTTCTTGCTATAATAAATACCAAAACAAATTGGGATAATTTAAATAGTTCAACTAAATTAGTTAATGTCGATTTTCTATATCACTACAGTTAGATTTTAAAATTAAGCATTTAGATCTTTAACAAAAAAAGTATCATTTCTGTAATAGAGATTCAAATTTAATTGAACTTCTGGTGACGTCGGATTAATGGCGAAACATGCCACACTAATGTTTTTTCAAATTTATATTTTCCACACGTCGGACTTCATCCAACTTTACACATTATATAGAGAATGTTTCATAATAATGCCGAATTTTTATAAGCAACATAGACTCAACGTACTATCAATATTTTTAAGAGATTTTCCGCCAGAAGACTCCATTTGATCCAATCTAGTTTTAAATGAGTCAAGGAGGTTTTTGAACGTTTGTTGTTCAGCTGTTCAGCTTTTAATTCCTACAAAACTTTGCCTATCATCCATGTCAAATAGTATCGAGAGCGTTGTTCTTCTTTCGAAAAGGTGAAGCGGAATTAAGGATAAAGGAATTTCTTGGTCACTTGCCTGGTCTGTTTTTTCTGAGTTTCATTTTTTTCAACATGAAGAGAAAGCATACTCATATTTTTTGCAAATATAGTTTTGAAAAACTTTTGCAAACATTTCACACCCAGATCAGACAAAGAACCAGCTTTAAAGGTTTTGACACTTTTTTTGTTTTATCTGGTCTATCTTTTCGGGGGAAAACAATCAACTATTTCCAACATGAACGCTTCTCTGACTGTGGTATTCCTTCTTTCTTACGTACCATGCGTAATGCACGTTGGGCAATCACGACTCTTTTCCATTCATGAATGACTTGGCAAAAGAATTACCATAGTCGCCTTCTGTTACTTCTTGCGGTCGGCCAGTTGCCAGACAAGGTTATAAAACCCAGTTAATTCTGTTATTTAACCCATAGGTGGAGGAGAGAAGAGATGGATTCATACCATTCCCAAGGGTATTTGCGCATAAATGAATGTAGCGAACTCGACTGGAATTCGAATTCTGCTCTCTGATTTCTCATTTACCTATCACACTACCCGCACATCCGCGCCTGGTTTCCCAAGTCTCAACGTTGCTTAAGTTCTGCGATCGGACGAGAATCAGTGTTTCAACATAATATGGCCATAAGCAAGTGTGGTATGCACGAAGTGTATCATCCGCAATACTTCAGCCAACGAACTACAAAATAAAAGGCAATTGTTCCCGTGCCCAGTTAAAAGCTAAAATATAAAACGTTAGTAACATCCGAGATGTACACAGGGATTAATGCCATAATTGGTTCCAGAAAGAGTAGTATTCGAACTCCGTTCGGTGTTGCCAAAACGTCTGTTTTATTATAACATAACCTTTATAGGAGAAACTTAAGTCACGAAACGTCTTTCTTAAAGAGAGAAGGAAAGAAAAATTGACCGAGAACGCGTTTCTTTATTTCGCATTAGAAGGATCTCGAGAGATTCGCACCTACCTACCTACCTACCTACCTATCTATCTATCTATCTATCTATCTGTGATTAATACAAAAAAATTTGTCACTTAGCTGATTTAGAAAAATAAAATATTTTCCTTTAATTAGCATTAACTAAATGAAGAAATTTATTTTATGCGTATTAAAATGTTTTTTTCAAATATTTAAAATAGAATATTCCTATATACGTAAGGATTATACACATCTATCTATCTATCTATCTATCTATCTATCTATCTAGTCAAGCGAAACAGAATTTTACATCAGATCTAGAAAATATTATGCACATAATCTATCTATCTATCTATCTATCTATCTATCTATCTGTGATTAATACAAAAAATTAGTCACTTAGCTGATTTATAAAAATAAAATATTTTCCTTTAATTAGCATTAACTAAATGAAGAAATTTATTTTATGCGCATTAAAATGTTTTTTTCAAATATTTAAAATAGAATATTCCTATATACGTAAGGATTATACACATCTATCTATCTATCTATCTATCTATCTATCTATCTAGTCAAGCGAAACAGAATTTTACATCAGATATAGAAAATATTTACACATAATCTATCTATCTATCTATCTATTTATCTATCTGTGATTAATACAAAAAAATTTGTCACTTAGCTGATTTATAAAAATAAAATATTTTCCTTTAATTAGCATTAACTAAATGAAGAAATTTATTTTATGCGTATTAAAATGTTTTTTCAAATATTTAAAATAGAATATTCCTATATACGTAAGGATTATACACATAATCTATCTATCTATCTATCTATCTATCTATCTATCTATCTATCTATCTATCGATCTATCTATCTATCTAGTCAAGCGAAACAGAATTTTACATCAGATATAGAAAATATTATACACATAATCTATCTATCTATTGTTCTATCTATCTATCTATCTATCTATCTATCTATCTATCTATCTATCTGTGATTAATACAAAAAATTAGTCACTTAGCTGATTTATAAAAATAAAATATTTTCCTTTAATTAGCATTAACTAAATGAAGAAATTTATTTTATGCGCATTAAAATGTTTTTTTCAAATATTTAAAATAGAATATTCCTATATACGTAAGGATTATACACATCTATCTATCTATCTAGTCAAGCGAAACAGAATTTTACATCAGATATAGAAAATATTATACACATAATCTATCTATCTATTGTTCTATCTATCTGTGATTAATACAAAAAAATTTGTCACTTAGCTGATTTATAAAAATAAAATATTTTCCTTTAATTAGCATTAACTAAATGAAGAAATTTATTTTATGCGTATTAAAATGTTTTTTCAAATATTTAAAATAGAATATTCCTATATACGTAAGGATTATACACATAATCTATCTATCTATCTATCTATCTATCTATCTATCTATCTATCGATCTATCTATCTATCTAGTCAAGCGAAACAGAATTTTACATCAGATATAGAAAATATTATACACATAATCTATCTATCTATTGTTCTATCTATCTATCTATCTATCTATCTGTGATTAATACAAAAAAATTTGTCACTTAGCTGATTTATAAAAATAATATATTTTCCTTTAATTAGCATTAACTAAATGAAGAAATTTATTTTATGCGTATTAAAATGTTTTTTTCAAATATTTAAAATAGAATATTTCTATATACGTAAGGATTATACACATAATCTATCTATCTATCTATCTATCTATCTATCTATCGATCTATCTATCTATCTAGTCAAGCGAAACAGAATTTTACATCAGATATAGAAAATATTATACACATAATCTATCTATCTATTGTTCTATCCATCTATCTATCTATCTATCTATCTATCTATCTATCTATCTATCTATCTATCTATCTATCTATCTAGTCAAGCGAAACAGAATTTTACATCAGATATAGAAAACAATGTCTGAACTAAAATGGCGATTGTTCGATATTGCCATAAATATCCGCCCGCGCGTCTTCAAAGATGTCGCACTTTATTTTCCTGACACGTCTCGTCCGCAAATCTATATCTGTCCAGCAATTATTGTATAGCAAATCGTAGGAAAATGTTCAGAAAACTTCACATGAAGACTAATTTAAATCTATTTAAGCTATTAACGGTGGGCCACCGCCTCTAAATAGTTTTATATTTAATTTTATATCAATAACATTTTAAAGAGGAAATTCCTTTCCGGCGTCAAGCATGCCAAAGAAATGGTGTGACAGCAAATAGCATATACTTTGCTTTTTAAAGTTACGCATAATAAGAACCAACGTAAGTCACTTTGACATTGTCAAAGAAACAAAAACAAAAAACAAAACTAAAAAACATAAAAACAAAAAGACGATACAAATAAAACGAAAAAAGAAAAAGAAACAGAAAACAGACAAAAATAACAAAGAATAAAGCAAAAACAAAATTTTTCTTAAAGTTCTATTATGTTTGTACCTTTTTATTTAATGTAATATCTCTTTAAGATGGAGGCGATCACAGTTCTTCACAGTTTCCTTTTCTTTATTGTCTGTGAATCGATATGACCGATTGGGAAAGATATTTTAAATGGTTTACCATTATATTCTCCACGGTTTTGAATTGAGTGCAGCCCTTTTCCTAGATTGGCTGTCATCCAAAGCTAGAGAATTCAGTTTATTCTGATATTTAATCCATAGAAGAATAAGCGTGAGAAGCGAAAAATTAAAATTAGGTTCTTGTAAAGGGCTTTAATGCGAAAGTGGGTACAATAGATAAGGCTGGAATTTGCAAAAGTTCCCAATGTATATAATTTTATTTAAGTTTCCAATGACTATACCTACATTTATTTAAAAGTTCCCAATGTTTATAGTTACTTTGATTTAAAAGTTTCCAATGTTTATACCTACTTTTATATAAAAATTTTCAATCTTTATACATATTTTTATTTAAATGTTTCTAATGTTTACACCTACTATTATTTAAATGTTTCCAATATTTATATCTACTTTTATTTAAAAGTTTTCAATGTTTATACCTACTTTTATTTGAAAGTTTCCAATATAAAGTAGAAATTTATAGATCTTGATTATCTGCTTAGTACCTATTTCAGCAAGACTACGTCAACTCCCAAGCAATATTCTACTTCTTGATTGTGTTATCTTCATTCAAAGGAACGAAGACATAAGTTTCCAACGTTTATATCGACTTTTATTTAAAAGTTTCCAATGTTTATACCTACTTTTATTTGAAAGTTTCCAATGTTTATACTTACTTTTATTTAAAAGTTTCTCTTGTGGAGATGAACACACCCCTCCAGCATATAACCCGATGCAGAGAAGTAGGCACCGCGTTAAAGTCTGTCGGTGCACAAAAGGCACAGTGATGAAAGCACTGATTTCCTTGGGGGTTAAACCTTAACAAATCATTAAAGATTTAGCTTTGTTCATATGCGACATACTGTTGCCCACACCAGAGGACTGTGTGGATGTAAAGCTCGTGGTTTAGTCACTAAGGACTATATCATCTGCACAGAATACCGAGGACGGCGTTGTACCAAGGGGGCGGTGCATGAGATTCCTGACTATATTCTCGTAGAGCACTTACGTGTTTATCTTATGCAATATGGCCAATTAGTGAGTGTTACTCCGGAATAGAGACGGGTGTGTGGGGGTTCGAATTGATGTTGAACCTACAAAAAATTTGACCTGGTTATGAAAAGCTCAACAATATTAAAGAATTAGAGATCAAATAAAGGCCAAAAACAGCCTGGACCAAGATCATCAGTCTCTGTCCCATCTTCTCCAAAGAAAAGGTCAAGCCCTCCTCCAGTGATTAAGTCACTGCCTCGATCCTCTCCAAAAATGACGTCCCCGATAAAGGTACCCAAAACAAGGGCACGGTCGCAATCTCAATGCTCCAACCAAGAAAGCTACTACGCAACATTGTCCAGTAGGGTTGTCTCGCCCCTCATCCTCTGTCCTGTCACACAAAATATCTTGCTCTCCTTTGCTGGAATTGACGGGGTCTGTGGTTGTAAATAAGTGGTGGGCTCACCTTAAGGCTACCATTAGGTCGTTTGCTGCTGATTATAGTAAGCGACTCAACTTAGATTAGCAGAGCAAACGACACAATACTCTAGATTAGAAAGAGCTATAAAATCGGGAGATACTGGGGAAATAGCCGTAGCTAGGGTAAAGTTGGCCTCCTTGCTTATTAAGAAGGATCAAGCTCTAGTAGTTAGGGCTAGATTAAAAAGGATGTCTTCCGAGGCAACAAATAATGCCGCTGAATTGTGAGCTGAAGAATTTCGGGGTATTGCAGACCGATACATCACTAGCATCGCATTACCGGATGGGCGTACCGTTACTACAAACGACGGCATATTTGAGGCTTTCCAATCTTATTTTCAGGAACTTTTTACCAGGGAGCCCGGTTTGAGCTCGACTCAGTTCGATACCTATTTAGCTGACAACTCTCCTTGAGACGACTGAAGCGGCTGGAAGTGAGGACCCGATCGCTGAGGAAGAAATCTGGAATGCGTTGTAGCATGTCGGTAGGAACTCCCCTATGAGGTGTACTTGAGTCAGTTGCACGTGTTTGTCCCTCTTCTGCCACTGGCATTTAACTAATAGATGAAGAACGGGAATATTCCCGAACGCTTTACCAGAGGTGTGATCAAGTTGCTTCGCAAAAATAAATATGGGGTGGGGGGGTGGAATGAATAATTTAAGCCCTTAACTATGTTGAATACAGAGTTAAAGATTTTGGCCAAGGTCTTAGCCAAACGTTTGCAGGTTGTCCTGCCTAGTCTGATTGGTTCCGAGCAGACTTGCGCTGTGAAGGGTCGGACTATTCAGGACAACCTTCATCTGGTACGCTTGATCGTAGAACAAGTCGACAGTGAAGCCGCGCTGATCAACTTAGATGAGTCCTGGGCATTTGATAGGTTTGGCAATCAATTTTTCGGGGCTGTCCCCGAGTCGGCCGGCTTCGGGTCATACTTTCGATCTTGGATCCATCTCTTGTATTAGTTCCCCGCTGCGATGGTGGAAGTGAATGGCGTAAGGTCGAAACCTATCATGTTGTTCAGATCTATTCGTCAGGGTTGCCCGTTTTCACCGATGCTGTACAGTTTTGCGTTGGGGCCCTTCCTTCGCAAGTTAAAGGCGAATCGGGTCCTACATGGAATTACCTTCCCTGGTGTGACCACCCCGACCAAGTATTCCGCCTATGCTGACGACGTGACCGCTTTCGTGGAAAGCAATATCGATTTTGACGAAGTCGGCAAAGATATCAGCAGGTATGAAGCGGTAACAAGAGCCAACATCGACCGCGACAAGTCTGCGGGCTTGCGGTTGGGTGCGTGGAAGGGAGTCTCTCTTCCCAGACTCTTCACTTGGTCGGACGAGCCTATCAAGATACCCGGCGTCTTGTTTGGCCCCGACCCCCAGTCGGAGAAGAATTGGTTGGATGTCCGAGAGAAGGCCGAGGCTACAGTTCGTTTGTGATCTCGGGGGGGGGGGGCTTTCATTAATGCGGAGGGCCGAAGTTTGTGCTTCGCATATCTACCCAATCCTTCTTTAGCAGCTCTCGGAACTTCCACTCCCGTGCGCTGAGCTAATTTTACTGACTAGAGTTTCGTTTCATCAAATGTGGAGTGACAGGGCTCCTAAGGTGCGTCGCGAGGTCTGTTGTCTCCACCCGTCTGAGGGCAGTCTACTAATGCTCGGACTTTGAGATTCGTCAACAGATGCTTTAGCTTAAGTTCCTGTATCAAATGTGTATGCAAGATGGGGGCAACAGCTTATTCAGGGAGGAAGACGCTAAGAAATCATTTCCTCTCTTGAGAAGTGTGCATGATTGTGAGGAGGTTTACACCGTAATTCTCGAGCTGAGTGCTCCTTCTATCGCGAGTGTCGACTTGCTCTGAAAACTTCACACGGGTTAAGGAAGGTCTCTCCGACATCCGAACTTTGTCTCCTAAGACATTATATCGGGGACGCTCGAGATACTCTAAGGGATGATCTCGGTTTGATGAACGGGGAGTTTACCTCTCTGTGGCCTTGGGCGTCCGGGTGACGGTGTTTCAATAACGACGAGGCATCATTCACTTGGCTGGTGTTGTCAGCAAAAATCTCTGTGCCGTGAGGCTGGCAGTAACGCCAACGTGCGTGCGCTGTGGTGGGCGGTTGAGTCATTGGGGCACATCTTTCACTGTAGCGTCGTACGGCCGTTGTGCGAACTAATTGAAGGTTACATGGTTCGCATACTGCGCGGAAAGTTTTTTTTGTCCTCAGGGCCAGAGTTTCGTTTGCAGCAAGGTTGTGCCGCAGCTGAAAAAGAATGAATACTATGTGTTCTTGTGTTTACATGGCATTATGCGAGTCGTGATTTGGACGACGCGAAAGAAGGAGTTTTTTGAAGGTGAAAATTTTTCCTCTTCACAAATAATTTTGTTCTTTAAGCAGCAGCATAAATTCAAAATTAGAGTGGAAAGGAGGCGACTCTCTTCATCAAAATTCGACGAAAGGTGGTTGGATATTTTGCTTTTAATTCGCTTGAGAGGAGCTGATTTAGAGTGCATCTGGAGGTGACCTAGGAAGGAGGATATTGGGCTCCTGATTTAAATATTTGTCATTCGGTGTTAGGTTAGCGTAAGTCGTTTTTCGTTTGGTTTAAGTCGCTGAATTTAACTTAGCTAGGGTATGGACGGTCATTATTTTATCTTTGGTTTATTCCCCTTCCCCTCTCCATTTAGGTGACACGGATTGCAGTACTTTGGTAACTGTGGGATGTCTTTCGTTTTCGAGTGTGAGTTTTTCTAATTGTTATTGCATCTAAGTGTTTGAGTGCTAGCGTGAGTGATTGTAAAACGGGTATACTTTCACGGTAATTGCTCCGAGGAGCTGCTTTCGCTGGTCCCTAGGCCTCATGAATTTAAACGTCCTACGAGGCTGACATCCCGTTCCCACCCCTTTACCGTTGAAACTGTTAGATGTAGACGTATCTTCTACTCCAATAGCTTCATGTCTCGAACATCTCGCCTGTGGAACTCCCTTCCCTATTCCTGTTTCCCTGACAAATACAATCTCCAACTATTTAAGTGTAACGTCAATCGGCATCTCCAGTTGCCTTGATCTATCCACTTCCCTTCTCCACATCCTTTCACCTTTCATTCCTATCTGCTCTCGCTCCAAATCTTCTGTAACCCCCTTGCCTTGATCGATCCACTGTCTTTCTCTTTCTCCACATCCTCTCATTTACCACTCCTATCTGCTCTTCCTCCAACCCTTCTATAACCCCTTGCGTGCTTAGTGGCCTCCACCCTTGCTTGGGGTGAAAAGCTTAAAACGGGTATATGAAATTCTTTTATTAATCCGGCAATATCTTTCGTCCACTTAACTGTCATCTCTGCCGTGATTAAACTGTTGGGGGTACTGTTGTTACTAACATTTGTTTTGTTTATTTGTGTACAAAAAATTTATATCACGAACATTGGGCTAGATCTATTTCTAGATTTTTATCAACCCAGCCCTCCACAAAGGCTGTAAATCTGGCATTAGGTAGGAATTTCTAGAGAAAATGTGACATTGTGGTGTCTGTGTTGTGTAGATGAGATGTTTTGGTGAAAGGAACAATGAATGGACGATTGGGTCAGTAATTGAGGCTAAGTTATCTATAGGACAAGTAAAGACCAGCCTCCCCCATTTTGCCCCTGTGGCTTGTACTTTCGTACAATAAATATCAAGAGTAAAGTAGTGAGTTAGACATCTAGCTTATCTGCTTACTATCTATTTCAGCAAGACTACGTCGACTACTAGTAGCATAATGATTCTTGTGCTATTTTCTTTCAATGCAGTGAAGACATAAGTTTCCAATGTTTATGCTTACTTTTATTTAAAAGTTTCCAATATTTATACCTGCTTTATTTAAACGTTTCCAATGTTTATACCTACTTTATTTAAACGTTTCTAACGTTTATACCTACTTTATTTAAACGTTTCCAATGTTTATACCTACTTTATTTAAACGTTTCCAATGTTTATACCTGCTTTATTTAAACGTTTTCAATGTTTATACCTACTTTTATTTAAAAGTTCAGCTATTAATTTTAACGCCATGGCGTTATCCTGAGTTGAAAGTCTTTGTTTTCTATTTTACAGTTTATTTTAAGTTATTTTTACTTAGTAAGATACTTTATAATTATTTGCTGATAGAATATTATAATCTATTTTAAAAATACTGTATTTTATATCCTTTAATAAGCTTATTTTAAAAAAGACTCTTTTTGGACGACATGTCATTTTTACTTGTTCCCACTATTCCCTAACTCGAGTGTCGGTTTAACTTTCGATATCAATTTACAAAAGCTATAATACAAGGCTGGATAACTTTTGTGGAAAAAAAGATGCCTTATAAGCTAGTAAATAATGTATATGCATAAGTGAATATCTTTTTATATATTTACAAATAAACAAGAATAAGTATAAAGTTATTTTTCTAATTATATAAATTGAAGGTAAAGATGTTATTGCGTAGCAACGATTTTAAGGAAATGAATTTTTTTGTTTGATCCTCAATGTTTTTGAAGCCTTTAGTCCGGTGTTTATAACACAGACAAATCACACATACCACGGTGTATGTATGAGTCTTACTCGATAATTGATGTAGATGCGTATTTCTAATCGGCGCCAGTGATCGGTGTTTGAGTCCAGATATAAGTTAATGTTTCCGATGCTGATTCTTCAAGACAAGAGGGCAGTCCCTAATCGGAATATTGACACTACGATCAACTTCCATTTACCTCTATTTGGCATATTGACACTATTTTCTTATATGTGCATGTCTCTCCGGGATGTGGGCGATTTTGGCGCTCTACAACCTCCTATCCCCTGTAGTTTTTAGCAGCGTCAATTCCATTTGCCAAGCTTCCCCCTTTCAGTTATTCATTCACACAAAATCTTCAATAGATAGCCCGATGCCTTCCCCTGTCCCTTTTGCCTTTGACATGTCATGTGAGGGTCAAGTTCTCCAAGCCCTCTTTCCTCATTATGTGTCCCAGAAATTTCAAGTCTCTTTCTGATTTTCAGAAATAGAAAATGCCAAATGAAATATGTATATTAATTTCTTTGACATGCCATGCTCTTTCAGAACTTAAGTGATCATGGCTCTCCACAACGTTCCGTCTTTTGATATTGTATTTATTCCTTTTACTACCTCATTTGTTTTAGTTCTATAAACCGTTCACTCAAGCTCATCTAGTAGCTTACTCGCTGTTTTCACCTGCTTCTCTTGCCTTCAGTTTATCTTGTGAGTATTAAATTCTCTAAACCTTCTTTCCAAATTATGAATCAATTTTTGTAGTTTATATTCTCCTTAAAACGTCCTCGTTGTTCACATGCTCTCTCCATATTTTTTTTTAGCATTCCACCCCAAGCAAGACGGGAAGCCACTAGCACGCAAGGGGTTACAGAGAGTTGGAGCGAGAGCAAATAGGAGTGATAGAGGAAAGGATGAAGAGAAGGTTAGGGGATAGATCAGGGCATCTGGAGACGTCGATTGACATTACATTTGAAAAGTTGGAGATTATAGCTATCAGGAAAACAAGAAATGGGGAGGGAGTTCCACAGGCGAGATGTGCGGGACACGAAGCTATTGGAGTAGAAGAGACGGCTACATTTAACAGTTTCGACAGTGAAAGAGCGAGAAGGAGATGCCAGCTTAAATTCATGAAGTCTGGGAACCAGCGAAAGCAGCTCATCGGAGCAGTTACCGTGAAAGTATTTGTTAAAAGACAGAGGAAGGCAACGGCACGTCTGTAAGAGAGCGACTGCAGACGAGATGCCAGATCAGGGCCAATTACATTGCATATCCGTCTTTGGATTTTATCAAGGACCTTGAGACAAACAGAAGGAGCTCCAGACCATATATGGCAGCAATACTCCATGCAAGGGTGAATGGTTGATTTGTAGATTTGAAGGATTGACTCCGGCGAGAAAAATTTCCTGGCGCGGCCCCTCCAGTATTCGTTGGTAGACCAACACCATGATGCTTCGTGTCTATTCTTCATCTGAGAGGAAATTGACTAGCATTCCTTGTTATATAAGAGATTATATATTACATAGCAGTTCAACACCCCTTTCTTTGTTTCTAAGGGAATTTCCCCATCTCTTAATCAATTTACTTTGTTTCTGGAAGACATCTTTTGTTATGCAGCTTTAGAGGCAGAGATTATTGGCAGAGATTAAAGAGAGTAAGAAAATTTTAATGGGAGAAAGGACAATAAAAGAACAGGTTTCAGGAAGACAGAAGATGGAAATTGACCTTGCATTTAATTTTTTGAAGATTGTAGGGTCAGGGAAGCAAGAAACCATAAGATAGTTCCAGAAGCGAGAGTTGTAAGAAAAGAAACTATTAGAATAGAACTTACTGTTGCATCTAGTTATTTCAATAGTAAAACGAAGAAACTTAGTAGTCAAGCTAGTAGTACGCTTAAATTGATGCAGTCGATGTACCAAGGAGGAGAGCTCATTAGAACAATTGCCATTAAAATAATTATAGGAAAGACAAAGGGTAGCCACGTCACGGCAGTGGGAAATAAACTGAAGCCGAGATGCCAGGTCAGGACCGATAACATTACAAACCCTTTTTTTGATTTTATCGAAAATGTCGAGATATATAGCAGGAACACCAGACCAGATATGGCAGAAATATTCAAAGAATGAAAGAATGGTAGATTTATAAATGTGCGAGATGGATTCTGTTGTGGATTCTGGGATGAATCCGATATCAATGAATAACAAACACCAGGAATGGACAAGGAAAATAAATGTATTAACGTAATAATACAAACTGGTAATACGGGTTAGTAGATCCAGGAATGCGGGTTAGTAGCAATAATATATATACAGTCTTGGTATTGCAGTATCGTGGTATGACTCCTTACTGAGTCTACGTGCTCTCTAACTGTGACGCTTGCCGCCTGTGTGTGTGTGATTTACTCTACTACTACTGAACTCTACTACGCTTCGGTCGTTCCGTCTCGACTCCTTGACTGAACATACCACTACTCTCCTCGGGTATTACTGGTAGTAGTATATGTATACCTTGGGTGAGTCCATTTGTGTGAAAAGGGGAGACCCCTTAACAGATTCTGACGACAAAAATTATCAGGCACGACATAGTGTGTCAACTTTCCTAGCAGCAAACCTAGCAATTGATTCAATATAATCACACCAATTCATGCCAATGGTAAACGTGAGACCACGTAGGCGCAACAAGCTTCTCTCATGGAGGTTAGAATCAGCCATATTATCTATATTGTTAATCTTCTGCACCTTGATTATGCTCAATTTCAGAAAAAAATATTTATTTCTAATTACGTATATACATCCAGCCAGTTATGTGCCATGCGTGATACACGCTTAGGCGATCATGTATCTTTCGATACATGACTGCCGAGGTTGATTTTTCCCCGCAGTCGGTGGCCATTTCTTTCTGCGGTAGACCAGTTGCCATCCAAGTCTATAGAACTCGGTCTGTCCCTTTTTTACCCATAGCTGGTGGGGATAAGAAGAGGGTTCATACCTTTCCTAAAGGTATTAGCACGCAAGTGAATGCAATGGATTCGAATGGAATTCGAACTCGGCTCTCCGACTCCTCAATCCGTGCCGCTATCCATTACATTATATAAATTACAAGACTTAATATAAAACGAAAATATCACAGCTTCCTTTTAATTTCTGTTTCTTCCCTATCATCATACGCATTTAAATCCAAGAAGAATTATCATAAAACTCGGTCTAGCTTTGACGGTGGTGCTTTTTTTTTTTTTTAGTGGTGCTTTCTGGCTATGGGTAGGGTCAATTGTCATGTAAGATATCGTTGTATGTCTGGCATCATCGAAACTTCTAGCAGAAGACTGTACATTGGGAATTTTATGAGCACTTGCGTTGACAATGCTTTCAAGTGGCATCCATGTTAATGTTAATTTTTTCTTGGTATCTTTCGCTTTTCTTTTTTTCTTTTGATATATTTGAACGCGCGCAAGACAGATTCGTGTACTGACTAACCCGTATCATTGTACTGAAAGTAGCTGTAAGTATTATTTACTGCTATTACCGTCTGACCGGTAAAGTAATTATAAGCGAGTCTTCTATGTGCCATGTCCCTTCAGGACATTGGCAATCATGGCTCTTCGCAATTTCCTATCTTTTGTAGCTCTAAATGAATTTCTCCTTTTTGCTATCTCTCCTAAACCCTGTTCTGCCATCCATTTACACAAGCTCGTTAAGTAGGTTGTGCGTTGTTTTCCTTTGTCTCTCTTACCTTCAATCTGTCCTGTGAGTATCAGATTTTCCAAGCCATCTTTCCTCATTGCGCCGTAGTAATTTCAACTATCTCTTTCTGATGTTAAGTATAAGTGTCCTTTTTGTTTCTTTTCTCTAAAACTTCGTCGTTGCTCACATGTTCGGTCCATAGTATTCTCAATATCTTTCTGTAGGACCACATTTCTGTTGCTTCAAATCTCTTCTTCATTTTTGAGGAGATTGTTCCACATTCATTGCCATATAGGAGGACTGATAATATGTAACAGTTCAGTACTCTTTTCTTTGTTTCTAACGAAATTTTCTCGTTTCTTAATACTTTTCTCATCTTTTGGAAGGCATCTTTCCCTAATTCGTCCATATTCACACTCACCAACTTTCTTCAACCGTCAAACTCCTTGGAAAACCATAAACTATATAATTTTTGTAAAAAAATTCTGGTGATGCCACTGAGCGCAGGTAGGTTTATGCATTTATCGAGTCTATGGCGACTTGAACTGAAGCAATCTCAGCCGAAATTCGATCCCTTTTTCTGCTCTGATAGCCATCCTCAAATACTAAAGCTCAGATAGTTAAGAAACAACAAGAATTTAATTGTGCTTTTGTTTTATATCCCATATAGCTTCAAAGCGTGGGCGATAATGGCTCTCTACAGTTTCCAGTCATTCAGTATTATTATTGCTTATGTAATAAGCATTATAACATAGTGTTGGAACCTAGAAAGGGTTACTGAATGAGGAATAACGAAAACAGAGGTTAGAAATGAAATAGTAATCTTTATAACATCCACAAAATATAATACTCGCCAGCGGCATAAAGTAGGTAAACCACTGCTAGTGGTAAACTATTTAGACATCATATTACACATCCCCACTTAAAATAAGGTCCTACATATTTATGAGGATTGGGGTATATATACCCATTAGTGTTCACAGGTACGGTATATAACGTAGCACAAACAGCTATATTGTGAAAAAAGTAATTTTCGATAATATACGCATTTTTTACGTATTTAGAATTACTTTTTTAAGCTTTTATCAAAAACGACATTCTTGTACATGGAGTTATGGATAGTATTATATATTAATTCCTATTTTTTAAATTAATCACTATTTGTGCTCAGTTGTTGACATTAATAGCTATCTTCTGATTTTAAAATTTTGGAATAATGCAATAATTAAAATTTTAATTTCATCTCTCTGATAGATGTTGCGATCTATAAACATAGGGAAAGCATGACCTAGTCGATAATGTTTGCACGAAATTTATTTAGACTTATTCAAATGTAGCACAATCACTTATTCAGACTTCACTATCTCTCTGTCAGCGGAGGTGCGAGATGACGTAATCAGTTATCAGTAAGGAAGAGCGCATCTTATAAAAAAAAACTATATTCAGAAAGATAACAAGTATCTGGAAATACAAAGAATGACTGCTTCACCTCTTAAGTTTATGAGACGCAAAATGCCTTGCATTCACTTCTGTACGGGAGGACAGAAAAAAGAAGCTGCTCCCTTAAATTTAAAAATAAAAACTTAGCCGTTCTTATTTTTATTTTCCTTACTTAGAAAAAATTATATTTTTAATATATTACTCAACTGATATTTATCAGGTCTTCTGACTAAATTGCTTTAGTCGAAGAAATGTCCATTAAAGAATAATTTTTAATATAGAAAGTCAAAATTCTTAGCGTCTTTATAATATAAAATTCTGTCGAGTTTCTGTGACACCATATTAAGCATCGTTCTATTTCAATCAGTGTACAAGAAAGCACTGGAACTTATCTGACGCTGTCAAATAGAATAGCACAAGAAAACCATACAAACAACGTTTCGGTCATTATGCTTTGGGACTTTCATCAGTTTCTCGTATTCGGTAACTTTTGGTAAAAGTGGAAAGTGGATCGAAATATATATATATATATATATATATATATATATATATATATATATATATATATATATATATGAAGAAATATAGTTTTAAGGTGTACTATATTTATGGGATAAAGTGCTCAATATCAGAGATAGAGCGTATGTAAATATAAATATAAAAGCGAACATTGAAGTCAACACTCAGAGGCGACAGACTGTTTCATGCTGGACGCAATTGTCAGGCTACCTGATGATTGCTTCCAGCATGAAACAGCCTGTCGCCTCTGAGTGTTGACTTCAATGTTCACTTATATATATATATATATATATATATATATATATATATATATATATATATCTATATATATATATATATATATATATATATAGATATATATATATATATATATATATATATATATAATGAACAGAGGCACAACGGCTGTTCCCCCTATAATAAATGCCACGAGTTCATACCTTCCTCGATAGATAAGGCGAAGCTCTTCGCCTCGATTTTTGCCTCGAATTTAACGTTAGATGACAAATGCCACCCCTTCCCAACTTCGTACGTCTCACTGAGCACAATCTCAGTGATATTTTCATTACAGCTCGGGAATTCTCATGACTTATCCAAAGCACTGGCTCTAAGAAAGCCACTGGCCCAGACAAAATTCCAGTAGTTGTTCTTAAGAATATCATTGAGGAACTTTCCATTATTTAACTGCTGCTTGAAAGAGAAATTCTTTCCAAGACTGATCACATACTTAAAATACAATTAACACTTTACCTACGTGTCAGGCTGTGGAAATATTGATGCACTTTCGTATTTCTGAAATGTCCAACTTTCATTGAATAGACAATAAATAACAAAAGCAAATAATACTTAGTCCTTTTTTTGTTCAGCTATAAATCTATGATTCTCTGGTCTGGGAATAGTTTTCTTTGGTGATGCCAGAGAATACTCGTTGTCACTTTCGTAATGCTCGTTGTAGTAGAGACTTTGTAATCGCAGATACAGCTATAGTACGCCGTTGAACAATACTGGTGCCAGACGCCTTCGAATATCACTCGCACTAATAGTACTTGCTCGATAATACTCGCTCGAATAGTAATCCGTATAGTGATCCGAATAGAGAAATAGTATAGTAAATAGAGTAGAGAATAGCGCTCCGTATATTAATAGAGGATAGACTAGAAATGGTGATCCGAATAGTAATAGAGAATATACTATAAATGTTGATCGTTAGTCGTCAGCTACTTCGTAGAGATATGCGTTTCCTCTATGGTCACGTGGTCTACTTAATTCAATAATGGGATCGCCCGTGTTTGCTTACTGGCGACCTATGTTCAAACTCAAGTGTCGGCAGCGACACTTTATTCCTATATCTATCTATCTATCTATCTATCTATCTATCTATCTATCTATCTATCTATCTATCTATCTATTCCGCCTTTCCTCCCCACCAAAATATTACATGGTTCACTAATTAACAACAGACAAAACACGCCTGTAGACATCTGGAAATAGTATCGGCCCCCCAAAATGTAATATCAAACCTATATGGCAGTGAACAATGGATGATTTCCTCACGGAGGAAGAGGATTCCCCAGGCAACAGAAATGTGGGTCTACTGAAGTATGATGAGAATACCATGGGTGTAGCATGTGAGAAACGAGGCGGTTTTAAGGAAAAAGAGAAACAAAAACGTTATTTAGAAAGGGACTGTTGAAATTTCTTGGACACATATTGAGAAAAGAATAATTGGAAAAATCGACACCCACAGGACGTAATGAATGCAAAAGAGAAACAGTGAGTTATCTATCTAACAAGTTTGTGTAAATGGATGTCAGAACAGGGACTAGGAGAGATAGTAAAAAGATTTATAAGAACTGCAAAGGATGAAAAGTTGTGGAGAGCCATGGTTGCCCACGTCCTGAAGGGACATGGCACATAAAAGAAGTCTGCATAACTTATAGACGGAGTAAATATGTGGAAAATTTCAAATCTAAGCAGGTGGAAAATACACAGAAAAGTCATTCAACCACAACTGGATAATTTTTGAAAATGTCGTGTCTCTTTAGAAGATAGCCGATCATGGCTCCCCACAACTTCCTTTTCTTTATTATCTGTGAATTATAATGATTCTTGGGAAAAACAGTGGAGTAGTTCCCTATTACCTTTTTCACGGTTTTGAATTCAAAATTGTTTTTCTCCGAGACTGGTTGCCATTAATAGACAAGGAGCTAAGGTATAACCTGTTATTTAATCTATAATTGGGGAGAGAAGAAAGTGATTCATGTCTTTCCTTATGGCATTTGTTCGAAGTGAATGCATCTAAGACGGCACTTGAACACTGCTCGACTATTGCACGTTACGTGACAACATTTTGGTTTTAGGATTACGCAGAGGAGGCGCATGCGCATACATGTACACAAGAAATGAAAATAAAAGCCCCCTAAAAACAGTAAGGAAAAAAAGCTTGTTATAATACAAAGATGAGGATTTTTTTCAGTATCACATACTCAATCGGCTGCAAACACGCAAACATAAGCCTGAATATGAAGGATTAAGATGGGATAAGGTAACATTTGTCATTTACGTTTGAGCTTCGAACATATGTCGTCTTTTTCTTTCATTTGTCTTCCTTTTTTGTTTTGAATTGTATTATTTGCGACTACTGTTCTCATTACATTACGTAGCCGTGACATATTTGACCGCAATTGGGTGTCTGTATTTATTCATTGTCATTGGAGATTCTAAATAAAGATGAGAAATAGAATTGCATTACAGTTAAGATATTGAGCCTTGTCAAATATTTTCCCTATCTATCTATCTATCTATCTATCTATCTATCTATCTATCTATCTATCTATCTATCTATCTATCTATCTATTTCTGTTCATATCTATCTATCTAATTCTGTTAATATCTATCTATCTATCTATCTATCTATCTATCTATCTATCTCTGTTAATATCTATCTATCTAATTCTGTTAATATCTATCTATCTATCTATCTATCTCTGTTAATATCTATCTATCTAATTCTGTTAATATCTATCTATCTATCTATCTATCTATCTATCTATCTATCTATCTATCTATCTATTTCTGTTAATATCTATCTATCTAATTCTGTTAATATCTATCTATCTATCTATCTATCTATCTATCTATCTATCTATCTATCTATCTATCTATCTCATACTGTTCACATCTAATTTTTCACGTATCTATATATATCTTTTAACAATGATGTTCACCCTGTATAAATCCCAAAAGTAGAGGTAGAGGGTTACAGAGTAAGAGGCACACTTTTTTGGGGGGATATATGGGGATGTTAACGGTTAACCCTAGACTTGAACAGGTTAAGATTGTAGTGAGCAGACAAGCACACAAACGCACACACACGCATACATATATATATTAAGAAACACGCACATATGCGTGTATGTGTGTGTCTGTACTGCGTCCGCCGAAATGTATATATATTTTTGTTGTATTTAAAATTAATTTACATTTTCATATTTTCGTATTACAATAGCACATTTGAAATTAGCGACTAGAAATAATAAAAAAAATATTTAATTATATTTATATGTTTGGATGTGCGAGTGGTGTACTGGATAGCGGCTCAGAAGGGGAAATAGAGGAGCCGAGTTCGAATTTCATTTCATTTTTTTCTTTTAGTCACTTCAACCCAAGCAAGGCGGGAAAGCCACTAGTACCGAGGGGTGCGTTTACAGGGAATGAAAGTGAGAGAAATACTGAGTAAAGGGAGGATTGAGGAAAGAACAAAAGATGAACGGGGTTCAAGAAGACAGGAGATAGCGATTGACGTTGCATTTAAATTTTTGAAATCGTAGTTATCAGGGAAGCAAGGAAACAGAAGGAAGTTCCACAGGTGGAAAGTGCGAGAAAAGAAACTGTTGTAGAAGTGGCGGTTGCATTTAACAGTAAAAGGGTGGGACCTAGATGCCAATCTAGTAGCACGCTTGAATTCATGTATTCGCGTCATCACGGTAAAAAGCTCATCAGAGAAGTTGCCATGAAAATCTTGGTAAAAAGACAGAGGGAAGCCACGTCACGTCGGTAGCCATGATAATTAAAAAACATATTTCCATGTATTTATAACGCAAGAAATATGTAAATTGCTGGCTAGCATAAGGGTTATCATTCAAGATCGGCAATCTGAGTTCGAATTTTAGCTGTGAACAAGCTTCTTTTGAAAAGAGCGTGGATGAGCAAGAGCTTAGGCAAACGATTCTCCCATAATTACATAGCTCTTCAGGCAAAAAAAAAAAACCCCCAAAAAAACTCTTTTCGAAAATGAACTCTTAACAGAAAAATATATTAGCCAAGTATCGTGATGGTATATAAATATACCATTCATCTGTGCATTGAATATTGTTCTAATCTGGTCTGATGCTCCTACTATATATCTCGAGATTCTTGATCAAATTTAATCCAACCCTTCTATATCGTGAAATGAATGTTGTTTTGATACTTTCACACGAATGCGAGTGTCCCCCAAGGCTCTATCCTGGGTCCTACGCTGTTTCAGATTTACATCAATGATCTTCCTGATGTCATCAGTTACCAAGTAGGCATTTATGCTGATGAAACAACCATTTACTCCTGTCTTAATTAGCAAATCTGTCAGAGATGATGAAGTTAACTTGGCCGCTGCTCTTGAAAAGGACTTTTTCTGTGTTTAACTGGAGCCGGATATGACTTGTAAATTTCAATGCTTCCAAAATGAAACTGCTCTCATTTAACCACCATAGAGAAACTCTGCTTCCCATCACCAGCATGGCTGATGCTAGACTCATGGAGAGCAACACACTGCGTCTTCTTGGCCTCATGTTTTCAATTGACTTGAAGTGGAACGACTAAATCGAATCAATGGCTGCATCTACTGCAAGGAAAGCTGAGTCACTGTGTCGTGCCAGAAGGTTTTTCTCATCGGAGTCCATCTTGCACATTTACAAATCTACCATTTGTTGGTGCATTGAATACTGTTGCCATATCTGGTCTGGTAACCCTGCTATTCATCTTGAGATTCTTGATAAAATCTAAAGAAGCATCTGCAATGTAATCGATCCTGAACTGGTATCTCGGCTTCAGTCACTTTCCCACCGATATGAGGTGGCTTCTTTCTATCATTTCTACAAATATTTTCACGGCAATTATTCTGATGAGCTTTCCTAATTTTAATTTGATATTTTCATTATTTTAGTAGATACCCGTATTTGAAATAGATGCCCCGTTTTCATTTTTAAAACAGCGTGTATTATATCTATCGACCTGCGCACTCGAAAAATCTTAATAAAGACAATGTGCTATTCTGTCTGAGTGTAAAACCATCCAAGCTTTTGTTTTTACTCATTATGTGTCTCAGGAATTTCAACTGCTTTTTTTTTTCTGATTCTAAGTGTTCGTTTTGTTTCCATTTTCTTTAAAAACATCCTCATTGTTCACATAGTATTCTCAACATCCTTTTGTAGAACCACTTTCCTGTTACTTCAAGTCTCTTCTCCATCTATTAGGAAACTGTCAAGCATTCAGTGCCATATAGGAGGATTGATATTACATTATTCATTTGATTGTTCCTAACGAAATTTTCCTGTTTCTTAATATTTTGTTTAGCCTTTGGAAGGCATCTTTCGCTGTTTCAATATGCCTTTGGATTTGTGTGCGTCCTCTGTTAAATCACGTTGAATATCGTTAAATTTCTGTCATTGGAAGCAGACTAAAATGAGCTTAATATTAATGTGAACATCAGTGTTTAGTTAGTGTGTAGTTAGTGATTTAAACTCTTTGTTACACATTAGTTTGAACCGTATATAACTTGCTTTCGTTCATACCATCCGGAATATGGCGACTCACGTGGACTGTTTGATTTGCTTTTACGGCTTCTCAATCTTTTGCAGGTTATTTAAAGCCAGAAAATAATTTTAGATTGTAAGATCATTTTGAGATGATAATGATTTACTGATACAAGTCCTACTAATTAACCCATAGCTAAGGGGGAAGACGTGGATTCCTTCCTTTCCAAATGGTATTTGCGTGTAAGTGATTATAATAAATCCGACTGGAATTGGAACTCGGCTCTACGATTTTAAATTCCGATCCGTTATCCTTTACGCAACCAGCACATCCAAGTTTACAGCACCTGGTATTCCCAAGGGGTCAGCCTCTAGGTACTGACCAGGCTCGACGTTGCTTAACCGCGACTCACATTAATATTTAGTTCTCGTATATATTACACATCTTAACAATCTGAGAAAAGCGTATTGCACACAAATAATTACGCTACTTTCTTTATTCTGTATGGCAGCGAGTGCTTGGCAATAACCTCAAAGATGAAGGATAAATTTGAAGCAACAGAACTATGGTTCTGCAGAAAGATGCTGAGGAGACCATGAACCAAACATGTGACCAACGATGAAGTTTTAGAGAAAATGGAAACAAAAAGGAAACTTATATTTGACATCAGGAAGAGGCAGTTGATATTTCTGATGCACATAATGAGGAAGGAGGGCTTGGAAAATTTGATACTCACAGGACAGATTGAGGGAAAGAAGGACAGAGGAAAGCAGCGCCTAACGTACTTGATGAGCTTGACTAAATGGAGGGTAGAACAGGGTTTGGGAGAGATAACAAAAAGACAAAACATATTAAGAGTTATCAGACACAGGAAGATGTGGAGGGCCATGATCGCTTACGCCCTGAAGGGATATGACACATAAAAGAAGACTTCGTAATTTTCACATTCGTCTGCTGAATGAAAGACGAAATCACATGGTCATATAGTAAATCATTAGCGTAAATTTCACAAATTAACGGAAGTGAATTCACTCGAAGTTGTAGCAACTAGAGTACCTATCTGTATACGTTTTGTAAAAAATACTATACACTAATGCTTTTCCTCTAAATTAGTGGTTCCCAACCGATTTTAGGCCATGACCCACTTTGATATTTCTGGGGTCCACTGTAATATTTAATTCTTACATATTCAAAATTTTACTGCAATTCACGTGAAGGAAGCTTAAAAGCCATTAATTTGGTCTCTCAACAAGCCTCCAAAGACCATGGCGTCCATGAAAGAGAACAATTAAAAAACAAAAAGTTAAATATATATATAGTTTCAAAACATATAATAGAGAACTGAAAGGCAGAAATATAAAATATTTGAATGAAAGCTTATTCTGTAATATACTTTGATCATTTTAATCATGAAATAATAATGCAAAATGAAATTTGAGCTCATCACAAAATGACTGTTAGTGAGATCCTTGTGCGTCAAGCCTGCTACAGATAGATTTTATATTAGGCACCAATTTAGTCAGCTTAAGCCTCAAGTCTCCTCGTTTAGTGATATCCAGTCGATTTCTTTTCTTCAATAACAAATCTTTTGCAGCACTAAAGCCACATTCAACTAACTATGAAGATGGAATAATAACAAATTTCTTGGAACGGTGGTTGAATTTGGGTATTTAGTTACTGTCTCATCATAAAGCCATGCCATCACTCCTTTTAAATTGAATAAAGTTTTAATAGACTCATCATTTTGCATCTCCAAGATTTCTTCTTGGTACCGCACCGAAACATCAGAAATATCCACTAGCATTGGCTGCATCAGCCATGTTGGAAAATCAATTTGTTTCAGATCAGAAAATCTTTCTTTCAAATCAGATGCCAATATTTTCAAATGATCCACGATGACCAGTAGAGCAGCATCAGTCACCTTACATTTTTTTAGCCAATGAAACTGGTCAAAGCTTTTGTCAGAAATATTTTTGACATATCTCAATAAATGTAACGAGGCCAATTATCTTTGTCTTTGCATCCAGAAGAGATTCTTGAAGTTGTTTATTCAACATATTCAGTTTTTCAAAAATATCTTTATAATAACTCACAAAAGCTTTATCATCATAAGTAAGCAGGTACTTCATTTCAGGCTTGTCACTTAAAAAAATCACTAAGAACATCAAATAGTTCCATGAATCTTTCCAAGCAATTCCCCTTTGGGAGCCACCTAACCTCAGTGTGGAGTAAAGGTTTCACATAGTTTTCACTTCCAAAAAATTGCTTGAAGAGACGCTCACATTTTGCATTAGCTTTGATAGCATTGATATATTTTATAAGTGAATTTAGTGCTTCATTCAGAACAGGAGAAATATTTTGGACACTAAGTTCTCTCTATGAATAACATAGTGCACAAGAAGCATCTCTGGATTTTCATCTTTCATCAATTTTAAACAGCCGTTTGTCTTTCCCATCATAACAGGAGCAACATCTGCAGCACAAGATGTTATGTTTTCTATTGGTATATTATTGACATCGAAATAATTTTGCTTACCATATATATATATATATATATATATATATATATATATATATATATATATACACACACACACACACACACACACACACACACACACACACACACACACATATATATATATATATATATATTACATGAATCATTCATACAAAAAACAGATTAGTGAAGTTAATGATATAAATGGCGAGAATACATCTTCGCAAACAAATTTATTAAAATTACATTAACCCACGAACCTCTAGATGAATGTTATGATCCATGTTTTTAATAAATTCAAGCTGTATAAGGTTTCTTTTTGCTAGTACTTTCATCTGTTCATACAGACATCATCAGGCATGGAAATTGATTTGTTTTTTTTAGTACATCCAGGTAATAATGGGACACGAAAAATTAGATGTGAATCGAAATATGTTTTTTTTTTAGATATGTGTTATTGTTAACGGTAAGAAATTTTGCAGCGTTCGGTCGCAACGCTAAGGGTGAATTTTTTGAAAATTTAAAAGAGAGTGCGTTTTTTTTACTAATATGGTAATTGGAGAATTCTTTTGTTGTAGTAGTTTTTTTTCAGTCGATGTGGCATGAACTAAATTGTTCAATAAACAGAGCAATGTCGCAGCTATTGTCCTGAAAGTTGCACGTCGGATCAGTTCTTTTTAAATCAAATATGTGGTGCAGTTCAATTTATATTACATGAATCATTCATACAAAAAATATCATATATATATATATATCAGTGGCGGTAGTGGTGGTTTCTAATGATTTACAGAATACCATTTCTTCAGAAAATTCACCTTTATCAATATATCTTGCAAATGCTAATAATACGACCTCACTGCTTCTGAGAATTTTCTTGTTTTCAGCTTCTCAACAAGTTGTATTTCAATATCCTCACTCATTTCATCCATTCTTCTACTAACAGAATTGTTACTGAGTGGCATGGTTTTAAGAGCCCTGTCATCTTTTTCCAGGACTGGTTTAAGAAATGTTGATATTGATGGTTTAATTAATCCCCCTTCTATAGTATGAAGGTGAGGCACGGTGGAGTAAGGGATAGCGGCTCGGATTGAGGAATCGGAGAGCTGAGTTCGAATTTCAGTCGAATCCGTTATACGTGCTTTGAATCCTTTTCTCTTCGTTCTCCTCCCGCAGTAAGGAATGGCAACCTACTGCGGGAAAAATATGCTTCGTCAGTCATGTATCGAAAGATCGCCTAAGCGTGTATCTCGCATGGCACATAACTGACTGAGCTATAGTATGATTTTTTTCCACATTTAGCAATGTGTAAAGAAATTTTATAACTAGCCTCAAGAGTACTACAGACACTAACAGTTTGTGTAGTAAACAGAGATTTTATTGTTGCTCTTTTTGCAAACTTCTCCTTTAAAGATTTAAGGTAATTTAAATCTGAATTAACATGGACACTATTTTTCGTCTTTAAATGCAGCTCAAGACGACATGGTTTCATTGATTCGTTGGTCAAGCATTGTTGGCATGAGGCAGAAAGATGACCATTCATCCTGAAATAGCGCGTATGAATTCAAATTTTAAATATTTCTCTGAATATTGACGAAGTATCCAAAACAAAATATTCTGAATAAGGAACGTTAGTGTCAACAAAAACGAATTATCATAGAATAGTCCAGTATGGACTATATATTCAAGATATTGCTAATTTTCAAAATTGTTTAAGTCGATTGATGTATAAAGAAATAAATAATCATATTTCTTTTCTTTCGTTTGCCAAATTGTATCATATCACTTTGTCACATAAGTCACATCTCACTAAGAAATATCTCAGAGCAACACAAAATTATGGTGGACAAACAGCCGGGAAAAAACCCTGTATGCCAATTACACATGTACGTACATACACACAAAATATTTTTATGTCTGCATACTGTATACGCATTGCATGTATTAACACGCATTAACATTAACACTCTCACTCAGACTCATTAGAAAACAATTCACTGTTAACAACTCATTCTCGAATTGCCACCTTATTCTGTTGGTATAGTAAGCCGGAGGGTGCATATCCTACGCATGCCCCACCAGAATATTACCATGGCACAGTGGCGGGGTGTGCGCCCCAGGTTGGGAATCATTGCTTTACATATAAAAGTATAATAATGTAACTAGCTGCCCCGGTAGGCGTTCTTGTTCTCTGGACGACTTTACAAATATACAAAAAAATTTATATCTTTAAGGTTTAGATCAGTGTACCGTCTTTTCTTTTTGATTAAAAGAAATGCATAAACGTATTCATGGAAAATAATTACACAACAAGACGCAGATTTTCTATTGAAATAAAATTAATATTTTTCTAGAATCAAACTTGGAACAAAAAACCAACATGAAAACGCCATTGATTACAAGCTTTTAAATATCGCCGTTACAAAAAGGGGAGGTAAGCATGAAAAGAAAAGATGCAATTGGTCAGTGTTACTTGCAGCCATTAAACCCTGATTCGATGCAGTAACCAAAGTAAAGGTATAATATATTACTTTTTATCATTTTTCTTTCGTGAAACTGTGTAGTTAAACTTTTCGATATATGAGCCTGGGTTTATCATTCTCACTTCTCTTTAATGCGCGTGCGCACATGCACATACATACATAACACACACACACACACACACACACACACACACACACACACACACACACACACCAGATACAAATTAGTTTGGTTCGTTAACGGTACTAAAAAGTGTCTGGATTGTTTACACCCTTTTGCGACAGCCGTAAATTGTTTTGATCTTGAACTATGGTACCCATTTATCTTGAGGAGTCGTTTTGTCAAGTCTTGCAGATTTTCTTAACCTTTGCAAATTGAGGTCATGATTACTGCACCCGGACACTTGTTATTCTATACCAAAATCCAATGCGAGCTTCTTATTTCTTAGGAACGAGTTAAGTACATTTTTGAACAACTCTTCTTCTGTCAAAAAAGAAAAAAGAAAAAGAAAAACACAAGATTTAGTGATATGTAGGTGGTAATGCGTAGAAATATTTGCGTGACGAATTTATTGAAGATAACTATGAAAATTATCAAGTGTTAAGATAAAATTATATCTAAAGAGATAGCATCAAAATAGTTGTATATATTTGTTAATATTTAGTTGTTTGTTTATATTTTTATTAGATAAGCGCCCAGAGTTATTTTGTATTTTCTTTCACTCACACATCATATACAGTAGCGTCCAATATTAGACTTGCTTTTCATGGCTTTGTTTTTTTTACAGCTTATCAACCTTTTTAAGGTTATGTAAAGCCGAAACCTATTTTCGGATTGTAAGAAAATTTGGAAGTTAATCATTTTCTGATACAAGTCTTACTATTTAATCCATAGCTGGGAGAATAAGTAGACTCATATTTTTCCAAATGGTACTTGAAGGTGATAGAATATAACGAACCATACGAGAATTCGAATTCGGATCTTCGATTTCGCTTTCCGAGCATATATCTGTTACATCACCCGCTCATCCTGTTCTTCCCCAACGGTCACCCATCTAGGTACTGACTAGGTTAAACGTTGCTTAACTTTGGTAATCGGACGAGAACCGGTGTTTCAACGAGATATGACCATAAGCCTCCAATATTGGAAAACAAAAGATTACAATTCAAAGCATTTTAATTCTATGAATTCCATCGTGGTATTCCATTGTAGCGAATATTCTTAAAACCTTGTTTTAAACTGCATTAAAAATTTGCATAAAAAAAGGATGAAGAAAGTTGTAGAACAAAAACAGTTTATAAAAAAATAGACCGTCCAAAATTAGAGAACAACATTGTTCTGCATTAGCTCTGGACAAAATATGACAACATTGCGATATAAAGTAGTCTGTCTAAAATTAGAGAACAACATTGTTATGCATAAGCTCTGGACAAAATATGACAACATTGCGATATAAAGTAGTCCGTCTAAAATTAGAGAACAACATTGTTATGCATAAGCTCTGGACAAAATATGACAACATTGCGATATAAAGTCGTCCGTCCATAATTAGAGAACAAACATTATCACGTATAATCCCTGAATTAAATATGGCAGCCTTGCGATAAAAAGTGAATCTTCTAAATTTAGAGTACAAACATTGTTTTGTAATAACTCTGAACAAAATATGACAACATTGCGATGTAAAATAATATTACTTATTTGTCTGTTGCTTCCTTAGTTATCATGAGGTCAACCTCATAAAGTTGTAAAGTTAAAAAGCACCCAGATGTGGAATTTTTATGCTAAAAACTCAATGGATGACTTGTGTTGCAAAAAGACGTTAATAAAACTAATAGCGTAATTTCTAGAATATTAAAGTTTTAGGCTGACACTGGCTCCTTTAAGTCGCCTAAAACATCAAAGAATTTGACAAGAAAGTATGTCGGCAGGAAGTGGTTTTCATTTGAAGCAAAGCTTTATGCAATTTTCTTTTTGTCGTGCTTCTCATCAACCACAAAAAACGCAAAGCTAGATTAGCCCTTGCAAATGACCACGTTGTCTGGACCAATGAAAATCGTGCAAAGTATCCTTCTGTGACGAATGTAAGTCTAATTTGGTTGGCTCTGATGACAAGCAGTATGTCAGTAAATAGTAAAGGTGACATATTACTTCACAAAAGTGTAAAAAACAGTTAAATTCAGCGGCGGGAGCGTATTGATTTGGGTACTTTCCCTTGTGGTGGTGTTACCTCACTCATTCGGTTACATTTTGTTCGATAAATTTTGCAGTGTTTAAAATGTGTTTAAGAATATCAGTGAATAGCATATTGTTCGTTTTTCTAAGTGCGTCTTTTATTCTTGGTGCCATCTTTATGCATAATAATACCATTTGTTATGGTGATAAATGATAAAACAATACTGCAAATCTGATGACGTTGAGCTTATGGCATGACCCACCAAAAGTTCAGATCTCAATCCAACTAATAATATGTAGAGTGCCTCATATCCGGAATCCCGCATATCCGGACATAATTTTGATATGTATATTTGAACTATTTGGGTGATATGTAACAGATTTGAAATTTCTGTTTTTCGGGAAAATTTACTTTGGATAATTGCTTATGCTTATTTCACCTTAATGGCATGTATTGGTGAAAAAGATGACGGGAAGAAGAGGAAAATAACAACTTTGGAGTTATCGCAAAAAGTGGACATTTTAAACAGACTAGACGCTGGGGAAAGTTAATTGTAACTAATGGCTGAGTTCAACACAGGAAAGTCAACATTGTATGATATAAAATCTTCCAAAGAAATTGTTCTCCAGCGTTCACACTGTCACAATGAACAAGGAAATAAAAAACATGATTGTGTTGAAACCTGGACTGAAATTGAAAAAGCTATTGAAAAGCTTGTCAGTTTTATGGAAAGAAAGCCAGCATTCAGCTATGACGATTGCAATAACGCACGCAGAGTTAAAAAGTGTCTTTCGCTTGAAAAATTTCAAGAGCAAAAACAGAACGTGGCATACTTAATTTAATGAATTTTCATTAACATTAGATAATTTATTTCATTTTCCTTAAAATCAATTCCGTTATATTTCACTCACCATTAGCTTATTTTGTTTACTATAAAACGCTGAAAATAAATGTTAAACCTAATTTCAGTTCTTTTATTTTAATCTAAATATAACCCCTCATATCCGGACTTTGTAACCAATTCCTCATATCCGGAAGACCTTAGTCCGGTTGTCATGGATTCTATTGTATTTGGAAAATCAACGGTTAGTGTAAGGAAACCGACGAGAGTGACTGATTTGTGGCGAAATCTGACAAATTATGTAAGTCTTTTTGTCGTAGATGTGCTGGAGTTATTCATTTATACATTGAACATTGCTGTCACAGTCATAGTTTAGTGTTTCTCCTATGCATGATTGACAAAATACAAAGAAGAATTGTCAAGAAGAGATTCTTGGCAAAATACAAAGAAATTGAAATGTTATTCTTGACCTGACATCCAGGCTTCAGTAATTTTCCCACGGCCGTAACGTAGCTTTCCTTCGCCTTTTTTAATAAATAGTTTCATGTTAATTGTTCTGATGAATTTTACTCTTTGGTAGCTAGACTTTATAAATTTAAGCGCAGTAATAGGTCGGCAACTAGGCCTCATCACCTTACAGTTGAAATTGCTAAATGTAACCGTAAGCTCTATGCTAATTTATTTTCTCGCAATTCTCGTTTGTTGAATTCTCTTCCGGCTTCTTACTTCCCAGTCACCTTTGATCTTCAAAAATTCAAATGCAATATCAGTCGTTATCTTCTGTCTTTTTTCTGTTCTTTTACTGTCTCTCCTTAATAACGTTTTCTTTCTCTCATATTCTCTCACATTCAGTAAGCCGTTGCGTTTTATTAACTTTATTGCCTTGGTTGGGGTGAAAAGATTAAAAAACAAAAAGTAATTACAATCTATGACAATCAGACATTCTATTTATATTCTGTGTTATTAAGTGAATAATGTTCTCAATTTATGTTTACGTCCGTTTTTATTCCTGAGTTAGGGTATTGTAACTATTTACACTATTTACATAGTTTGGACTGTTGTCCTCATCTTTACTGTCACATTCGTTTCTTTCCGTCCAATGGATAAAAGCGTTGGTTGATTGATCCAAAAACTGAGTTGACCTAAAGAGTTGTAAGTTCAATCCCTTGCCTCAGCAGAGAGAACAAAGACTTCGAGAGAATTATAATAGTGAATTAACTAAAAGCTGAGATATCCAACGGCATGGTACGTGGAATTAGAACAATCTACCTCTCGCGGACTAAATAAAGGGTTCGGTTCTAAATTCCAACAACTATTACCTGAAGAAGATCGGTGCGTACAAGAGCCGAAACTTCGTGAATGTGACCTTAGAGGTGAGGACAGTGTAAATAGTTACATTTACGGGTATTTAAAATTGTGTATTCTTATATTGGACGCTACACATTTCTTTTGTAAAAAAAAAAATTTTTTTTCTTATAATTTCATTTATTTTTAGTTCTGTTTAATGCATATTTATCACAAAGGAATCTGTAGAATTATAATTTTCTTATTTTTATTCCTGACTCAGTCACTTCATATCTATCTATCTATCTATCTATCTCTGTTAATTATCTATCTATCTATCTATCTATCTATCTATCTATCTATCTATCTATCTATCTATCGCTGTTAATTATCTATCTATCTATCTATCTATCTATCTATCTATCTATCTATCTATCTATCTCACTCTGTTATCTATCTATCTATCTATCTATCTATCTATGTCTGTTCATATCTATCTATGTCTGTTCATATCTATCTCTGTTTGTTCATATCTATCTATCTATCTATCTATCTATCTATCTATCTATCTATCTATCTATCTATGTCGTAGTTCTGAAATGTTCTTAGTTCGAGTCACTTTTTACTTTTAATTAAGTTAAAAAGATTTGCGTATTTATATTTGCTCACATTTATATTTGTTGAATATTTTTAATCTATTGTACATATTTGAAGATTGAACTCATAATCTCATCTTTAAAGTAGCAAAAACTGGTGTGTGTGTGTGTGTAAGAGAGAGAGAGAGAGAGAGAGAGAGAGAGAGAGAGAGAGAGAGAGAGAGAGAATGTGTGTGTCACGTGAACTGTTAATAAGTTTTTCTCTACTTTGGATTGGCGGGAAATGATCTCACCATTATCCCTAAATATTGTGAAATGTCAAGTAAGTCTCCCATTTCAATCTTAAAAAATTAACAACGAAGATGCGACAGAGAAATGTTACTATTATTATTATTATTATTATTATTATTATTATTATTATTATTATTATTATTATTATTATTAATAATAATAGTAGTAGTAGTAGTAGAAGTTTAATTCCATTTGCATTCTTCCAGTTAGCTAAAGAAGAAAATGCCAGTATTTTTTTTCTGAGTCGTTGAGTTATAAGAAGATATAAGGAGAAATCTAACAGGTTTGAAAAGCAGTCGAGGGTGTAAATTTTGAAACCAAAATCTTCAGTCAAAATGACATTTCTTTTAATCTTGAAAACCTTTCAACATCGAGAAATGTTTATGACGATTGACAAATAATTTATCATTTGACCTTTTATCTTGAACAAGGTAGAGAATTTAAATGTTCCATTTTTACGTATTTCTTGATTAAACCAGCATGGTATTTAGCGTTTTATCTTTATGACTCTTACCGTCATCATCATCATCATCATCATCATCATCATCATCATCATCATCATTATTATTTTTATTTCCTTTGATATATGGCGTTTACACATTTCTTTCCGGGTCCCGCCCAGGGACCTAAGGTTAGAAATGGCATCATGACATTTTCCACTGCCAAAAAAAAAAAAAAAAATAATTACATAGATAAAGCCCTTCATAAAGTGTGGGCTGTACTTGTCAGAACAATTTTTTGTATCTCTTTGAGGCATGGACTTCCAGGGATCCATTCAATCAGCCTACTGGAATCTTTTCCAACCAGTCCAAGGGCCCCAACTACAACAGGAATTGTTGATGTTCCCATGTGCCACATTTTTGAGATTTCTATTTCAAGGTCCTTGTATTTTGACAGTTTTTCGAATATCTTCAAAGACACATTGCAGTCTGCAGAGACTGCCATATCAATAAGGAGGCACTTATTTTGCTTGTGGTCTTTAATAACAATGTCTGGGCGGTTGGCTTTGATTGTTCTGTCAGTGTGTATTGTGTAGTCCCATAGAATTATTATTATTATTATTATTATTATTATTATTATTATTATTATTATTATTATTATTTATCTTCTTGTTTAAAATGAAACATTTCTGCTTTCCTGGTTAAAAATCCGTCATTTTGATTGTTCTACTTTTTACATACATTGCATGATCCTGTTTATCTATCTATCTATCTATCTATCTATCTATCTATCTATCTATCTATCTATCTATCTATCTATCTATTATGTGGATGTAAGCAGCAGATATATATTAATAAAATTCTTTCTGTTTTTCTTTATGACTACACCAATGAATACACAGTCTTATCATTTAAAAAAGTATGTCTGTTACACAAAGAATAATTATTTTCAACGTAATCTTCTTTTTTGTCAATATCTTTAATTCAGTGGCGAATATTAATCAAGTAGATAGAATACTATGCAAAAGCAGATTAAAAATCTCTCCTTTCTATATCAGTTTTATCTATCTAGTTGCGTATCTCTATAACTAAATTTTGCTAAACATTTTTCTTCGCTACTTGTCTAAAGCGTTGGTTCTACCAATAGCTTGGTTTACTAAAAAATCCATTAATTTATACGTTGATGTGGAAATGAATAACATTAACCCTTTGAACACGAGCAGCCGGCATACCGGTCGCTGCATGAAAGTGCATATACCGTACTTATCAGTGTGTCAGGGCTCAAAGGGTTCAAGCCCATCATCAAATTTTCGAAATGATTAAAGAATACATACTACAAGGATTATTTGTCTACAGAGAATGTTATCATGCTTCTATTTCCAAAATCGGAGCTGCAAAATGGTAAAATTTAAGAGTTGGACATAGAATTGAATAACATAGCAGAATAAGAATAAGAATAGCGGAATAAGAATAGCGGAATAAGAATAGCGGAATAAGAATAGCGGAATAAGAATAGCAGAATAATGAGAATAAGAGAAATATTCTTTGCAAAGAAATCGGTGAATATTAACATTTTATGAGGTTTTCTTTCACCAGGTTCATAACTGAAGCTTAAACCAGCTTATTTATAGAAATATAATAACAATTTATTTAATTTATACCAACGTTCAGCTAATAAAAGTCTCCAGAGCCACTTTAGGTAGAGGGTAAGCGTTAGAATAGTTATGGTGAATGTGGTGTGTGATGTGACTAAGTGTAGATGGTAAGAAGTTAATAACGCTTGGCTCTTGACTTGAAGAAGTTAAGATTGTAGTGTTCAAGGAAGCATCCATGCGGGAGGCCTGTTTCACAAAGTAGTGGTTCTTGAGAAAAAACTTTCTGGTTGGAAATGTCTTATCATATTTGGAAAACGAAGGAAATAAGAGCGATTTGATTCCGAGGAATTAGCATGGCGTATCCTTACTGCAAATGTCGGAACTGGCAGAACTAAAGAAAGTAGCGTTCATCTGAACATTTGCCATCGAAATAGTATTTAGTTGTTTGGTTGGTTGATTTTGTTTAGCGACATATAAACACCCCTATGAGTTATTTAATGCCGAAATCTAAATATTTTGTACGCAATTTTATGCTTTCAACTACAGATATTTTATACATAATTTTATACTTTTAGATGAAACGAATGTTTTTTGTTGTATAGTTTGTAGATAATAAAATGTATTGTTGGTAATTTAAAAAAATGTGTTGCTGGTAATTTCACTACAAAAATGCATTGTTTGTAATTTTAATATAAAAATGTATTTTTTGTTACTTTTTGATTGTTGTATTTATTGCCATTTTGCTTTAAAAATATGTTGTTAGTAATTTTATTATAAAAATGTATTGTTGGTAATCTTATTATAAAAATGTACTGTTGATTTTTGTTTGGTGGGTCACTATTTACCCACAACTAGGAGCCTTACAGGTGCTACCACCTCGGATTAGGGTGAACCTGGGAAGAAGAGTAGTTAAGAGGTGGTTCCACGCCCCTCAAAAAATCCAGTCTCCCGATCAGAGGTCTTGCTGCCGGATGTAGTTTATCATCATACCCAGGACGATAGCGAAAGAGTAGCGATGGCCTGTTGCGTCAGTGGGAACGAGGTTTCAGAGTGGAGAATACCTTTTCTCCTTACAAGGCCACGTAAACGATTTTGGACTATATTAGGACTCGAAATTGAAGATTGAGCGGCTCCAGCGTTGATATAGCAGTAATGCTCCATTTTTGTTAGATGTAATAAAACATTGAAATTAAGATATAAGCCACTATCGTTGACACGTTTAACAACACACCCATCACTTTTCAATTTACACACTACACATCCCAACTCCGTGCTCTGTCTTTTCTCTTTTATCTCTCAGTCGCTAGCTCCGCTAGCTTTGTTCAGTAAAACTAACATTGAGGGTCATCCGGCCTTTTTCTCCACCTCTCGGTTGGGTCAGTATTTCGTCTCAATAGGGTTGATTCAGTTTTCACTATATTCTATAATATTGCTATTGACTTTGAAGTCTAGTGTGAACCCTTATATACGTTGTGTTCTACAGACAATATTGCGTAATTCTTGTTTGTAGCCGTGGTAAACATTTGTCACTTTCGTCCGAGAGCACATTAAGGCTGGAATAAGAATGCCTTCAATAAAATGCACAACAATGTTGATCACAACAGCTTTATTGAATATAAAGAAAAACTAGTTAAATAAAATGTTTCTATTAGCTACTACAAATCAGTACTCTACTGCAGTAATGGCGATTTAGAGATTTCTAGTCGCAACCGATAAAAGTAATAGCGCTAGTCGACTGGATTTACTGCAGGGTGATGATTTGGAAATTGTAGTAAAAGTAATATCTGGCCAGTCGAACCTTCCTCAGTTCTTCAGTCATGCGTGTATCTGTGTGTTCGCCCAGGCCACCGAAATCGGGCGTGTCTCTCGTGTCTGACGTCTACTCCGCACTCGGAAAAATGACCACTAAGCGAAATGCGTGATGGCTTTATACAGGGAAATCTTTTCGGATAACAATAATTAATGACTTCACTTTACCTAGTCAGTCCCCAGAAAATGACAATTCACGATGCCCAATTTCATTATCTCCATATTCCCGTAAATTGACCAGCTGGCTTTTCTTACCGGCGAAGGATTCTTCGCCAGAAATCCAAAATAAGGATAATTATAAAAATTGTAGACGATTGTCGCTGAAAAGGCGGCATCTTAATCCTATACGATCTTGCTAATTAACCGCATGGTATTTCCTTTGTATGTTTGAAATCTTCCTATATATATTCCTGTAAAGATGATTGGGTGATCAACTTAAACAAATCCCAAATCTTGGGACTTAACACAAGACAGATGTTTCTTTGTCTAAAATAATTTAGATCATTATTTTTTTTATGACCACACATATTTTCTACAGATAACCTAGGGTAAGCAAACGTCCGAATTCTAGTTTCTCAGGACCCAAGTAATTTGAACAGCACATTAGTCGTCTTCTTCTTATTGGCGGGAAGTGGATAGGTTTGAGATCCTTGGTTTTGCTCAATTTTACTGAATCTTGTCTAGTTAAATCTGGGTTCGATTCTTTTTGGAACTGTTCTTAATTTTATCTTATTATTTTAAAACATAAATTTTAATGCGTTTTGTTTTCAATTTTCTTCTCAATCATTCGGCCCACTCTCCTGAGAATTTTAATAATTATTATCCAATTAGTAATCTCTCCAAATCATCATCCTGTAATTTCATGCATTTAAACAGAGCCAATTTCCTGTTACAAAGACATTCTAGTAGAGGAATTGGTTATATGAAGGGTTATATTTAGATTAAAATAAAAGAACTGGAATCAGGTTTAACATTTATTTTCAATGTTTTATAGTAAACAAAATAAGCTAATGGTGAGGGAAATATAACGGAATTGATTTTAAGGAAAAAGAAATAAATTATGTAATGTTAATGAAAATTCATTAAATTAAGTATGCCACGTATACAAAACAAATAATGTAACGAAGATTTTTTAATCTCTGTTGCATGATGATTCTTTCTCTTCTAATGTCATTCTTAACTTTTTCCGCATTTCTTTTTGTTTTTGTTCTTGAAATGTTTTAAACGAAAGACACTTTTTAACTTTGCGTGCGTTATTGCAATCGTCATAGCTGAATGCTGGCTTTCATTCCATAAAACTGACAACCTTTACAAAAGCTTTTTCAATTTCAGTCCAGGTTTCATCACAATCATGTTTTTTATTTCCTTGTTCATTGTGACAGTGTGAACGCTGGAGAATAGTTTCTTTGGAAGATTTTATATCATACCATGTTAACTTTCCAATGTTGAACTCAGCCATTAGTTACAATTAACTTTCACCAGTCTTAAACAGTCTATTTAAAATTTCCACTTTTTACGATAACTCCAAAGTTGTTATTTTCCTTTTATTCCCATCATCTTTTGCACCAATACATGCCATTAAGGTGAAATAAGCATAAGCAATTATCCAAAGTAAATTTTCTGAAAAACAGAAATTTCAAATCAGTTACATATAGTTCAAATATACACACTAAAATCATATATTGGTATGTAGGATTCCGGGTATGAGACACTCCGGATACAAGGGATTCCGGATATAAGGGATTTCGGATATGAGGAAATTTACTGTATATGTTTGACTGTTAGAAAGAAATATTATTACGTATTATTATAAAACATTGTTAAAGTATATGAAATATTTAGTGTGCTTCTATCAATTTCTTGAGCCTAGTAAATAGCAACACACATACAGGAATGCATAAATAATTTAATACAAGAGATACTTAGATATTATCACTGAAATATTTTCTGTGAATCATTTCCAATAGCAGCGTAATTATTATGGGCATGAACCTCTTTTTTATGATTTATTTTTATTTTTTCACTTGTTTGGCAGGATCTTGATATTCAATTAATTTTTTTAGTTTCACCCCGAGGTCCTTTGAGAGATCTGCTTTCACTATTTGACAGATCTTTTTCCTCTTATTCACTATAATCTAATCTGGTTTTCTGGCCTTGATAGGGTGGTTCGTTTCTAATACGAAATCTCAGAGTACTTTTCTCTTTTTTTATTTTCAAGGGCAATATCTAGTTTGTGTTTATACTATTTGTTTTCGTGAGCGAAATTAGATCCCTTGCATAATTCCCAAAAGATTTCTATCACCGCACAAAAGATCTTATTGTTAGATTTCTTCGGTCAGTTTTCTGTATTCAGTTACTAAATCGTTTATCGCTTGGCATCATTCTCTACATTCCTGATTTTCTTTTGGCTTTTCTTAATCTTCGTCTTCACATAATTGGTTCCAATGCACTTATTTTCCGTCATTGTTATCAATAATTGTGTTTCTCTTTTTAACTTTTCTGTCTCTAACGATATCCGGCTCATTCTATTGACAATTTCGTTTCATGTTTTATGGAATTGTATTTCTTCTCGTTTTGGGTGGCTTCTACTTCGTTTGAGTTCATTCTTGTTTCTTCCATAATTGTTCTTTTATTTTGGAGATTTGCGCTGGAAAATGACGTTCATCTGCTCTTTATAAACTATGTCTAGAAATTATCCCTCGTGGCCGAGTGGTTAGAACATTCGCATTCTGACGATAACACCGAGTTCGAATCTCACCATAGTCGATTTGTCAGGAAGGAGAGACAACTGGAGGGGGCGACCCAGACTGCGGCACCTTTGGAAAGTGTCTAAAAACCATACCATGGGTTGACACAATCCTTGTGAGTGAAATTGGATAGACGGAACCCTTGGCAGCAGTCGATAGCTGTGCTACCACGAAGTCACAAGTCATTGTGGCCCAAGGCTTGAGCGTGTTGGCCTTGTTCAAATTGTTGATCACACTAGATAACACGCTCTTTACCAGAAACTGTAACTAAGGCCTGCTCAGCATAGTTGCAGTATAAACAACAGGTGGGCTCTGTAGGTGTTGAATAAGCACAAATGCGCTTGAGTGAGCGTCTGCAATAGGGATTGGCTAGTTGCCCTAGCAGACGGTATCCTCGAATACGAGTGGCCAGCTATACTATACTACAAATTATCAAGACACCGCGAATTTTAATTTTTTTAGTTAAATTTTTTTATTAAGCACGTCCAGAATTTTATAAAATATTTCTCGGTTGTTTGAAGTGTTTTCTGAACGGTTCTAAATTTTAATTATTATTATTCCTTTTGTTTTTAATATAAAAACATGAAAAACTGATATTCGGCAATTATATAAGCAATAAAAATGTCAATTTTCTTTTAAACATTATTTACCAAGAATTTTAATTTTTTATGACTGTCTTTTGTCTTTAAAACATGAATGGTATGATCTGGCACCGGCTTTACCAATTTAGAGAGAGTATACTTAAAGATTTTCTCCTATGCATCATTAAAAGCGTGGAATATTGGGTGTTGGGATCATTGACTAAATATTTTTTTATGGTAGCGAGCTTAGAAGAAAGGGTAGACCACTTCATTACAGATGAAAAGGGATCAGTGATATACGAAACAGTTGTTTTTGCAGAATGGCAACTCACATTTTCGTGCTGAAAGATCATCTTCTTTTCTCATTTATGTATTTGTAGTTTTGTGGTTAAACCGTGTTCTAGCATCCCTTATATATATATATATATATATATATATATATATATATGTGTGTGTGTGTGTGTGTGTGTGTGTTACGTTCTCGTTATTCGATCGAGCAAAGGGTAATTTCAAAACAATAGCCGCCTCTGCTATTAACGCACCGCTCTTCATTAATGAATTGAGCCCTCTGGCTGCTGGCGTTTATATATATTCATATATAATAGGCTAAAATTTCCCTTTCTCTGCTGTGCGCCGATAGCTTAGGAGTAGGATCTTTGACATGTCAAATCAGTCGGATATCGATCCCGGCTTGAAGCAATCGGATGTCTAGACACACTGATGAAACAGGCTTTTATGTGGCTAACTATATATATATATATATATATACGTATGTATTAGATTATTGTAAAAGTTCATGCCTGATTAGCAAGTTAAAAGCATCTATTAGTCAAGTACATCGTATTCTTTTGTTTTTAACAACTGTCTCCCATCGTTCTACAATCTTACTGATGTAATCTTCGGAGATATTTTGTGTTTTTTGTTGGAAGAACATTGTGAGTCAAATATTTTGTCATTTAAATTGTTCTGCAGAGAGCGGAACAAATGAAAGTCCGAAAGATTCAGATCAGGTGAATACGGTGGGTGCTGGAGCTCTTTCCCATTTCAAACCTTTTAGCTTCTGCAAAGTCTCGTTTGCGACATGCCGTCTTGTGCTGTTGTAGTGGAAAATGACACCTTTTCAAAGTCCGATAAACTATTAGGTCGCATAAAGTAAACCCACCCCAGACCATAATTTCCACACCAAGTTTATAAGCTGTCCGTTTCAGCAGAGATCATAAAAAGAAAGTTATAATATTTAGACCCGTCAAGTTATTTTCTGTATTGTTTTAAATTTAAACTTTTGATGAAAATCTTTATATTCCGTAATTATAAAAACTATACAAAATCAGCAGTTTTTATTAACAAAACACTAAGGTTAATAATTTATAGCTGCACCTTTTGCTTTCAAAATCCGAATGACAGTTTATCAATTTCGAGAGCATATGTTGAGGGATTTTCCCCCATAGATCCATAATAACCTGTTTCAGCTCCTTAAAAGTTGAATATTGGGTGTTGTCATTATTCACATCTCTTCTATGGTATTGAGTTCTAGAGACATTGCAGACCGCATCATTACAAATGAAAAGTGATCCCAGAAGTATGAAGAATGACAACTCGTATTGTCGTGCTGAAAGATGGCCTATTTACTTTCTCATCTATGTATTCGTAGCTTTGGTATCAAGCAATGTTCTACTATCTTTCGCTATCTGAGTGCAGTCAGAGTTACGTTAGCAATAATCAGACAACATGCCCCACAAGCAGTAATTCCTCCACCACCAAATCTGCGAGGAATCGTCTCTGAGGTTTCTCGTCGAAGATCATACTAAAAAAGTTGTAGTCAGACCCGTCAAGATAAAAAGTGTTTTTCGTCTCTCCGAGTCGGTCTGCAAATCAGGATGCATTTTGAAGATCATTTCTGCTAGTTGTCATCTGGCTTTTTGTGGCATTTATGCACACATGGTTTCGTTCCTGCTAGCAGCAGTAATGTTAGAATTACTGAATGGAAGATTTCAGTACTTGCTGCAGCTGGCTTAAGGCTTGTGCAGTTTTCCGAACACCTTTTGATGTATTTTATATTGCATCTCTTAAAACTCGGCGTCTAGTCGTTATAGAAATCTTCATTTTCCTTACCAGCTTGTTTCTGTACTTCGTCATAAACTACCGGATTCCTAAAAAGTTTCGAATCAAAGTGGTGCACCTAAATTTTGTAGGAAAAAGACTTTCATCATCATCATCATCATCATCATCATCATCATCATCATCATCATCATCATCATCATCGTTATCCAATTTTCCTTCAAATAATATTTTTCTTCTGATGCAAGGAAGGAATCTTTCGGGATTTTTCAGATCATTTTTTGAAAGAGCTCTTCACGGTTAGTATTACAGAAAGGTACCAAAATACACAAGCGTTTTTTATAGTTTGAATTTAATTTTTTATGGTTGCCTCTTTTGCTTTGAAAATATGAATGATCTCCCAAGCATCCGTGAAAGTTTATTTCAGCTTCTCAAGAGTGGAATACTCGGTATTACCAGCGTTCTCCAAATATCTTCTATCAAATGGAGATAGAGAGACAAGACAGACAGATGATAAGTGATCACTGAAATGAAAACAGTTGTCTTAGTTGTAGAACGGCAACTCACATTGTTTTGTTGAATGATCATCTTTACCTTTCTCATCTATTTACTGATGGCTTTGTAATTATGAGGGTTAGCTGAAAGGTTCGTAGGCTGACTACGAAGGAGCGATGCTAGAACTGTGAAATGTTGCATGCATTGATTTCAACTCTTCTTATTAATAACTGCATTGGTTCTTTCCCATTGCAACCTATTCTATGTTCAATTTCCTTTTCTCCTATACTAATTTGTTATAAATGATCTATACAGTGAGGTATTCAAAGTATTGAAAAAGCTACTCCATAAAAGATGGGATATAACATTAGAAAAGAGTTCCAGACTGTTATGTAGTATCAGTTCAACCATTTGTTTGAATCATTTCACCACAAGCAAGGCATTAAAGACACTAAGATGCAAAGGTTTACTGAGAGTAAAAGGATATGAGGAAACAAAAAACATTACTAAAGAGAGAGAGAGAGCAACAGAACAGGAATTAAGAAGACAAAAGATAACGATTAATATTTACGATAGTGAACTGAAACTTTCATAGGCTGAATATGAAGGAGTGATGCTAGAACTGTGAAATCTGGCATACATTAATTTCAACTCTTCTTATTAATAACTGCATTGTTTCTTTCCAGGTACGAGGGTTGGCTAAAAGGTTCATAGGCTGACTATGAAGGAGTGATGCTAGAACTGTAAAATCTTGCATACATTAATTTCAACTCTTCTTATTAATAACTGCATTGGTTCTTTCCAGGTACGAGGGTGGGCTGAAAAGTTCATAGGCTGACTATGAAGGAGTGATGCTAGAACTGTGAAATCTGGCATACATTAATTTCAACTCTTCTTATTAATAACAGCATTTTTTCTTTCCAGGTACGAGGGTGGGCTGAAAAGTTCGTAGGCTGACTATGAAGGAGTGATGCTAGAGCTGTGAAATCTTGCATGCATTAATTTCAACTCTTCTTATTAATAACAGCATTTTTTCTTTCCAGGTACGAGGGTGAGCTGAAAAGTTCATAGGCTGACTATGAAGGAGTGATGCTAGAACTGTGACATCTGGCATACATTAATTTCAACTCTTCTTATTAATAACAGCATTTTTTCTTTCCAGGTACGAGGGCGGGCTGAAAAGTTCGTAGGCTGACTATGAAGGAGTGATTCTAGAACTGTGAAATCTGGCATACATTAATTTCAACTATTCTTATTAATAACTGCATTGTTTCTTTTCAGGTAAACTGACATCTAATTGTTTAAAGAAGACCGTCATGATCACTGCGATATTAGTTCCCAGCCAAGTGATAGTCAAATCAGGAGAATAGTGAAGATGATCAACCTGTTCAAAACCACAATCACGCACAAGCAGCCATTGAAATAAAAGACTTGTGTGTTGAAACATTGCCATGATGAAACAAGACACCTTTCGTTAGTTTCTCTGTGCGTTTGGTCTTGATAGCCTTTCGTAACTCGCTCAGCAAGTTGACATAGTACTCACCATTGATGGTGTGGCCCTTTTGAAGATAGTTAATAAACAAAATACTTTTTGCATCCCCAAAAACTGAAACCATTGCCTTCCCTGCAGATGAAACGATCTTGGCCTTGTTTAGAGAAGGTGAAGCGCGGTGTATTAACTGTATAGATTGTCATGTTGTCTCTGGCTTAAAGTGATGAACCAACACCCATCCTGGGGTGGGAAATCAAGGAAACCAGCTGGCGCTACCTCAACCAATGTTAGATTTTCTCGTGATGTGATCAGACTGATGCTTTTTTGATCAAGTGTCAGAAGATGTAGTACCCACCGAACAGAAACCTTCGTCATGCCAAGTTCATTGTGCAGAATATACTCAACTCTCTCACAGGGTATGCTAATAGCATTGGTTATTGCATTTATGGTTAATCGCTTGTCATCCATGAAAACAATCGATGTTTTCCTTGGGACATCTTCAAGACTCTTCTTCCCCTCCTAAATTCAACTGCCCAATTTTACAATGTAGCCTTATTCCCTAATGTAGCGACCATGTCAGTATGAATGTCATTGGGGGCTACACCCTTCTTCTGCAGGCACTTAATAATACCTCTATGCCAAATTTGGTCCATTTTGAAGAGTAGGTGCTACTAGATACTTTTTAGGTTTTCTTTGAACAGTCACATACCAGTACGTCTGGAAAGAAACGATGCAGTTATTAAGAAGAGTCGAAATTAATGCATGCAATATTTCACAGCTGTAGGATCACTTCTTTATAGTCAGCCCATGAACTTTTCAGCCTTCCCTCGTACCTTTAAAGAAACAATGGAGTTATCAATAAGTGTCGAAATTAATGCATATAATATTTCACACCTCTAGTATCACTCCATCATAGTCAGGTTATGAAGTTTTTCATCCCCATGAAGTTTTAATTTTTTGTATTACTTTAAACATTATGTTTTAGTGGAAACACGTATTTGAGTAGACGTCCTGTTTTGTTTTTTAAACGGCGGGAATTGCATCTACAGTCCGAGAGTTTTAATAAATAAAATGTCAGAGGGCAGATCTTAATTAAGACTAAAAGATAACGTTTAAAGTAATAATGTCGGATTAAAAATAAAATTCATTAATTCCTTAAAAAGGAGCCACTCAAGGCAAAGGATTACTGAATGGAATTGTTGTAAGGTCGTAGAGGAGGAGTAACTTGAAGAGCTGAAGGTTGTAATGGACGAGAACTATCGTCTCGGGAGTTTGTTGCGCAGAGTGACAGTTCTGGGAAACACTCTCTCTGAGCAAAACTTCCTCCTTACTAATAAAATAGCATGGCGGATCCGATCTGTAAAGGTTTGAACTGGTGGAACTAAGCTCGTCTGAAAATTTGCCGTGAAAATATTGTTAGAGTAGTGAGGGTTTAACAGCGTTTCGTCTGTAGGAAAGTGGGTTGCAAGGTGGAAAATAATTCATCACCAACAAGGTCACGTAATCGCTTATGAACTCTTTTAAGGCTGGGGAGTGATGACTAAGAAGCTTCAGTCCATATATGGCAGCAATACTCCATTTTTGCTCTGTTGGGCTTTATAAAGATGGACGGAGGACTCGGATACTTTTCTTCGACCATTTTCCCAGCATCTTTAGTGATAGTCCGTATATACGAATTCTTGCTTTACCCCATTCCTCTGTGTTTCTGTCAGTGTCATATAAAAACGACAAACCAAAAAACAGACAAAACTTGATAGCTAGTTTTATATGATAAGATGAATATCTTCAGTAAAATCCAACTCTCTAATCTGGGTACACATGGAATCACTTACGTTTTGCAAAAAGAAAAAAAACTGTTAAAGAATCCCATTGTCTTTAGACGGCATTCTAAAATTACTCTTTGCCAAAAAAGAAAAAAAAAAGACAAAACTTCTGGGCTAT
>OZ038477.1:132029835-132039835 GCA_964036315.1 Acanthosepion esculentum
TATATATATATATATATATTTGTGTGTTTACGCGGAAGGACTATATGAAGATATACTTTTGACCATCAATGCTTGTGTATATGTAGTTTGCCTGTGATAATAAACTAAGCAAAATGAAAAACACTTACCAATGACTTCCCTAGCCATGTCGTTGATGAACAAATACAGTTAGCCTTAATTAAATTGAGAAAAAAAAAACACAAAAAGACAAAAATAAACTCATATTTAACTTATTCTATCATAACCAGATGCATCTTAATTATAAACAGGAAGAAAAAGCCATTGAAAATATGATTCAACGGTAAATATCATTTAACGATCCAAACAAACACCTTAAATTTATCATTTATTATAAAAACTTCAGGAGATGTAATTATCACCAATGATTTGGGACGTAAAGAATTCTTTATGTAAAAATAGTGCTGTTTATGAATTCTCTCTAATATTAACAATAAAAAAAGACAACATTACGTTATTACATTGGCTACACACGCAACACACATTCGTATGTTGACTTGTCACTTGCCGAAACTTAGCGCAATTCGAGCACATATCGATCAGAACATCGCAAACAACCAAAACAACCAAAAAAACAACAAAAAAAGACCCCCCCCCAAAAAACCCAATCAAATATTAGTAGATAAACCCAAAATATTATACAGCAACCCAAAATATTATACAGCACCCAATGCAAGGATAGACTCAAAATCCTGGACGTTATTATAATACAAAACAAGCAGTTCACCATAAGAGACGATATCTTGAAATACGTACACAATAATTAATATGTGTACAAAACATAGTAAAGCGTATAATATTTTACACATGATTTTCCGTTACAGGATGGCTAGCTTTAAACGCTACACGTGACGTCACTTTAAACTGATTCAGCTCTCTAAAAATGCCAGTGGAATCTTGTCTATCACACCAAGAATAACACATGGTTCTTGATAATGACTAAGACGGTCGAAAGTACTTGAACAAACATGAACTTTAAACATTTTATCTACAATTTCGATCCCGATATACAAACTCTTATTCGAAAATTGGAAAAAAATAAATAAAGACTTAAACAGACAGACCTTGTCGGTTGAATTTGTTTGAATGGATACTTCTTATCTAAATAGACATTATTTGGATAAAATATATATGAAAAGATATAATCTATATATAAAATTCTGTGACTTCTGTTAGTCCATTAGTCACACCCTGTAAAATAGCCATACATTGAGCGATCGAAACCGGTAAGAAATATTTAGACATGGCCAGTTATATGTTGCATGTTCAAGAGTAAGAAATCCTAAGAATTCATTCTACGCTGTTAAAAAGAATAAAATGAAAAAAAATTCTTAAAAAATATTGTTCATCACATAAAATTAAAGAAAATTAAAGAAATTATTAACCTCGGAGCAAGGTTTTTTGTCAAAATATATTTCCAAACAAATCAGCTTATTCAAATTTTATCGTTTGGTTTGCGAAATTGAACAAAACGTAGAGTTTGTAAATCCGGACAAAAATGTTAGCAATAACCTCAACAATACTAAATAGTTTGAAGACTCCAACACGGGTAAACGTATTGCAAAAAAAAAAAAAAAGAAAAAAAAGAAGAAAAAATTAGTCATATATACTGGGTTTTAACAAATGTTTGTAGCTTTTTTTAATAGTTGGCAACATTTGAACACATAATTTCAGTTCACGTGTGACTGAAATTTATGATATATATATATATATATCATAAATTTCAGTCACACGTTTTACTGAAATTTATAATATATATATATATATATATATATATATATATATATATATATATATATATATATCATAAATTTCAGTTACATAATTTAGCTCTTGAAAATACATTTCAATTGAGCAATGTTGAGTGATAAGCTAATTCTATAAACAACAGCCACCTGCACTAATGCAAAGCTCTTCAGTAAAATGAATGGAGCACTTTGGCTGATTGGCATTTGTTTACATTTGTAAAAACAATACGCTAGATTTAGTTGTGTAACTATACCGAGTGAAGATAGCTCTGGCTGACACAAAATTAGTTATGTTTCAATCCTGGCTTGAGGCATTCGGAAGTCTAGTCGCACTGAGGAGCTGTGATACAGCGAAACAGTACTGTCTGTGAATGACATAATATATATATATATATATATATATATATATATATATATATATATATATATATTCTAATGCTTCTAATGCTCTAAAGTGAGCGGCTTGGTGATAGTAGTCGTGGCTCCAGGGGGCACAGTTCTATGGTTAGAGAGATTATCAGTAAAGTTCCACCACGGAATATGTGAGCGAGCGGCGCTATATTGAGTTTGATTTGCAATCTCTTCGTCACCGAGGTCCGTTGGAAGAGTTGGTATGATGTTTGCTTGACAACCTGTCAGTGGATGCGCACAGCTGATGAGTCCCAAATATAGGACGAAACGGCCGTCCAGTGCTTTCTGCATTCTGTTGAGTTTTCAGACTCGATGAATTACTTAAATATAATGATCAAATCCACCTTATATATATATATATATATATATATATATATATATATATATATATATATATATATATATATATATACACCCACATTGTGAAAGTTGTTATTTCAACGGGTTTAATTTAGTTTAATTAATTTTTAATTTAGTTTAATTTTTACAGTAATTTCAACGAGTATAATTTATGATATATATATATATATATATATATATATATGAAGAAATATGGTGGCCTGACGATTGCATCTAGCATGAAACAGACTATCGCCTCTAAGTGTTGACTTCTATGTTCACTTTTATATATATATATATGTTCACTTTATATATATATATATATATATATATATATATATATATATATATATATATATATATATATATATATATTCTGAAAGTTGTTATTTCAACGGGTTTTTCTATTCGATTCGTATGTGGATTGTAAATTTGGAATTTTTTTTATGTTAAAAGTAAAAATGGAGGAAAATTAAAAATTTATTTAAAAAAAAACAACCCCACCCCCCAAAAAAACAACGCTGTATAAACATCAAAACAGATATGACATTTATGGGAATTGTGTCATTTTCGTAATTGGTTCGCTAGGTTCAAAAGTCGAAAATTTGACCTGTAAAACAGAGTCCGTTCCGGCAGACCTGCAGTCGTTGATGATGACCAAATCAAAAGGTTACACGCCAAAGGTCATCACAGAGATAACTCACATATTTCATGTGAGCATTGTAGGGCAATTTGGCACGTGAATGCTACGATTAACGAAAAAAAACATCTACGATTCTCTGTTCAAACGCAATAAAACAACACATTTTTTTAAAATGAACGTTTACAGGGGATGAAAAATGGATTGTTTACAACAATGTAGAGCGAAAAAGATTCAGGGGGTAAGCTGATGTCGTGTATCTGGAGGGATTTGAATGAAATTCTGTATTATGACCTCCTTACGAAAATCAAACGCAAATTCAGACAGAATTTCTTCTGCGCATACATATGTATACATTTCAAATTGTATACATATGTATGCGCAGAAATGTGCATATGAACACACGCACGAGCATGTATGTATATTCGTTGATGGTCAATTGAACCTTATTTTTACATTTTAGCTCTTCGCTTACAGCTATTTGCATAATTATGGTTTCCATGTCTTCCATTCAAACAGACTTTCGGCCGGTTGAATTAATTCCTTTCGTTAATTTTGCTGTTTCGACAGCGTTTCCGCCAAACCATGCTACAGCCTTCTTCAGGTGTGCTATTGGCATGGCCAAAGCTCTCTTTTTACCAGAAAACGGTAGCAAACAAAAAAACTTGAATGTAAACAGAAATCACCATAAGTTATGTAAAAAAAAAAGATTGAGGTTAATTGTCCGACAATTTTATTAAATGATCATTATTCATCTTATACCTATAGACGATATAATTACAAATTTAATAAATATATTACCCGTGTATAATTGTTTTCTATTCGATATAGAAACCACTTAAAAACAATCATGTTCTTGCAGGACGTAGGTGATTATAGCTTTCTAGAGTTTATTTATGGCTCTCCACAATTTCCTGTTCTTTGTAGCTCTTAATAAATTTTGTCTTGTTACTTCTCCTAAACCTTAATCCGCCATACATTTACTCAAGCTCACTAAGTAAGTTATGCGTTGTTTTTCTTTGTCCCTCTTGACTTCGATCTGTCCTGTGAGTATCAGATTTTCCAGTCCCTCTTTCCTCATTATGTGTCCTAGAAACTTCAACTGTCTCTTCCTGGTGTTAAGTATAAGTTTCCTTTTTGTGTCAACTTTCTCTAAAACTTCGTCGTAGCTCTCGAGTTCGGTCTATGGTATCCTCAGCATCCTCCTGTAGAACCAAATTTCTGCTGCTTCAAGTCTCCTCTTCATCTGTGGAGATTGTTCAGCATTTGTTGCCATACATAAGGACTGATATTACGTAACAGTTCAGTAGGCTTTTCTTTGTTTATAACGAAATTCTTCAGTTTCTTAATACTTTGCTTAACTTTTGGAAGGCATCTTTCGCTATTTCAAACGCGCCTTCGGATTTCAGTATCGCAGTTTACGTCCTCTGTTAAAACACTTCCCAGATATTTAAAATTTTGTGCTTTTTTGATTTTGGTATCTCCAACTTGTAATTTGCATATTGGGCTGTTCCTTTTGTAGGAATTTTTGTAGTTTCTTTTCCATAATACTATCAACACAGTGTTATCTGCATATCTTATATGACTGCCAGTAAGGAATCCTGGTAGGACTTCAAATTTTATCGGAATCGCGTTACTGTATAGGTTGTTCGAATTCCAGTCGAATCCATTACATTTACTTACGTGCTAATACTCTTGGGAAAAGTATAAATCTTCTTCTTTTCCCACAAGCTATGGGTAAATAGCAGGACAGACCCGGTTCTATAGCCTTGGATGGCAACTGGTCTACCGCAGAAAGAAATGGCAATCTACTGCGGGATAAAATCTGCCTCGTCAGTCATGTATCGAAAGATACATGATTGCCTAAGCGTGTGTCACGCATGGCACTTATCTGACTGTATAGGTTGAATCAGTCCGGTGGGAAGACACGTCTTTGTCTTACACCCTTTCATTTTCTCTCTGTATGCAGGAGGTTTACTGCCTATATAGGTTCTGAATTATTCTAATATCCTTCCCAAATATGTCAAGGTTACCAAGCATTTCCAGCTGTTCTTTGTGGCGTACTTTATTACCTTTCTTTATTCCATGTGAATTGCTGTGCAAGGGAAAGATAGTTAAGAGGTTTCCGATTGCCTTCTTCCACGGTTTGGAATTAAGAGAGTTTCTTTCTTTTACACTTGTTGCTACCCAACACAAGAGAGTACAGTCTATCCTACTTTTAAACCATATCTGGAGGAAGAAAAGATGGATTCATGCCTTTCCCAATGGCGTCAGTGCGAAAGTGAGGTTAGACCGGAATTTGAACTCGTCTGGCCGATCTCACTTTTCGTAGAGATAACAGTCACACTAAATAGTCTATAAACGTATTACTATTTAGTATAAGCATCAGTCGAGTTACTTTTTAAGTACAGTGTAACCCGGATATAAGAGAGTTGTCGGGACCGGAGAAGAAGTCTCTTATATCCGGGTTTGGTCTATTATATATACATTAACACAGGCTCTAATTTGGGACCAGAGAAAATCTCTCTTATATCCGGGTTTATCCTTTTAAGTACAGTGTAACCCGGATATAAGAGAGTTGTCGGGACCGGGGAAGAAGTCTCTTATATACGGGTTTCTCTTATATCCGGGTTTGGTCTATTATATATACATTTACACAGGCTCTAATTTGGGACCAGAGAAAATCTCTCTTATGACCGGGTTTATCTTATATCAGGGTCTCTTATATCCGGGTTAAACTGTATATACATTCGTAAATGCGCAACTAACGTTGAAACATACACTGAAGGGGCAGTGAAAAGTTCTTTGCCCGATTCAATTTCTCAATTCTCACTAAATGATCAGGCATCAGTTATTTTCTTTTGGAAGGGGTTTTTGATCGGTGCAGTAACTTTTCGGGATATCCTCGTACATATATTATTTTTTTATAAATGCTCACGAAGAAAAAAATCATTTAAAATACTCGTTAATATAATATTACATCGGGATTATTGTTATAGCTACATGTCCTTTCACAGTTCATCACTTTTTACAAACCAACTCATTAAATTACGTTCACAAACATTCGCACAAATCTTCGTCAACATTAGAAACGTGTGTTGAAAAAACGTGCTTAACTTGTTCAGAGAAATATGTCTGCCAGAAATGCTAATATTGAATAACAAGAACGTGTGTGCAGTAATTGTGGCCTTAATCTGCGATGGTTATTAAGAGCGGCAAAACTTGACAAAACGTCTCTTCAAGATGGATGAGTGCCATAGTTAAAAGAGAAAACAACTTATGGCAGTCGTAAAAGGGCGTAAATAATTAAAAAAAAAAAAAAAACTTTAGAAGACGTTATCAGAACGATTGTTTAGTTTTCTTATTTTTTCTGTAATTAGTTTATTTTTTATTTGTCACTAACAAACCGAAACTCAATACAAATAAACAGAACGACTATGTAATTAGCCAAGATCCAACTATAATTAGATCCTTTATACTAGTCAACCATAATGAGTAAGAACATAGTTAACTTTTTTAGTTTGTTACGTATTATCAGTCCTCCTACATGACAGTGGATGTTGGACATTCTCCTCACAGATGAAGAAGAGGCTTGAAGCAACAGAAATGTGGTCATACAGAAGAAGAATACCATGGACCGAACTTTTGAGCAACGACGAAGATTTAGAAAAACTAGAAACAAAAAGGACATTTATACTTAACATCAGAAAGAGACAATTGAAATTACTTAGGAACATAGTGAGGAAAGAGTGCTTGGAAAGTTTGATACTCACAACACAGATTGAAATCAAGAGGGACAAACGAAAACAACCTACTTAGCGAGCTTGAGTAATAGATGGCGGAACAGGGTTTATGTGAGATAACAAAAATACAAAATTTTATTAAGAGCTACAAAGAGCAGGAAATTGTGGAGAGCCATGATCGCCAACGTCCTGAAGGAACATAGCATATAAAAGAAGAAAAAACATCCGCCAGTCTCAGGAGACTATGGGGTTTATTAGAGTGGCTATCTGTTGCGTATGACGCTTAGACGCGTTTCTTTTGTTTTCAACACTCACAAAGCCAACTTATTCTTTATACTGCTACTCTGACCTAGTGCTGCTGCTGCTATATATCCCGAGATTCTCGACAAAATCTAAAGAATTATCTGTAATTTTATTGGTTCTAACCTGGCATCTCGACTCTAGTTATTTCCCCACCTATCTGATGTTTGTTTTTTTCTATAAATATTTTCATGGTAACTGTTCTAATGAGCTCTCCTCGGTACTTCAACCACTTGAATTTAAGCGTACTACTAGATTGGCAACTAGGTCTCATCGTTTTACTGTTGAAATAGATGTAACTCTATGTTCTATTCTAATAGTTTCTTTTCTCGCGCTTCTCAACTGTGGAACTCTTCCGATTTCTTGCTACCTTGCCACCCACAATCTTCAAATATTTAAATGCAACGTCAATCGGCATTTTTTGTCTTCCTGTTCTTTTATTGTCCTTTCTCCCCACTAAATTCTTTCCGTCCTGGGTATGACGATAAACTACATCCGCGTCCTGGGTAAGACGTTAAACTACATCCGACAGCAAGGCCTCTGATCAGGAGGTTTTGAGGAGCGTGGAACCACCTCTTAATTGCTGGTGTTCCAAGAACCATCCTGACCCTGGGTGGTAGCACCTTTTAGAGTCCCAGCTGTGGGCAAATAGTTAACTCTGAAACTGGGGTAAAAACACTATGAAAGTGTAAACATAGGATTTAATACCAGAAATACTTTGTAAACAAAAAGCAAATATTACCAGCAATAGATTTTTTGAAAAAAAATATTACCAGCGAAGGAAAATTCTTATTAGAAATATATTTTTGAAAGAAAAAATATTAACAGAAATAGATTTTTGTAAAAAAATATTACCAACGATGAAAATATTGTCGGCATTAAATCCATTGAGTTTGATATGCCGTAAAACAAAACAAACCAAACCAAACTAAAATCTTTGTTGTGATGTGGGGTCTGGCAAGACACAACTCTTAATTCGACCGAGTCACTCGTGAGGGTAGTATCCAATATTCAGCTTGAGAAGTCACTGCAATAGTATTATCTTCCTTTTTTCCCGTCTAGACAATTACCCAGGACTACTTATCATGAATGGATCAGTCCATTCAAGATAGCGAAGAGGGTAACTGGCTCTTACCACAACAGACTTCTTATTCTATTTCATTTCCAATAACCCCTTACGTCATAGTTATATTATCGCTTTGCTTGCGGTGAAATGATTAAAAAAAACTATGCTGACAGACCTTAGTTCCAATTTGATGGGGAGAAAAACACTATTTGGAATTTGAACAAGACCAATGCGATCACATCCTCAGTCACGATGACTCTTGACTTCGTGTTAGCACAACTATCGGCAGCTTCCGATCAGTTTCGTTTAACCGTTTTGAATTTTACCCGTGGTTTGATTTTAGGCACTTTCCAATGCCGATAAAATCAAGGTATCAACTCCTTAACAAAGGTTAGATTTGAACCTATTTCTTATAATCGTAAAGGTAACATTCTAACCACTCGCACTTTTTTAAATATACATGCTTAATATTTAGAAATTTTGTCTTTGTATAAAATGTGAAAATGTTCCTGAGAGAAGAGGAAAAATAAACAAAGAAAAGATTAATGATTTTTGCGTACAATAATGATATACATGAAAAAATTTTGTTATGTGTTTTATTTCTATATAAAAATGGGATCAAAATACGTTTTTAAAATTAAAGCGTCATAATTCCACGGCTATCATTTATTTATGCAGTAATTAGCAACTTTTCTATTTCTTTTCCTCTATCAATTCTAATAAGATTTTCTTCTCAGCTTTTGTAAGAAACGCAAATACAAAATCAGATCATTATTACCAGAGTGAGCAGGAATGCAGACGACATACAATTTTTATTAAGTTGCAATTTAAATTGGAATTGCTGTTCAAGTTTGATAAATTTATCGGTTCTGTACTAATTAAATCTCGCTATGATGTACCCTATTTGCTATGCTAGTGTATCAAACCCAGGAGCAAATTCGGATTATTACAATATAATATACTGAAAAGTTCTTGGATCGACACATTTACCAAAATCTGACGCAAATGTCTATAGGTCATGATTTCTTTTACTGAAACTTTTTTGATTGAACCGAGAAGTTTTCAGAATTATTCGTAGATTATCAAAACAAGACGTAGCAGATGAAAGTTATTCAAGCAGATATTAAATACGAGACGAATGGTAAGAGATGAATGGAAAGACGTTAAAAATATACGATTTTAACTGCATTATAATTCGGCATATATATTCTCTTTAAAATGTTTCATTAATTCTGACTGATCGTCACTCAAGAATAAAGAACTATAGCACCACTAAACATTCTGGGATGCCGTCTGAAAAAGTGAGATCAGTATTGTCAGGAATAAACGGCAAAATGAAAAAAAAAAGATATTATTCTGAAGTGATGTGCATTAGTCTGAAGAAGTTCCTTAAAGGGAAGAAACGCGTTGCATATTATTTTTTCATTTTGCAATTCAATTACCCACTATTGTTATAAATCTAAGAGTTACTATCCAAGATCAGTATTCTGTTTGGTTATTAAAATACTGATTTTGGAAAGAAGTTCGACCAGAGGAATTTTTAGTATAGCTTCGTGTATATATATATATATATATATATATATATATATATATATATATATATATATATATATATATAAATAATTTAATATCGCACATTGAGTGCTGATGTTAATGAAATAGTGCTAGATGTAATACAATGAAGCTATAAATTATATATTAATAAATATACATTTTCCCTCACCTGTAGCACGAT
>OZ038477.1:132042335-132057335 GCA_964036315.1 Acanthosepion esculentum
TATATATATATATATATATATATATATATATATATATATATATATATATATATATATATAGGGAAGGGTTATAATTGTTCCAACGAGAGAAAAATGTATATTTTAAAAAAGATAAACCGTCAATGTTTTTTGTTATAATATGGATTTGTTTTAGTGTATATATTATATTTTATTCTTCATATTTTTGCTGTACACGTTTCCGGTCTCGTGACCTTCTTCAGGCAAATTAAAGGAATCAAATTTCCTTATGTTCTTTTAATATTTCATTGTTCATTTTCTGCATTTGTAGTCACAGCTTTGATCTCATTTGTTCGACTGTTGGCAAAAGTGAATTTCTAGCAGATGTTTTCAAGAATCGGCAAAGAAGGGTGCGTTCAAAAGGTACTATTCAGGTTTTGTTTGACCGAAAGTGGCCGATCGGTTAGACACGTCAGATCCAATGACGGTTCTCCAAAATGGATGCAGGTTCGAATCCTGCCGGAAGACGCATATTTTTCTGACAAGGTCTCTTCAATATTTAGGCTGGTAGATGTAGTTGGATAAAAAAATACTGTTTAATTAAAAAAACGGAACTTCTACTTGAATATGAGTGTCTATAACATCAGCACTCAATGTGCGATATTATATATTCACGTTCTGTCAAAAATGACTGTTGTAATTTTTTTTTTTGATATTACAAAACTACTGTCATCTATCTTTGAATTAAATATAATATGGGCGGTAAAATAATTTCAGTTATGACTGCAACCCATTTCCTAATATCTGACAAAAGGGATTCCCGATGAGGCTGGCAATTTTTCATCACGCCCACGTAAATTACAGTGCTTTATTTGCCAAGTATAAATGACAGAAATTAAATTTCTGTAACGTCATCAGAGGGTTATACGATATAGGGATGACCATTTCCTCTACCTCTATGTAGTGAATGATTTCTGATAACGTAGATAAGTGTTGCACAATATATACATGCACACACACATACACACACACATACACACACACGCAAACACACACACATACACACATACACACACACGCAAACACACACACGCAAACACACACACATACACACACACACACAAACACACACACACACACACACACACACATATATATATATATATATATATATATATATATATATGTATACAGTTTCCTCCAAGAGTATTGGAACGGCAAGACCAATTCTTTGTTTTCGTTGTTCACTGAAGACATTTGGGTTTAAGATCAAAAGATGAATTTCAGCTTTTATTTCCTGGTAATTGTAAAAACGCTTGATTCCATTGGTGAAGTTGACTTAAAAACAGTAAAGCCTTTTAATTCCAATGGATAATTTATTGTAAAAACAGATATAATTTGGAAAGCTTTTGCAATCCTTGATCCCTCTTAAGAAATAAACGAAACAGTTAATAAGCTACATTTTATACGTTATAAATTCAAATTAATAAAAAAAACATTCGATCGAATTGACTTCGCGAGACATGCGTAAGCTGAAAGCGTGAGAATTGTTTAAGGAAAGAAAGAATAGAAAAATAATTCTTCTAGATTTTTCGTATTTTCCATTGAAGCAGGGAAGTCCATGCTGGGTGAATCTGTGCTGCATCAATTCTATTATTGACATTTTCGGTACTTTTTATTTAATTTCAGTTTGGTCAAAATCTATTTCGTGACCTTCATTGATGGCGTGAAATGCAATTGCTGATGAATTCTCTTTTCATTTTTTATTACCTTAGTATAAAAATGCCGATGTTCGTCTATTTAGTGATCTGGAGGTCATCCCAATATAATTTGCTGGACAATCTTTGCAATTGAATTTATAAATTCGATCGATTTTTTTGTTAATTTGGATTTATAACGTATACTATGTAGCTTAGTCACTGTTTGTATTATATCACTCCGTTTTAGGTGAGAAAAAGTAAAGGAAAAGATAGTCCTAAAGTAAATAACATAATATTTGGTTGCATAATTCTTTTTAGCAATAACGGCATCATTTGCAACTCATTAACGACACCAATCTTGCATTCTTCATTTGTGATGTTTTTCCATACTTTTAACACAGCTTCTTTCAGCTCTTTTTTTCTTCTTCAGTATCCTCTTCAAGAGATAAAATGCATGCCCTATTGGATTTATGGTCCGGTGATTGACTTGGCCAGTCTAAAACTGTCTACTTTTTTCCTCTTCTGAAGTCCTTAGTTGTGTTGGCAGTACGTTTTGGGTTATTGTTCTGCTGCATGATAAACTTCCACCCGATTAGTTTGGGTGCATTTGACTAAATTGGCAAACAAAATATTTCTGTAGACTTCTGAATTCATTTTTCTGCTAGCATCATGAGTTACATCATCAATAAATATGGATGAGTCTGTTCCGAAAGCAGCCATGTAATCACAAGCCAAGACACTACCTCTATCATGTTTCACAGATGAGCATGTACGCTTTGGATCATAAGTAGATCCTTTCTCCCTCCACACTTTGTTTTTTCCATCACTTTGGTAGAGATTAACCTTGGTCTCATCAGTCCATAAAACTTTCTTTCAGAACTTGTGTCGTTCATCTCTGTACTTCATTGCAAATTCCAATCTGGCCTTCCGATTCTTGCTGCTGGTGAGTGGTTTGCATCTTGTGGAATGGCCTCTATATTTCTGCTCTCGAAATCTTCTTCGGACAATGGATTGTGAAAGATCTACCCCTACATAGTGTAGATTGATGGTGATGTCACTGACTGTTGTTTTGAGTTTTTTCCCCAAAATTCTCAAAAATGTTTCTGTTGTCAACTGCTGCTTTTTTTCTTGGCCGACTTGTTCTATGTCTGTTGCTCAGGGCAGAATTGTTGTCTCATACGAAACATAAGCAGAAAAACTGAACTGAAAGACACTCATACGTAAAAAAGGACGGGAGAGTCCATCTTATATATATATATATATATATATATATATATATATATATAAGTGAACATAGAAGTCAATACTTAGAGGCGACAGTCTGTTTCATGCTAGATGCAATCGTCAGGCAACTAGTGCTGTTATTTTTCTCGGCTATTTATATATACGGGTCAGTGGTGCATTGTCGGTAGTCTATTTTGGCGGTTATTTTTACCGGAAGTCGTTTATTTGTTCATTTATTTATTTGTGTCAAATTATTTTGCTTGTTTTTATTTAATTTTATTTTTATTTTTTATCTTATATATTTATTTATTTGTTTATTTTATTTTGATCGGTGTTTTTTATTAACGTAGTAAAATTTGTTTATATAGCTTATTGTGGGTAGTCTATTATGGCCGTTATTTTACGTTACGTTAATAAAAACACCGACCAAAATAAAAAAATAATAAATAATAAATAAATAAATATATAAGATAAAAAATAAAAATAAAAATGAATAAAAACAAGCAAAACAATTTGACCCAAATAAATAAGCAAATAAACGACTTCCGTTAAAATATATTTACACACGCTGTATCTCTGATATTGAGCACTTTATCCCATAAATATAGTACACTTTAAGACTATATTTCTTCATATATATATATATATATATATATATATATATATATATATATATATATATGTATAACTATGAACCTAAAGAGCCAGGCAAAACTACTTAGGTTTCACCTCGTGTTGGAGTTTTTTTCCTTTGGACTCCGAGCTTACTTTCTGGACGATTATTTTCGCCTCAATTTCATGTTCTTAGTTCTTCCATTTTTTATCCCTTATTTTTCCTTGGGTATTGGTTTGTTCATTTACAAGCCAAAACACCTAAGGTTTTTTCAGACAAATATAATTACTTATATATATATATATATATATATATATATATATATATATATATATATATATATATATATATATATATATATATATATATGCATATGCATATGCATATGTCTTTATATATGTATATGTATTCAGAGATGAGGTTGTATGCTTTGGATCATAAATAGATCTTTTCTTTCTTCAGACTTTGGCTTTTCCATCATTTTGGTAGAGATTAATCTTGGTCTCATCAGTCCATAAAACATTATTCCAGAACTTTTGTCCCTCATCTCTGTACTTCCTTGCAAATCCCAATCTGGCCTTCCGATTCTTACTGCTGATAAATGGTTTGCATCTTGTGGTATGGCCTCTATATTTCTACTCTCAAAGTCTTTGAACGATATATTGTGAAACCTTTATCTCTGCACCCAGGAGGTTGTTGTTGATGTCACTGACTTTTGTTTGAAGGGTTTTCCTGATCTATGGCTGTTGATTAGTATACCTGTTTTTTTTCTTTTTCAGGACATTCCAAATTGTTGTGTTGGCTATGCCCATTATTTGTCCGATAGCTTTGACCGATTTTTCGTCTTTTCTCAACTTCAAAATGGCTTGCTTTTCTTTTATTAGACGGCTCTTTCGTCTTCATGTTGGTTTATCCTTTTAAGAAGAAATGCGGTCTTTACAGGAGAAACCCAAGACTAAAACAAAGAGTAGACATTCAGAGCTATTTAATGTTTAAACAATCAATATAAAAAGCAACACCTGGTCAACAAGAAACACCTGTCAGTCAAGTGTTTGGGTAGTTTTGCTCACTTGAAAAATGGGTGGGTTCAAACAAACTAAGTTGTTTGACACATCTGACATTCTGAACTGTTATCAAATATTCATATTCTGATCTTAAAGCCAAATGTCTTCAGTGAACAACAAAAAACAAAGAAATTTTATGTATAAAATAAATATGCTGTTTTTTTCATCACCGGTAGCTCAACACACATTTTCATGCACAATGCCTGTGAGTTGTGCTACCGGTGATGATATATATATATATATATATATATATATATATATATATATATATATATATATATATATATATATATATATATATATATATGTATATATATATATTTGAATTGGACAAGGTCCGACAATTTATTTAAAGACATTTTATGATATGTTTAACGTTCTTTTTATAGATACAAGTATTTAAGCAAATGCTCTGTTTTATAATAAACAGTATTAAATAACATTTACCGGCCTGAATGTCCGAGAAATTTTCATAGAAAATTTCCGACAGGAATCGAACCTGTATCCTATACGGAACCGTCATTTCGTGGCCGAACGGTTAAGACACGTCACGCGAAATGACGGTTCCGTATAGGATACAGATTCGATTCCTGTCGGAGAACGAAAATTTTCTATGAATATTTCTCGGACATTCAGGCCGGTAAATGTTATTTAATACTGTTTATTATAAAACAGAGCATTTGCTTAAATACTTGTATCTATAAAAAAAACGTTAAACATATCATAAAATGTCTTTTTATATATATATATATATATATATATATATATATATATATATATAGACGATTATTTATTGTGTGTGCACGAGTATATATATATATATACAGTGTAACCCGGATATAAGAGAGTTGTTTGAGACCGGAGGAGAAGTCTCTTATACCCGGGTTTCTTTTATATCTGGGTTTCTCTTATATCCGGGTTTTATCTATTATATATACATTAATACAGGCTCTAATTTGGGACCAAAGAAAACCACTCTTATATCAGGGTTTCTCTTATATCCGGGTTACACTGTATATATATATATATATATATATATATATATACTCATGCACACACACATCTCCCTCTCTCTTTCTCTCTCTCTCTCTCTCTCTCTCTCTCTATATATATATATATATATGTATATATGTGTGTATTTATGATAGGATTAAATTCTGCCGCTATAGCCCACAGGAATTACCTTATCCGGCTTATCAACGTGATAGCTCTGATCATAACATATCTTCTTTGTGTCCAATCCTAATATGTGCAAATGTGTCATTAAAGAAACTAAGTCAAGTTTGATTCTTGTGACTACTGACGTCTCTGTGAGAGTGTGTTAAATAAGCGTACGTTCTTAATCCCTTCTTTATTCAATTAATTTCAACTGCTATAATATTCTGCCGATAAAGCCTGCAAATTCTCTTTCAATTCTACTCCCTACTCATCAAGAGTCCTTTTGTCAGACTGTCCACTTAGAGCTGAATCTCGTACTGTGTGATATGCATAGAACTTCGTTCATAGTTTCCTCTATCATCGTCAAACTTGATTCTCACAAAACATGTAGATCAGATGGTACCTCTGGAAGTGTCTTTAAGAAATGTATTCCTGAACTGGTTCCTTTTCACTTCAAGTTCTACAATAGATGTTTTGCTCCATGTCGCTTTCCGGATTGTTGGAAATCCTCTTCTGTAATTCCCATTTTTAGAACTCTGGAGAACCGTCTGACCCTTTAAACTCTCGACCTATTAAATCTTTTACTTCTCTTCAACAAAGAATATGACTTTCGCTTCTCTAAGTCAAACATCGATGTGTTGGCAGTTTTTACTGAAAGAGTCTGTTAAGCATTAGGTAAGAATGACGAAGCTGGGCTTGCTGCTTCAGATTATCTCAAAGGCGTTTGACAGGATTTGGCATGCTGGTCTTCTTTACAACTTGAAGGCTTATGCTGTTTCTGGCCGTTTTTCTATTTGATTCAATCTGTTTTTTTAATCAAACTGCGTAATGGAAATTGTTTGAACGGCTACTCCTCGAGACCATTTTGCATTAATCCCCCAGAGCTCTATTCTTGGGGATTACTCTCTATTCTTATTACATCAACGATCTTCTCAGTATCATCAGCTCCCGACTCGATATCTATGCCGATTACACAACTATTTACTCTTGCCTTAATAATAAGACCGCTGGGATCGATAACATCAAATTGACAGTTGATCTCGAAAATGGCCTACAATCTGTTGTAAACTGTGGCAAGTAGCTTGCTAATTTTAACGCCTCTAAAATGAAACTGCTTTCTATATAATAATCTTAACCGTTTTTTTGTCTTCCATCAACATGGCTGACGCTACCCTCCAGGAGAGCAACCCATTGCACCTGCTTGGTCTCACGTTTTCCGCTGGCATGAAATGGATGGATTATATTGAATTAATTGTTAAGTCTTCAGCTAGAAAATTCGGTTTACTATGATGTGCTAGACAATTTTTCTTGCTAGAATCTATCTTTCACATTTGTAAATTTACTATTTGTCCGTGTATCAGGTCTGGTTCTACTGCTATATATCTAGATATTCTTGACACAATGCAGAGAAGAATCGACGACGTTATTGGTCCTGATCTGGCATCTCAGCTTCAGTTACTTTCTCGTCGCAGTAACACAGCTCCCCTTTCACTCATTTATAAATATTTTCATGGAAATTGTTCTGATGAACTTTCATTGTTGGTATCTCGACTTCACGAATTTAAGCACAGGACTAGATTGGCAGCTAGGTCTCATAAATTCACTATTGAAATTTGCTAGTTGTAACCATAAGGTCTAGGCTAATTCTTTTTTCTCTCGCACGTATCTAATTTGGAACTCTCTTCCGACTTTCTGCTTTCCTGTCAGCTACGATCTAAATTTAAATGCGATGTCAATCGTCGTCTTCTATCTTCCTGTATCCTGTTTCTTTATTTTATTCTCTGTTTCTTTCCCTTTCGGTAACCCCCTTGCGTCCTGGTAACTTTTATCGCCTTGCCTGCACTGAAATGATTAAAAATAGACATGTCGATAATCGCCAAAAGAGGCTCATTAGGAAATAATGTCGGATTTAATAAATCCATTGATTCCTTAGAAATTACTTCGTTACCCTCTCGGATAGAAAGAAAATGAGCAGATATGGGATTCTGAGAAGATCTGAACGAGAGGGTGCACAGTCTTCAAAAGGGTAATTAAACCTTTCTGGGGTGTAACGCTGTCTGCGGCCGAGCCGTCTAAATCACGTCTGATTAAACGGTGGTTTCTCCCACAAAGAGGGACGCAGGTTCGAACACTTTCTTTATTAATTCTGTCGAATGCGCAGCCCAGTAGAGATAATTAACACAGTATCCCCCCGCACCCCCCCGCACCCCCCAAAAAAAAACAAACGAAAAAACAACAGAGCTTCTCTTGAAACATGGATATCCCCAAAATAATGTTTAATCGTAATAATATCGGTTAAAATTCTATTGATTCCTTATATATATATATATATATATATATATATATATATATATATATATATATATATATATATATATATATATATATATATAGTACAGGTAGTTGATCCGTTGATATATAATCCGGATAGATCCTAGTAATATTAATTATTAAAACTGAGAGATCATTGTTTTTATTTTAACAGAGCATATGTATTTTTTACAGCAAAAAAAAATTGCCTCAACATAGAGGTTATTTAAAGCTGTTCTGTGCGCGGCTATCATCAGTGTCTGTCTAGGAGCATTGTTTTAAATTTATTTTCAATGTCAGTCCTCCACTGGTAGACGCCTTGTTAATGAGAATGGATTTGTGTTAGCGATTGGTGGGCGGGGTATGATATCTTATCCCGGGTGAAGTTTTTTGGGGTTGAAGTTTATTTATGGCCAGAACCTTTGTTGTTTGTAGTTTAATATCAGTTCCTACTATGGGGTTGTTTCTTATACAGGCCCTAAATGTGTTTTTTTCTGGGATTCACAGTAAATAGTTTTTGAACTACAGGTGTCCAATATGATTAATAAGTGATGGAAGATTTAAACTTAAACGCGTTGAGATTAATGTAAATTAGTTGAGTTTTAGATTTATAGATTGTGGGTAATACCAGAGCACCCAATGGAAGAAATCATGCTGTACAACACACTTATATGCGTACATATCTTCATACATACATATATGTACATTTACATGTCCATACATATATGCCACTATACGTACAGATACACCCCACATATATGCACATGTATTCTTATGTAATTTGGAATTTATTTCTATGTCTACATTTCGTGATTAGTTCTCTCCGTTTATTTAATAGTTTGCATTGATCTTTATATTTTATTATTTTGATTTTTTCTTCTAAACATAGCTTGCACCTATCCCTAAAACTATTGGGGGTGTTCGAGAAACCTAGAATTTTTCAATTTATTTGAGGATTCAGACCCTATTCCTTCAATTCCCCAATTTTTTTCGAAAGGGCTGTTTAGTGTTTTAATTTTGGATTGGTGAATGAATGTCTATGTGTATTGATTCTCTTTTTAAATTCTCCTGCAGAAATGCCGATGTAAATATTATGGTTTGTAGTATTTTCTTTAGGGGAAAAATTGGTTCCCATGTAAAATTTTATGTAAAATTGTAAGTAAGGTTTGTCAGCATAGTTTTTTCTTAATCATTTCCCGCAAAAGAAAGCGATAATAGCACTAAGACACAGGAAGATTATTGGGAGTGAACGAGAATAAGAAAAATTTAGTGAGGAGAAAAGACAATAAAAATGAACACAGGTCAATTCCAAATTGATGATAACTACTGTATCCACTTTTATATTTACATACGTTCTATGTGTAACATTGAGCACTTTTACCCATAAATATAGCATCATATAGTGCTCAATATCAGAGATAGAGCGTGTGTAAATATAAAAGTGAACATAGAAGTCAACACTTAGAGACGACAGTCTGTTTCATGTTAGATGCAATCGTCAGGCCACGAGTATATATATTTTACCTGAATAAATAAATAAACAAATAAACGACTTCCGGTAAAATAACCGCCAAAATAGACTACCCACAATGCACCACTGACCCGTATATATAAATAGCCGAGAAAAATAACAGCACTCGTGGCCTGACGATTGCATCTAGCATGAAACAGACTGTCGCCTCTAAGTGTTGACTTCTATGTTCACTTTTATATTTACATATATATATATACTTCGACGAGGTTAAATTACTGGCGGGCGAACGATTAATTTCATTTCAAAAACAAAATACTTGCTTTTTTTCGAGAAAAAAAAGCCAGAATAAAAATAGTTTTGTGGACTTTACTAGGATTAACCATTCGAATGTGACCTATGCTAAATTCAAGCTCACTGAAAACATGAAGTTGTCTGCATATAAATCCTAGACAATTTCCTTATGGACAAATACAAGTGGTTACATTATTTCGTAAGATGTATAGTAGTCTTGCATTCAATTTTCCTAAGAAGTAAAAGCGAACGAAATAGAGAGGTAATTTAACATAATGGTAACCAGTTATATGCGCGTTCAGCTTCTTACATAAAATTTTGTAGTTGATAAATAAAAGGCCCCTTTAAGAAACTGGTAGATAACTTAACCGTTTTGAAAAAAAAAACAGATAAAAATATAGAACTACTTTGGCAAATTAAAATACAACCGTTAAATAAAGTGCATCTACATAAGATGTTAATAATACAACAAACTAATCAATATGAGCTGTTAATAATACTAACTAAACACCTGTACAAACTTATGAGATTTTAATAATACTAACTAAACATCAATACATATCTATATTAAATAGAAATTAATCTTACAAATAGCATAGTAAGCCATATAAGGTGCATCGCAATTCATCTACTGATTATTACTATAAGAAAAAGTATTATCAAATTCAACGTTTAAACATATTGTAAGGTAAAATGTAGACTATGCCTACAATTTACAGTCAATTCACTTTATTAGCTTCTTTTAAATTCCAAAAATATTTAGAAAGAGATTGACTATTTTATAAGTACTATTGCTGAAGGATAAGATATGCTGATACCACCTAGTCTTAAAAGAATTCTTAGTACTACAAATATAAAATTTTTCAACAGACGGTTTCTCTGTTGTACAAACAGTACTTAGATAAACATTACGAAACAAATGGTCAAACATTTGTTTCGTAATGGACATTCATCAGAAGTCTTGCGATTACATTGGTTAATATTACCAACAGTATTTATCTTGGAATGTGCTTTATTATCAAAATTTTTAAATTGGTTTAAATTTTTATTATTGTGTTTCTTTATAATCTTCTCAAGATTATCGGTGAAGCTATAACTTAGTTTTAGTGTGTTTCGGTTAAATATTTTACAGAGAGGGTTACTTTTAGGGAAATGTTTATCATTTAAATGGAGTAACTTCTAGCCTAACTTAGTACTGATCAATGGGAGTGTGTATCAAATGGTTTTCTTATTCCTATTTCTTTTTCTTAGATCAATATTATCATATTTTTTATAATTGATGTCACCACTATTTTTAAAGCAGTATTATAAACACCGCTGTATTTATCAAACACATATTTTCAGATGAGTTATTACTAATCCTGCATTCTATAGATGAGGGTGTATGTTTTTTAACATGTTTTTGTTTTAATATCCTAAAATAAATAACATTTAGCTCTACTCTGTATTGAACCCTATTTTAAATTAAACGTTACGAACAGTTGGATTATACTCCATTTATTCTCATTTTACCTATATATATATATATATATATATATATATATATATATATATATATATATATATATATATATTAGAGATCAGAAGGTCAATTGAATCCGCTACTTTGGTTTCAACCTTATGGTATCCTCAGGCGATTTTTTTAAATGACCTCGGTTTAACGGTTTCTTTTTTATTAAACAAACGCACGACATTGAGTGAAATAGAAAGTGAGGAGGCGGATGTGAAGAAGAAGAAGTAGAAGAAGAAGAAGAAGAAGAAGAAGAAGAAGAAGAAGAAGAAGAAGAAGAAGAAGAAGAAGAAGAATGTGTATTGAGCACTTTTTAATAACACTGTTTCCTGGTCTGATTCAACACTGACCATTAACCTTATATATATATATATATATATATATATATATATATATATATATATATATATATATATATATTACATAAAATACACATGTGAAAAAATAAAATAAAAAGTAAAAATAATATGTAGAGCTTTTAACTTTCAAAATCAAGAGGTCAGTTGAATCAGCTACCTTGGTTTCCTGTTGGCAGAGGTTGCAAATATTGTTGTGATTGTTGTAAGGACTTGCCTTTTTAAAATATTCCACTTTACATTTTAAAATAAAGTATATATATATATATATATATATATATATGTGTGTGTGTGTGTGTGTACATACTTTATTTTAGGATATTACATCAAAAACGTAAAAAAACCTACACAAATGCAAATCATGTTTAGATGCGTATTAACACATCTCATCAGGTGTTGGTATTGCTTTACTTTTGTATTGAGCCCTCTTTTAAATTGAATGTTACGAACGGCGGAATTGGGCTCTATTCGTTCTCATTTTACATGGATATATACATATATATATATGCAGGTATAGTTTCGTAATTTCTGGGACTCAGGAAAGAGGGTTTAGAGTATTTCATATACAGAGGACATATCAAAGACAACAGTGGTAGTGGGAAACATCGAGTAACCTACGGAACGATCTTGGTGCTGGGTCAGGGGCTGGTAGGGATAGTAAGGGGATAAATATTGGTTGGAGGTACAAAGGATAAGACATTGTGGAGAGCCATGTTCATTCACATCCTGAATGAACACAGCATATAAAAGGAGAAGTATTTTGCTTTTATTATAAACTCCCAAGGCAGACTCTGGATATTGGAATTTGTTTTTAAAGCATTTTTTACTTGTTGCAATTGAGAAGAAAAGAGGCGTGACTCGTAAATTGAGGCGGATTTTCTGGAGTGTTCTACAAATGTTGTCGGGTCAGGAGGGAAGACAAAAAAAAAAAAAAACGCAGAGAAAAATAAAAACAACGAATTCTTGAAGAAGTTTTTGTATTTTTTTACAGTCAAGGTCAAAAGAGAGAGGCGCGAAATCAATAGAATTCTTTGGAAGGCCAATGCGATTGACATTTTTTATTTAATTCATTTCCTTTCTAGAGAAAGACGAAGGTAACGAGCATATCAGTGTTTAGGAATAGATTACACTTATTTATAGAGTTTTTATTAATTAATAACTACTCTTTATTAATTCCTTTCTTGCTAGTCTATCTTTTTCCATCTTAAAAAAAATACTGTTTTATTATATCAACAATTTCATTACATCAAGAAGTACAGGGTGGTCCGAAAGTCTTGTCATCCTCTACCAAATGTAATGAGAACTGTCGAACAACAAAAAATACAGTAATATAAAGCACATGTACTGGATTCATTTTATTCAGTTTCATTGACGCTGCCACACATCGAGTAGGTTTGTATGAATACCATCATTTTTGCGGCAGCCATCTGAAATAGAAAATTATATTATATATGGGGTGACAAAGACTTTCGGACCACCCTGTAGTACCCATGTTTGTTGAATACTCCATCTTTCATATATATATATATATATATATATATATATATATATATATATATATATTCCGTGCTAAGGGAATAAACACATAACACCAGGTGGATACTAGAAGAAGGTTTATTGTACACAACCATTACAATATGTAATACGGTACAGTTATACACACAGGTCAATCTAGTAGTGAGTGCCACTAATTGGAAAGTCGGACGTGCTTGCGTCGTCTCTCGCGTACTCTTCCCACGTCTATGCCGTCTCTCGTAGACAGTCGACTTTATAGGTACTTACTACCTATAGTGTAATCATTCATGGGGGTGTTGGGTTATTCAATTTCATCATATATATATATATATATATATATATATATATATATATATATATGTATATATATATATATAAAGTGAACATAGAAGTCAACACTTAGAGGCGACAGTCTGTTTCATGCGTGATGCAATCGTCAGGCGTTGGTCAGTGTGGCCTGACGATTGCATCAAGCATGAAACAGACTGTCGCCTCTAAGTGTTGACTTCTTGATGAGGAAATGGAACTAATGTCTTTGGTTTAATAACAAAATTAAATTCAGGGGCTTTAGCTTCCATTTCTGAAACATGGTTATCTCTGTGTAGCGGTAAAACCATATTTTAAATCTATTAATTTATAATATATATATATATATATATATATATATATATATATATATATACATAGTATGTAATTGCTTAAATGTCGATATCTAAGTGTATGTTAGTGCAGACAGCTATACGAGTAGGTATTATTAACGTGGACAAACGCATGAGAACGCATATATATATATATATCTAAATTCATTACAAAGTCCTTAAAAACACTCCCTAACTTTGAACTCTGATATATGGACGAGTTTAATACCAATAATTCCGAATTAACTCTCTTTTATTTTACCAATGTTACCTCTTCATTGTTCTTTCCTCTTTTCGTTAATTTCCATGAATTCCCGTCGAATTAAATTTTGACCGTGTGACCATTAGGATATAGGTCAGTCCATCGGTCTCCCCCTTCTTCCCCCTACCCTGGCCCTCATACCTCCATAATATGATTCCAGTAACGATGCCTTCTTCTTCCCCCCTTACCTCCCAATCGGTCCCCCAAAACAAACCCCCTCTCTTTCTTTCTCCAAATAAACAGTACCCTACAAACTGGTACCAGAAACAGTTTGAAAAATCTTGCAAATTTTAAAATTAAAATTCCTAGGTGAATATGGTCATTAACTAAAGGTATCTTAATTCCAATTGTAAAGAAAATTTGCTCAGTTTAATGAAAATAAACATTGAACGCTCTTTTGTGAGTCAGTTTTAAGATATTTTAAATTCTATGTTGTGTTAATAGGACTCGCCTGGACAATACCAACGGATTACTACCTACATACATATATATATATATATATATATATATATATATATATATATATATATATATATATATATTCCAAATTTCAGTCGCGCTCAACATGCGGAGGCTGGGAATAAACGTTCGTATTCAAAATAACACACAAATAAATTACAACAGTCAAAACATGTCGAAAAACAAACAACAGTAAAACCAAAATTTCCTTGATCTCCTGGCTAAAGAAGACAATAGAAATTACGGAAAAAGTAAGGATGCTAGAAAAATTAAATAAAAAATTAATTAAATCTTTATTTCCTGCCATATTAAAAAAAAGATGTTGAAAAGAAAGTTTGTTGCCCAAATATACATTAATAAATATGGGCAGTGACCGACCACGACTGCAAGTTTCATACACTTTCACGCAATCTTAAGCAGACTCTTTTGGGACCTGCTTATTCTTGTTATATATATATATATATATAT
>OZ038477.1:132059835-132214835 GCA_964036315.1 Acanthosepion esculentum
AGTAACTAATCGTCTTTCTTTCTTTCTTTCTTTCTTCCCCACGCATATATACTCTTAGATGCCATTGTAGAAGTGGAGGACGTTTATTTTGAGGAAATTTTCCGACTCACGCGAGCTTATTAATTTCGCACCGTTTTGTGACTTTTTAAAATTTCAACCGACAGTCACGTTAATTTGTGGGTCAATGAAGACCGAATGTTTTTTGTATACTTACCGTTACCATTTACTGCATTTTGCGAAAAATTCAAACTGTCCAATTATTAAAACGCCCCTTATATTAGACACCTAAGAATAAAGAGATGGAAAAGTTCATTTGTTGGCACAAAACTACACTAAGATGTCACGCAACAAGGAAAATACTCACCTGGAATAACTTGCAAGACTATTGTTTTATTTCTCTCTCTCTCTCTATGGATGTAATGCTTTATTTATATTAAAATATTTGATATTCACTAAGTGCCAAATTACTGTGGGCTTGGCTTAGTAAAGATATATATTGGAAAATTATCATCATCATCATCATCATCAACTTCTTCTTCTTCTTCTTCTTCTTCTTCTTCTTCTTCTTCTTCTTCTTCTTCTTCTTCTTCTTCTTCTTCTTCTTCTATTACACTTAACGTCGTGTGTTTATTTATTTTTTTAAAATAATATAGCGTTCATTAGTTTTGTTTTTTTTAATAAATCGTTCGGAGGTCAATTGATAAAAATCGCCTGATGATACCGTAAGGTTCAAACCAAAGACGAAATATACATAGAAAACACTGTAAAAAATCTCCAATATCCTTATTATTTCATCGATAATGTAAAGAGAAAGGCATAGAAAATACACAACCGCAAAAAAGATAACATTATTAACAACAATAACAATAAATTAGATCAAAACAGACGCATAATACTACCTATTAACTCCGTAAGCATCCCTATCCAAAACAATGTATCCTATATAAACAACATCAAAATAATTACAAAATCATCCAAAATTATTATGGATATGATCAGAACCAAAAATACCCTTAATAATAATAATTCTAAAGCAGGTATATATAAAAATAAATTGCCAGAACTGCACCTCACAATACATTAGAGAAAATTGCAAAAATTTTAAAAAATGTATCTATGAACACAAAAGGGATCATATACAGAATAATTTATCAAGTAAATTAATTATACATAGAAATAAATTCAACCACAACTTTAATCTAAAGAATGCCACACTTATTAAGAGAGAACGTAACCAACTTAGAAGGAAAATTCTCGAGAATGCCGGTATCGAATCTTATCAAAATATAAATCTGTGCCTCGGATTATTTTCAAATATTTCCATTCCTGAAAGAATTACTTCTTGCCCAAGTCAACATACATGACCAGAAAAATGTTCAAAAATTAAAAGAAAATGTTTAAATTCATAGCCTTATGTTTTTTAAAATATATCACACATAAATTAATCCCAAACTTAAATAACTTAAATACTAATTTGCATAAAAATATCAAGAACATCATTTACTCACTTTCGTTTATTAGTCATTGAAATGTGTCCATAGCTTGCCGAGATTTTTCGGCTAACCTGATGAATACTTATGAGCGTTCTTAAATTTAAAACTTTTGAAAAAGTAATAACATTTTTGCTCTTCTATATAAATACTTGTTAAAAAATAAAATCCTTCCATTTACCTTGATAAAGTCCCTCAGATGACGAAAGGAATCGGCTAAGATAATTTTTCCTTTTGTTTTTATTCATATATATATATATATATATATATATATATATATATATATATATATATATATATATATATATATATATATATATATATATATATTGTGTGTATTTAGGCAGCACTTTTTCATTCATCATCTATATAGTTTGGAAAGCTAATAAGTGTTTGTTTTATATTTAGTTCACTGTAAAAAATGTGTTTTGCGGATAAATTAGTTTCTGCACGATGTATTAAATTTTTTATAATTGCTATTTTGTAGTAATAGGGGCATTCGTTCTTGTAGTTAAGTGTATATGAACTTATGCTGGTAGTTTTTTTTGTATGGCGAAATAGTAAATTTGTTATTATTTGTGTTTATCAATATGTCAAGGAAGGGGGTTTTATTATTAGTATTAAGCTCATACGTGAATTTAAGGACATAATTATTTTGGAAACGTTTTTGAAGTTGAAGTATTTCATCTGTATTTTTGACTAACATAAGAATATCATCAACGTATCTTAGGTAGATGGATGTTTTTTTCAAATCTGTAAATATCTTATTTTCGAGGTTCGACATATAGAAATTGCTAAATGTCGGACCCAGTACTGAACCCATGGAGACACCATCACGTTGTATATATATATATTATTATTATGATCGAAGAAAGGGACTTCAGTAGTACAAGCTAATAGTAGTTTCCGTAATATATTATGATTAATTTTAAGTGGGGGTAAAGACGAGTTACTGTATATATTTCTTATAATTATGTCAATAGTTTCACTAACAGGGACATTGGTGAATAAGTTTTCAACATCAAGTGAAGCTATGATTTCATTGTCGGGTTTTTCACTTTTTAGGATTTGGATTACTTCTAATGTTGACTTAACGTTATATTTACTAGGAAGGTAGGGAATAATGAGTTTGGTAATGTATTTTGTTAGCTGATATACAGGACTTGGAATTTGCGATATGATAGGACGGAGAGGATAGTTAGGTTTATGTGTTTTTATAGTGTCGTATATGTAACCAGGTCTATAATCACCAACAATTTTAGGGAGTTTTAAAGAGTTCTGTTCAGCATTATTAGCATTAATGAGTTTATTAAGCTTTGATTTTAGTTGGTTGGTCGGGTTCTTGTTGAGTTTTTAAACTTTATGTGATCATGGAGTATGTGGTCAAGTTTTTTGTTGTAATCCAATTTGTTTAGGATGACGAAAATGTTGGTCTTATCAGCTTTTTTTACGATTATATCAGGGTGGTTGCATAGTTCTTGTGTTGCAAGTTTTAGTTGTTTAGAAAGTATTTTTGAGGAGTTTCTGCTTTTATCATGCCGATCCTTGAATGCCTCGGCCTTAAGTAAGTCTTTAAATTCTGGTGTAGTTTCTATTAGTTGTTCATCCTGGAGTTTAACGATGTTTTGGTATAGGGTGTTAATTTCTATTTTTTTAAAAAGTCGAATGTACTTACGGTATATATGGCAGTTAGGTCCAAGGTTAAATAATTCTTTTTGGTGCTCAGTTAGTTCATAGTTGGAAAGGTTAATGTATGTATCAGTTTTGTTAGGAAGAGTGATATTACCTTTGTATAATGTATTCAATTTTTTATATAATTTTAAACCGGTGTTGAGCTTCAGATTTGTTGGTAATTCCGTGAGTCTATGCGTAATTTCCTCCAGTTGGTCCGGTCTAGTGATATCTTTTAGTTTATTGTAGATGTCCTGTTTGTTGCTGTTAAGGGTGTTCAATTTTTCCTTGGCTTTTTCAATTTGCCTTTTCACAAGGCTACTTTTATAATTCCAAGTGTTGATAGTATTGTGGGCTGCTGGATCATGTCATTTAAATTGTGTGTATTTAGGCAGCATTTTTTCATTCATACATGTTTCATTAAATAATATAGACAAGTGTTGTCTATTTATTTTATGTAAATTCTTTTCATATCGTCTGATAAGCTTAATAACATTATCATTAAACGGAGAAAGAAAATCACAATATTGATAAATATTTTTTAATCCTATCTAAGCTTTCGGCTTACATAAGCCATTATCAAAGATGACAATTACAGTACAATATATGAAGCAATACAGGGACAAGAAAGTGATGATAGTCTGTTTCTGTTTACATGGAATATCAGCAATCGAGCGTATGTAAACATGAATATAAAAGTGGACATTGAGGTCAACACCCAACGTTGCGACAGTCTGTTTCATGTTTAAGCGCAATCTTTAGGCCATGAAGATTGCTTTTAAGCATGAAACTGTTGACGCTGGTTGTTGCCTTTAGTGTCCATATATATATATATATATATATATATATATATATATATATATATGTATGTATGTATGTCTGTGTGTGCGTGCGTGCGTGTGTGTGTTCTCTCTTTGGGTCTGTATATAGGTATTGCGTTTCAAATTTTGAAAACTTGTTTATATAGAAGAGAAAATAATAAAAAAAAACTTAAAGAGAGTACCTTGTCATATTTGTTTATGAAAGCCTGTAATAATATATACGGATGCAAGCATGCATTTAAAATGGTTTTCAAATTAGTATATAGGTTTTCATCATACACAGTGCTTGGTTTGGATTTCTCTTTTATAGCGTTTATCCACTGCACTTCAATTCACGCGATCGCAAACGGCCGGTCGCATTATGAACAGAACGTTTCCCATTTCTTATAAAGTATACCTATTTGTCTCCCTATATATCATAATTGGCAGATCTACCATTATCACACTGTAGGATATTTAATAACAAAAGTGATGGAAACAAAAAGAAAAAAAGAATCTAAATGAAATCAACTAGATTATATACCTAAAATACATATAAAAAAGAATTTTTATATATATATATATATATATATATATATATATATATATATATATATATATATATAATGTTTGTGTGTGTGTTCACGTTTGTTTGTGTCTGTATGTAGGTATTGTGTTTCAAAATTTAAATTTGATATTCAAAACTCCAGCTTGTTTTGCTTAATTCACTCAACTATGCATCCAAAGGTTACATATTTTTTTTGCACTTTAAAACGACTTCTTAAAAATATTTCAGTTCTAGTAATTTTAACTAATCGAAATGTCGTTTTTAAAAAATTGAGTTGTTTTTGAAATGGAGAGAAAACATGCAAGATCAGTCGAGAAACTTATATGTTCAAACCGGCATTCATTGAGAAACAAAATTGATTTCGTGTTTTAATTAGACATACATTTATGATCTTCCCGTAAATTACTAAAAAGAGAAAAGAAATAGTTTGATAGTCGTTGTCTTATTAAAATAATATAAACCATTTTGTCAAAGTGTCAAATCTCAATATACTAGCATAATGAGCCATATACTCTACATACACACACACATATTGTTTAAACGTGCTACTAGATTGGCATTTAGGTCCCACCTTTTTATTATTGAAATAGCCAAATGCAACCGCCACTTCTACTCCAACAGTTACTTTTCTCGCATTTACTACCTGTGGTACTCCTTTCCCTTTACTTGCTTCCATGATAACTACAATCTTCAAGAATTTAAATGCAACGTCAATCAACATCTTCTGTCTTTATGAATACCGTTCAACTTTTGTCCTTTTCTCAATCCTCTCTATTTTCAGTCTTCTCTTTCGCCATTTCTTCCTGTAACCCACTGCTTGCTAGTGGCATTACCATTTTCCTGGGGGTGAAAAGATTTTTAAAAAAGTATTAAATAAAACGTACAAATAAATTGAAAAGATTAAATTAGTGCATAAAATAAGCCAACCGAAGGTCGTGACAGTGATAAAACTAAAACATAAGCACTAAATTAAAGAACTGGGAAGGACCGGTTTGTTCCTTTCCCCTCATTATTTTAATTCTCCTGTGGCATATATATAGAACCCGCAACCTGGAACCTGTTTGAGTTTATTTAAAAAGCAAGGTTTGAATCACAGATAGTCAAAAAAGTTCAAATCTTTTCTAGAACTGATACAAAACAATCCTTCTAATCCTTATAGCAATTATATTAGTGTCCTTTTAAAATCTGCAATACCTACATGATCTATCTATCTATCTATCTATCTATCTATCTATCTATCTATCTATCTATCTATCTATCTACCTCTCTCTGTCCATATCTATCTATCTCTGTCTGGTCATATCTATCTATCTATCTATCTATCTATCTATCTATCTATCTATCTATCTATCTCATTTTGTTCATATCTATCTATCTATCTATCTATCTATCTATCTATCTATCTATCTATCTATCTATGTCTGTTCATATCTATCTATCTATCTATCTATCTATCTATCTATCTATCTATCTATCTGTTTGTAGGATGACAGTAGATATAACTTTTCAACTCTCTGGGGCTTGTCATGTCCCGTTTTCAACTAACTTAGCATGTTAATTATGTCTTTTTTTTTCAAGATATCGAACCTTATGGAAAAGAAGGGAGAAGTGGATTCATGCTTTTACGAAGGACATTAATGCCAAGTAAACGTCACACTGCTTCACCCATTATCCTCTCCCCCACTCTCTCTCATATATAGTTGTGCATTTGGGTAACAATTAATGCATGTTTCTTTAAACATGACTGACAGATATTTGGTTAATTATTTTTCTTGTATGCAAACAAGTGTTTTCTTTTCTGGACTTAAAAAGTGTAGAAATTGTTCAAATATTTGTTGGTTTCGAGTGATTTCAGCCAATATTTCAGCCATTTCCAATTTTAGTATTACTACTATAATAAATGGCGTTTAAATGCTATTGGAGACAGTATAAAAGTTGCTGAAAACTAAATATGTTCTTAATTCCCGAATAGGGCCAGTACCTTGTGACCCTGTTCTTAAATTCAGTATTAAGAATATATTTAGTTTTCTGCAATTTTTACCGTCTTCTGTTCTGAACAAACATTTGGATTATTTATACACTCATTAAATCCAGAAACGGAAACACTTGTTTGTATAGAAGAAAATATAATACAAAAATCTTAACGAAAGTACCTTGTCAGACTTGTTTATCAAAGCCTGTATTAATATGGATGCAAGCATGCATTTAAAATGATTTTAAAATTAGTATATAGGTTTTCATCATAAACAGTGCTTGGTTTGGATTCCTTCTCTTTTATAGCGTTTCTAACATCCACTGCACTTCAATTCACGCGATCGCAAACGGCCGGTCGCATTATGAACAGAACGTTTTCCATTTCGCATAAAGTGTACCTATTTGTCTCCCTATATATCATAAATAGCAGATCTTCCATTATCACAATGTGGGATATTTAATAACAAAAGTGATGGAATCAAAAAGAAAAAAAGAATCTAAATGAAATCGACTAGATTATATATCTAAAATACATATAAAAAAAGAATTTAAAAAATCAACTTTAAATCAAAAATTTCCAGCGTCTCTCGTTCGTGCGCATGTGCAGTTGCATCAACGTAGGCATAAACTTTGTCCGATGAAGTCCTAAAGGACGAAACGCGTCATACGAAAACCTTTTCCACTTTCTCATACATCTTTCCCCAATATATACATATATATATATATATATATATATATATATATATATATATATATATATATATGAAGATATTCAAGGGCTCTTTAAAAATGGATCTCTATCTTCTATGGGTTCAACCACAGTCTATGGGAAACAGTATTAGCCGACAGTACGACATAAAGGCACGGAATCTATCAAGAAACCTCCTCCTACCTAGCCAAATCGACAGAAAAGGAACGGGCGAAAAGATATAGCTTATCAGACCGGATCTTCCAATGGTTGCCAGACCTTCTCTTGTAGTCGATATGGAAAACCATACTTATACGTTATAGTTCCTACTTATCACATGAGATCCTGAAGTAAACGTGGAAAATCCGTCCATGGAGTCAAGACCGTGATGATATGTTGTTTGCATAAGAGTGACAGATAAAACCTGCAAAGTTGCCAACACTCGTCAACTGGGACCTATAAGTTTTTCCAGGGCCTTTTTCAGAACGGCTTGTAACGTATGAACGGTTCCAGCAAAGGTAGTGGATTTTGCTCAGTGAACAATTTTGTGAAACATAACTCTTGCCTTAAGAAATTAGAGAAGAGGCCGCAAGAAAACATGGCACAAGCAAGGAAAGAGACAGAAAAAATTCCCTGCAAACAAAGAAAAGAATACTGAACTATTACATGATATCTATTCTCCTGTAGAACAGCGAATGCTGGACAATATCCTCAAAGATGAAAAAGAAATTGAAGCAACAGAAATAGGGTTCTACAGAAAGATGCTGAGGATACCCTGGACCGAATATGTGAATAACGACTGGTTTTAGAGAAAATGGAAACAAAAAGGAAACATACTTAACATCAGGAAGAGACTGTTGAAATTTCTGTGGCAAATAATGAGAAAGGGCGGCTTGGAAAATCTGATACTCACAGGACAGATTGAAGGCAAGAGGGACAGAGGAAAACAACACATAACCTACCCAGGGCAGATTGAGTGAAAGAGAGACAAAAGAAAGCAGCACGTAACATACTTGATGCGCTTGAGCGGATGGATGGTAGTACAGGTTTTGGGAGAAATAGCACAAAGACAAAACAGATTAAGAGCTATAAGGGACAGGAAGATATGGAAGGCCATGATCGCCTACGCACTGAAGGGACACTGCACATAAAAGAAGAAGAATTTAGAAAAACAATTTTTTTAAAAATTGAGAATAATGGAAAATGATTCAGAATAGTACTATTAGCTTTGTCACTTTTTCGTTATAATAAAAAAATCTATTTGCTAATTTGAATCAAGTGTGTTCAATAGATTATATATTAAATTTATTTAAAATTTTCTAGCGTTATCTAGAGAGACGAAACAATATCACGGAAACTTTAATTGTTTTTAATTTACTTAGCTCTTTATTATTTTATTTATTTTTTAAAGAAAGATTTTATTAAAACACACTGGAAACTTTTGCAGGAGCCTAATATTATCGAAATAACAGCTGTACATTATTTTTAGTCCGTGTTTTTATTGCTCTTTACGACTGTTGAGAAAGTGAGTTTAATATCGAATTACTGTTTTCCAATTTCTGCTTTAGATGTATATATATTTTTTTGAAAGTTATTTTTTCTAAAACTTCTCAGAGTTCTTTTAGGTTAATGCAAATTTTTCTAGTGTTTTTTGATAATTAAAGAGCAAATAATCTGGAAGTGACAGGTCTGGAGATTACGCTGCACGTGGAAGAAGTTTTGCGTCGTATTTGCAACTTGAATACGAGCCTTGCCACGCCGCAAAATTCTTTATCGATTTTCTTATCGAGAAAGCGATTTTTTCTTACAATAGCTCATTCGTACGAGCATTCGTTCAGGTTGAAATGTTTTAAGGTGTCTTGGATTTCTACAGGACATTTTTGGGTTTTGGATTTTCTTTCAAAGTTTTTGAAGATGTTCTTCTTTTCAAGTATTTAAATGCTGACCAATGTTCCTTTTTGTAATTCATGTGTCAATCTATTTTCCTACGACGTAGCAAAATTGATTGCAAAATTAATAAATAACTGATAAAAATTCTCTAAGATTTTCTTAAGTTTGTTGAAAAGCTGGCACTGGGAAAATTTATATCAACTTAAGAATATTTTTTTTATTTGAATTTCATTGTTTATCATATAGTAGGGAAAATTTTAACGCAAGTTAGAAAAACGTTATTTGTAAGGGTCATAAAAATTATTAACGGTCTTTGACTTCATGGGTTGATTACAAAAATTCTATTTTTTTCCGGGTGATACAAACTTAAAATTCCACACGAACATAAAATACAAACATCAAGGCTGAAAATAATAAACAAAATAACGTTACTTTGGCTGCTTGATAAACACTTCAACCTTGAGCAAAAGGAAATGAATATCACATAAGAAGTAATCAACAATAAATTGTTTAAAGTAACGGCTTTTTTTCCATGTTTTTTGAACATTTTCTTGAAGTTCGTATTTTCTTGATTTAAGACGAAAACTTGAATATTTTGCAACATATTTCAGTGAAATTTTCATTTTCTAAATTATATTTTATATAATTTTTATAGTTAAAAAGGTGTCAGTTTAACCCATAACCCCTTTGCGTAGCTTTAAACTAATGCCATTTTTATATATTGAGACCATTTTTTAAAGTGCGTATTTTTAAAAATTTAAGCTGAAAACTCGGAAAATTTCTAATATATTTCAGTGAAATTTTCACTTTCTAAAATTGTATACATAATTATAGCTTAGATATATGGAAAAAAAATGAAAGCCCCAGTTTAATTTCGACATTCATTTACCTATTTTTAAAATGCATTTTTCTTATCTTTTTTCGGCGTTTTAAGGTCTCAATAACTGGTAAGTATAATAATAAAAGATATTATAAAATAGGATGATAGGTCAAAATCAGTCAGCGCCTTTTAAGGGGGTGAATAGAAATAAATGTGATAGTCGTGGAGGTCGAAGCAGATGTGAGATAGATTGGGGATGAGAAAGATACAGAGAGAAAAGGAAGGGTGATAAAGAGGATAGAGAAAGAATAAAAAGGGTGTAGAGAAAGTGAATGAGAAATTGTGAGGGAGAAATATAAGATGAAGATCAAAATTAGAGAGACAGAGGTTATCACACGAAAAATAATGAACGTGATATACGAGAGTGGGTTGAGAAGTTCATAATCTGATTTTGAAGGACTGTGAAATCTTGCATGCATTAATTCTCATCAACTCATTAATAACTGCTTTGGTTCTTTCTAGATACGAGGGTGGGCTGAAAAGTTCCTAGGCTGACTATGAAGGAGTGATGCTAGAACTGTGAAATCCTTCATGCATTAATTTCAACTCTTTTTATTAATAATTGCATTATTTCTTTCCAGGTAAACTGACATCTGTCGGTTCAAAGAAGACTATTCTTCCTGTTGGTAAAAAGTCAATAGCAGAAAACATGACGTCATCATCAATGCAATACTGGTTCCTAGCCAAATGTTTTTTTTTCATGTTGGGGAACAGATGAGAGTTAAATCAGGAGAATAGGGAGGGTGATCAACCAGTTCAAAGCCACAGTCACGTAGAGCGGCCATTGAAACCAAAGACTTGTGTGCTGGGTCGTTGTCCTGATGAAACGAGACCACTTTCGTTAGTTTTCCTGGGTGTTTGGTTTTGCTAAACTTTCATAACTACCTCAACACACTGGCATAATATTCTCCAGTGATTGTGTGGCCCTTTGAAAGATAGTCAACAAACACAATGCTTTTTTGCATCACAAAAACACTGAGGTTCTCACCTTGATGACATTGCTTTGAAACAGATGAGGACGGGTGTTTCCATTGTATAGGCTGTCTTGTTGTCTCTAACTGAAAATGAGGAATCAACACTTATCCTGGGCTGGGAAACGTTCAAGGAAACCAGCTGGCTCTGCCTAAAAAATATCCGATTTTTCCGTGATGTGATCATCCTGGTACACTTTTGATCAGGTGTCAGAAGACGTGGCACCCACCGAGCATAAAACCTTCGTCATGCCAAGTTCATTGTTCAGAATGTTTTCAAGTCTCTCATAGGATATGCTAATATCATTGGCTATTTGATTTATAGTCAATCGCTTGTCATCCATCACCATGTAGTGAACACGATCTATATTTTCCTCTATGGTGGCAGCTGCAGGACGTCCAGATCTTGGGTCATCTTCAAGATGATCTTCCCCTCCTAAATCTAGCTGCCCACTTTTGCACTGTTGACAAAGCTGGGGCGTCACTTCCTAATATAGCAACCATGTTAGCATGAATATCTTTGGAGGGTAAACCCTTTTTCTGCAGGTACTTGCTAACACCATGATGCCAATTTTTGTCCATTTTCAAGGGAAGTCGTTACTAGTTACTTTTGAAGTCATCTTTGAACAGTCAGCTGTCAATTTAACTGGAAAGAAAGAATGCAGTTATCAATAAGATGAGTTCAAATTAATGCGTGCAAGATTTCACAGCTCTAGCACCACTCCTTCACAATCACCCTCGTAAGTAAATTAGATTTGGAGAGGGAAAGAAAGTAAGTAAAAATAGGAAAAGAAGCAGAGAGAGAGAGAGAGAGAGAGAGAGAGAGAGAGGGGAGAGAGAGAGAGGGCATTGTGAATTTATTTTATATATAATTTCGGTAGTCTTGTCAACTTTGATTTAAAAGAATTTAAATGCAATGTCAATCGCTATCTTCTCTCTTCTTAAATTTCTTTCTCTCATATTCTTTCATATTCAGTAATACCTTGCGTCTTAGTGGCCTTATTACCTTGGCTGCGGTGAAATGATTAAAAAAAAGTCCGTTACGTAAACGTTAGGCTCGTTGTTTGCTTTTCACCAAACAAGTAAAGCCGCAGTTACTGTTGTTACTTTCTCTCGCGTTATGTCCCAGCAACATACTGCTAATCGCTGTTGAAACTATTCTTTTCTTCCTTTGAACAAGTCTACCCCAACGTTTCATGGCAATTTGAAGTGATTCAGAATTATTGATCGCATTCTACTTTTATATGGAGCGATCATACTTTTAAGGACCATTTCTTAAGTGCTCAATATCGGATGTAGACCGTATGTAGATAAGTGTGAATATGTAATATATTTAAAGGTTAATTAAAGTATCTTCTGATCTTCGTTTTCCACAGAAATAAATTCAAGAAAGACAAATCTACAAGAAACTGACTCTTTAAAGGAGCGACTTCAAAACATAAGCTTTTTATCGTTACTTCCTCAATCCTCATTTTTGTATCAGTTGTCTTAATTTTCAGTAGTGCATTTATTTAGATTATGTAATGTCATGAATTCCAATAGAAACAAAGAAAGGAGTGCTCAACTGTTATGTTCACTATATGGCAGTCAATGCTGGACTGTTTCCTCACAGCTGAATATCTATCTATCTATCTATCTATCTATCTATCTATCTATCTATCTCAGTCCATATCTATCTAACTATATCAGTCTATTCATATCTATATATCTATCTATTTAACTCCATATCTATCTAACTATATCAGTCTATTCATATCTATCTATCTATCTATCTATCTATCTATCTATCTATCTATCTATCTATCTATCTATCTATCTATCTATCTCAGTCCATATCTATCTAACTATATCAGTCTATTCATATCTATATATCTAGCTATTTCACTCCATATCTATCTAACTATATCAGTCTATTCATATCTATCTATCTATCTATCTATCTATCTATCTATCTATCTATCTGTCCATATCTATCTAACTATATCAGTCTATTCATATCTATCTATCTATCTATCTATCTAAGTCCATATCGAACTATATCAGTCTATTCATATCTATCTATCTATCTATCTATCTATCTATCTATCTATCTATCTATCTATCTATCTATCTGTCCATATCTATCTAACTATATCAGTCTATTCATATCTATCTATCTATCTATCTATCTATCTATCTATCTATCTATCTATCTATCTATCTATCTATCTAAGTCCATATCTAACTATATCAGTCTATTCATATCTATCTATCTATCTATCTATCTATCTATCTATCTATCTATCTGTCCATATCTATCTAACTATATCAGTCTATTCATATCTATCTATCTATCTAAGTCCATATCTAACTATATCAGTCTATTCATATCTATCTATCTATCTATCTATCTATCTATCTATCTATCTATCTATCTATCTAAGTCCATATCTAACTATATCAGTCTATTCATATCTATCTATCTATCTATCTATCTATCTATCTATCTATCTATCTATCTGTCCATATCTATCTAACTATATCAGTCTATTCATATCTATCTATCTATCTATCTATCTATCTATCTATCTATCTATCTATCTATCACGGTCTATTCATATCTATCTATCTATATTGTATATTTAAGCAACTATTATATATTAATAGAAATTTGGTTTAAGGGCGTACAGAATAAATTTTCGTCCAAATTTCTTGTTTTTGAACAAAACGATAGCACTTCGCTTTCTTTCCCAAGAACCGATCGTGTCAGCGATTACAACTTGTAATCCAGTACAGCCTCTCGCATGTTAATTGGAGAGGAGATGGACAACACCAAGTAATTCCCTTACCCTGAAGGGCAGTAAATCAGCATGACCCCCAAAGATCTCATGGATCTCACAGAAACTAACAATTGAACAGATAGATGAAAACGCAATAGCAAATTAATTATGTACATTTATTTTCACAAATGGATTCGAATTTTCATAGCCTATTCCAGTATCGGTTTTCATATTAAACAATATTAGTTCTTGCAGATTTCTGTTATTATTTTAGAAAATACTTTTATTGGACAATTTGAAGGAAGTTTTGCATATCTATCTGAGAAATCAGGGAAATCTTGATTTAGAATTTAGAAACTATAGATTTCATTATTAATGATCTATTTATCTATAGATCAAATCGGTCTTTAGAAGTTATATTAGAGTACTTGTAAAATCAATCTTTAGCAATCATATTAGAATATTTGAAAAATCTGCATGCCTACATGATCTATCTATCTATCTATCTATCTATCTATCTATCTATCTATCTATCTATCTATCTATCTATCCCTCTGGTCTTTGTAAGAGAATATCCACATATGCATGTGTGAAATAGCGCATTGACATATACTCTGTTAACTTTTTCACTTCCATAACACATTCGGACGATAGATAACATATGTCGACCTTTTTCTGGTGTGCTATTGATAAAAAGTGGAAATGTTTGATATTAAAAACAGCCATTGATATTTAAAACTATCTTTAATACTTAAAACAACTTTAAGCTTTCGTCCAACACTAGATGTCTGTTAGATATTATGTACCGACTTTTGATCTATCTATCTATCTATCTATCTATCTATCTATCTATCTATCTATCTATCTATCTATCTAAGTCTATTCATATCTAAGTCTGTTCACATCTATCTATCTATCTATCTATCTATCTATCTATCTATCTATCTATCTTTCTATCTTTCTATCTATCTAAGTCTATTCATATCTAAGTCTATTCACATCTATCTATCTATCTATCTTTCTATCTGTCTAAGTCTATTCATATCTAAGTCTATTCACATCTATCTATCTATCTATCTATCTATCTATCTATCTATCTAAGTCTATTCATATCTAAGTCTATTCACATCTATCTATCTATCTATCTATCTATCTATCTATCTATCTATCTAAGTCTATTCATATCTAAGTCTATTCACATCTATCTATCTATCTATCTATCTTTCTATCTAAGTCTATTCATATCTAAGTCTATTCACATCTATCTATCTATCTATCTATCTATCTAAGTCTATTCATATCTAAGTCTATTCACATCTATCTATCTATCTATCTATCTATCTATCTATCTATCTATCTATCTATCTATCTATCTATCTATAACACAGTACTTAACCATATATAGCTTTCTATGTGTGTGTGTGTAATTTCACAAAGCGGAGATTTTATATTCTGATCCTGCCTAGCGGGGGTCTGACACAAGGCCAGTTTAATGTAGGGTGCTTATTCGCACGTATACAGACCAAGGACAAAAATTGCTCAGTTCCCGCGAGCACTATCAGGTTGACGTCGGTATTCTGCAACTCACACTCTTTTGGTGCGATGAGAAATGTGCTGCTATAAAACAGATACTACACTTTGATAATCCCCCAAAGGTTGTAATGTGTGCCCTTTGATTGCATTTACCCACCTCCTTACGAGGGTGACACGTGGTTGTTTTTAATGGGTGAGTGGAAATCAATATTAGGTAAATAACGCCGACATTTCTCACGAATACTAAGCTTGAGAATGAGCGGAAACGTGTCCGAAAGCTCTTGGCCACAAACGTTTGGACAATATTGGCAATCATTGAACACAAATATACACCCTCTTGTACTTAGAGAAGAAACGCTTACTAAAAATACCAAAAGCAATCATTGTATGCCCCTCCCCATTTTAAAATCAGCACTTATGAATGGAAAACGATTGCATAACGACGCCCGTATACAGTGGTGATCAAAAGAAATGAACCACCCAGGTAAAAAAAAAAAAAATTATATTAAGAAACTGTAATTATTTAACAACATACTTTTCGTGGCAGTGTTTGTGGTCATTTAGGACAGTAATGCAAGTTCCCGTATTCACGTGAACACAGATGCAAACCTGAAGGCATCATAATACTGGAAATTAGTAATGAAAAAATTATGAAACGATCAAGATACGTACACATGCAAATTTCAAAACACATGCAAATTCTATGACTGACATCCCTCAGATTAAGATACGCATGCAAATGTGAAAACGCATGCAAATTTCAAGATTGACACTGCACAGATTAAGATACACATGCAAATTTTAAAATGCATGCAAATTCAAAGATTAGCATCCCTCAGATTAAGATGCGCATGCAACTGTCAAAACACATGCAAATTCCAAGATTGGCATCCCTCAGGTTAAGATACACATGCAAATTTTAAAACGCGTGTAAATTCCAAGATTGAGATACCTTGAATTAAGATACACATGCAAATTTTAAAACGCGTGTAAATTCCAAGATTGAGATACCTTGAATTAAGATACACATGCAAATTTCAAACGCATGCAAATTCCAAGATTGACATCCCTCAGATTAAGGTACGCATGCATATTTCAAAGCGCATGCAAATTCAAAGATTAACACCCATTAGATTAAGATACGCATGCAAATTTCTAATGTTAAATGACCAAATTCAGAATGGTTAAAATCTGAGACCTTCAAGCTGTCTTAGTGCAGTTGATTTAATTTCCATAATGGGAAAAGTGAATTTGGAGTAGAGGATGAAAATTATCGAAATATCACAAAGAATGAATTAACGTGAAATCTCTAAGGAGCTTGGAATATCGACAAAAGCTGTTCAAGTTACCAAGAAGAAAAGTGCTGAATTTTGGAATCGTTTTGGATACGAAAAAGCTCGTAGACCTTTGAAATGAGACAAGATCAAAGAAAGTAAGTGATTTCATCAGTATCAAACCCCAAATTAATATCTCGTCAAGTGATAGATGAAAGGTGCGTCACTACTGAAGTATTAAGTCATACAGTGAGAAAGATACTACGTAATAGTAATCTAAATGGATGCATTGCCGCAAAATATACCATCTATACCCCCCCCCAAAAAAAAACAAAAAACAAAAAAAAACATCGAATAAGAGGCAAACACGGAGCAAGGGACATCTGCTATCAATTAAGGAAAACTGGACAAGAGTGATATATAGCAACGAAGTCAAAATAGAACTGAATTCTAATACAAGAGAATCTTTCCAAAGACCAGTTGGCACAAAAAAGAAATCCAAAATATACAACCAAGACAATAAAATTCAGTTTAATGATTTGGGGTTACAGCAATTACAATGATACAAGAAAGTTGATAAAAATCGATGGAACACTGAACAAAGAAAATATATTAGTTTGCAAAAATACCACCTATGACCAGATAGAGTAGAAGATGAAATATTCCAACATGGTTGATCGCCTTGCTATACAACGGGTATAATAAAGAAGTTTCACACTGATGAACACATTGCAGTTTTACAAGTTTGGCATACCCAAAGTTCTGACCTTAACATAATCAAGCCTATGTAGAAAAAGTTGAAAATTCGGGTGTATTATAGAAAGCCAAAGAATTTGCAAGAGCTTTGAATTTACTCTCAAGTGGAATGGTAGAATATTCCTGATTAAATAATTTTAAAGTTCTATTCTTTCATCCTATGTCAAGTACTTCGTGCTAATAGTAGACATACTAAATACTGATTATGATTTTTAAAGTACCTAAATATATTAATCAATTTATTTTGATCAATTTAGTTTTTCTCCCGACAATAAAAACATTTGATTATACTTTTTCTCTAGAGTTTCATATCTTTTGTATGCCTTATTTTCATGCCTGTATCTCGGCTCATACCGGGTCCATGTAATTGCGACATTTTCCATTACAATCTTGAATGACTACAGATAGTACTCTTGATTTGGTTTGTTTTGTTTTTTCTTTTTCATTTCCGGCATATGAACACCTTAATGTGTTATTTAATGCCGACAAGATTTTTAGGATAGGTTCGTATGAATAGAATATGTATTCTTTGTAAGAAATCAGTTTGTAGATCAGGTGAGGTATTTTGTGAAGAGAGTTTTTGTCGAGAGACAAATTTATTGCTGGTAATATTTCTTTTTTAAACGCAATGCTGGTAATATTTTTTCTTTCAAAAATGTATTGCTGGTAATATATTTTCTTTTTTCAAAAATATATTGGTGCTAATATATATTTAAAAAAAATATATTGCTAGTAATATTTTTTTATCAAAAATTTATTGCAGGTAATATATATATATATATATATATATATATATATATATATATATTGCTGGTAATTTTAAAAAATGTATTGCTGGTAATATATTTAAAAAAAAATGTATTGCTGGTGATTTTTTTTTCAAAAACGTATTGCTGGTAATATTTTTTCCAAAAATGTATTGCTGGTAATATTATATTTTTTCAAAAATGTCTTGCTGGTAATATATATATATATATATATATATATATATATATATATATATATATATATATATATATATATATATATATATATATATTCGAAAATGTGTTGCTGGTAATTCTTTTTCAAAAATGTATTTTTTAAAAATGTATTGATGGTATTTTTACTATAAAAATCTATTTTTATACTTTCATAGTGCTTTGACCCCAGTTTGGGGGTTAACTATTTGCCCATATCTAGGATCCCGGGTCAGGGTGCACCTGGGAACAACAGCAATTAAGTGGTGGTTCCACGCTCATCAAAACCTCTCGATCAGATGCCTTGCTGCTGGATGTAGTTTATCGTCATACCCAGGACGATAGAACTCTTGAAAATGAATTGTCGGATAGCTTGAGCCGGTTTTTAGCCAATAACTAGTCATTGTAGTGTAATACGGTTAATTTTAAAATAGAAATCCAGTTCCTATCAAGTCACGGATTTTTGCCATGCGAGCAAAGAATTGGAGATACCCAAATCAAATAAGTCCGAAAATTTAAATACCTGGGATGTGTTTTAAAACAAGACAGAAAAGATGACACTAAAATCTGAAAGCGTTTCGGAATATCTTCATTAGAAACAATGAAAACAGTGCTAAGCTGCTATGTAATATAAGTCCTTCTATATGCCAGTGAATGTTGAACAATTCCTTTACAGATGAAGCGGAGACATGAGGCAACAGAGATGTGGTTCTACAGAAGGATGCTGAGTATACTATGGACTAAACAAGTGAGTAACGAGGACGTTTTAAGGATAATGGAAACAAAAATACGCTTATAATTCGAATAAAAAACAAACAGAAACAGCTGAAAATTCTAGGACACATAATGAGGAAAATGTACTTGGTGAATTTGACACTTAAAGAGCACAGTGAAGTTAAGAGGGACAGAGAGAAACAGCGAGTAACATGTTTAATGAGCTTGTGTAAACAGATGACAGAACAAGGACAGGGAGAAATAGTGAAAAGGCAAATGTTGGTGAAAACTACAAAAGATAGGAAGTTGTGGAGAACAATTATCACCCACGCCCTAAAGCGACATAGCACATTGAAGAAGAAGAAGAAAAAGAATGATTAATTGATGATATAGATAGTTGAAGGTATCAGTGTTGATGACGGTGGTGGCGTCGTTGTGGCACTAAGACGCGTCGGACGATATGGCGAATAATTAGGACAGGAGTTGCAATTTCGTGCAAAGTCTTCAGGGCGTAAATATATTTGACGGAATGGATGGTGTAGTCAGTGAAGCGAGAAAGAATGTTGTTCATCACACACCCAGAGATGAATGTCCTTATTGATCAGAATTTAGGAAAGTCGAAAGAAAGACATATGTGAGGGAGAAGAAGACAAATGGCTAGAAAGCGGACCCTTGAAAGAAAATCCAAATAATTAAATATTGTGACCTAGTAAATGTGTTACAGATATATCATATATTAAACAGCAACTACACCAAAAGAGTATTACACGACTAGTGAGTGTGTGTTGGTTGACCCAGCATTCAATCTATTCGACTGTTGATATTTACCAGCCTCCCCAAGAGGTAGGATGTGGCACAAGACCGAGTATACCGTGGGTTCTCCGAGCCCGTATGCTCGGCTAAAAATATTCTCTTAGAACCAGCATAAACGGGTTCAGGATCTGTCTAAATTTTAAATTTAAAATATTGATCGGTGTAAAAGCGTTAGGCCGGTCTATCATTAGTAATAGGGGGGAGTGAGATTGTAAACATAAATGAAGAGAGTTTCTCGTTCCGTTGATGAAGGACACAGGCGTGTCGGAAAATTCCGAAAACGCCCGATTGTTCGCCTACTGGCGCACATTTCCTTGGCGATTTTCCCCATGCTTTTGCTTGGATTTTCCTTGACAACCTTCGTCAGGAACTCGGATGTCCTGAAGGTGACTGAGCGTTTCTTGCGAGTCTTGCATTCTGGCCTGAAACTCATCTTGTCGTCTGAGTGCCCTTATGCCTTTACAGGCTCGTAGACCATGGTGTTAGGATATTTAGAGCATTCAATGTTTTCCTTGACTTTGTGGCTGGTGCGAAGGCTTTCCTCAACAGCAACTCGACTGAAGACATGTCGATTACTAAGCACCTCAAGCGTCAATAACCAGACAACTACGGAGGTGCAGTACTGCTCTCGAAACTTCGGTACGCAGTGACGTCACGGCTCACTTGCGACTTAAAAATTCCGGATTTATTTGCACCACACACACACACACACACACAATATATATATATATATATATATATATATATATATATATATATATATATCTGTAAAAAGACAATATGAATAAAAACGAAAAAATATTTTCTTTACCAATGCGTTTCGTCCTCTGATGGACTTTATTAATATAAATTTATATTTACATTGATAAAGTCTGTAATAGGACGAAACGCGTTGGCAAAGAAAAATTTTCTCTTTGACTTTATATATATATATACATTATGAAATGACAAAGTCCGACAATTATTTAAAGACATTTTTATTTTTAACATTCTTTTTATAGATACAAGTATTTAAGTAAATGCTCTGTTTTTTATTATTATAATAAACAGTATTAAATGAGCAGTTATGAATGTACGTGAAAGATTCATGGAAGATTGAAGTTTATAAGCAGTAAATTCGACCTTGCCAACCGAACGATCCTTAGTGGCCGAATCGATTAAAAAGGCACGTCAGGCTATATGACGGTTCCGTATAGGATACAGGTTCGAATCCTGTCGGAGGACGAATATTTTCTATGAAAATTTCTCGGACATTCGGGCGGTAAATGTTATTTAATACTGTTTATTATAAAAAAACAGAGCATTTACTTAAATACTTGTATCTATAAAAAGAATGTTAAACATAAAAATGTCTTTAAATATATATATATATATATATATATATATATATATATATATATATACCTATATATATTCAGAGAGAGAGAGAGAGAGAGAGAGAGAAAGATGAGGAATGCAAGAAATTATTAGGATATATTTCCTTAGGAAAACGTAAGTAACACTTATTTAGAGATATGCATATAGAGAACTGGGTTGCGATGGTTCAGATGAGGAGAAAGTGCGAGAAAAGTGAGAGATATTGAGGAAGTAAGAAGGGCATACCCCCACGCACCAAAGAATTATATAAAAAGTTTGGTTAAATGGTTGAAAAATAACCCCACGGCTGTCTAATTGCCTAATTATTGTGTATAAGCCTCGCTTTTTAAAAAAAAAATATTTCTCCCCATTATAAAATTATATTATGAATTATATAATATAAATTATAAAAGTACGCACATATTTTATGGTTTTGCTTTAAGGAGGGATAAATAGAAACATCTACAAAAATTGAACGTAATTCTTTTTCCTTTAAAAAGACAAAAATAAAACGCTTCGAATAATTATAAACACGTGCGGTAATTATTCTTCCTATTTTCTCGTAGCAGAAGATAATTTTAACATGCGCAAAGAAACGTACAAGTAAAACATCCTTACTCCGCTGACGCAACGTGTCAAAATTTTGCAATATGGACGCTAACTCCACATGAAATTATTTATTTTCCAAAGGTAGATAATTAAAGAAGTATGGCTGCAGAGTCATCCATTAATAACCCCAAAAAATGAAAGTATTAAGAAAAAAAAATGCAAGTCGAATATGTCAGATTGACTAAGGAAAGCAGCATGACTGAAGGTATGTCTGTTGAATGTTTCAAGCCTTAAAATCCGAGAGCCTAGGTTGTCTCTCCACATTGGGGCCTTCATAAATTTCCAGAATAGGAAATACGGAAAAAGTACTTGAGGTTATTTGAAGAATTTTCAGGGGAAAAATGAGAAAAATAATTTACTTAACTGTCTACCTACCTACCTACACTCACTCACTCACTCACTCACTCACTCACTCTCTATCTATCTATCTATCTATCTATCTATCTATCTATCTATCTATCTATCTCAGTCTGTTCATATCTATCTATCTATCTATCTATCTATCTATCTATCTATCTATCTATCTCAGTCTGTTCATATCTATCTATCTATCTATCTATCTATCTATCTATCTATCTATCTATCTATCTATCTATCTATCTATCTCAGTCTGTTCATATCTATCTATCTATCTATCTATCTATCTATCTATCTATCTATCTATCTATCTATCTTGTTTTTCATACCTTTGCCAGAGTATCTGAAACGACAGCGACACACTTTATTCAGCACCATTTCCACAGATGGAAGCCTTCCTGGAAAAACCTTTTTGGGACTAGCGACGGGCTGCCTCGTGGCATTCTCTTGGATTTCATCGATATCTTGAAATCTTGTTTCTTTCAAGTGGGATTTGATTTTTGAAGAGGAAAAAAAGTCTCAAGAGGCGATATCTGTGGAATACGGTGGCTGTCGGATCTGGGGAATGTTGTTATTGTCCAAAAACTGCTGCACAAGCCATGGTAACTATGTAGAACCTCTGTGGCGTTGTGAGACGACCACACTCTACACTCCTTTCAAACACTGTTATAAGCAACGTAGTAATCGTGAACCTTATAGGTTAGTGTGTATGAGCGATCGAATTCAAGGTCAGTCTGTGTCACGTGGCTTCACTCTACATTTTAGTTTTGTTACCCTACCAAGAGTCCCGATACTTTTTGATCATACCTTATATATATATATATATATATATATATATATATATATATATATATATATATATATATATATGAATGATAAAGACTATAGTTTTAAGGCATGCTATATTCATCGGTAAATATCAAGGATAGAGTGTAAATATAAAAGTGGACAGCGAGGTCAACATTCTGTTTCATGCTTTATGACAATCTTCAGGCCATGTGTATTGTGTTTTGGCTCGACTGTTTATATACGCTGGTCAATGTTGGATTATGGGTAGTGTTGTAGCATACCTACGGACGATAATGGGTTTGTCCCCATTTACATAAATACAGTAGTAAATACCGTATGTGGGTCTGCAGTTGGAAATCCGTCTCCAGCTGTGCTGGTAAAACTCTCTGCCTCCGAAAAATTGTTAATCCTCATACGATTATTCGTGGTTATGTTATAATGTTGTTTGTTAACATTTTATTCATTATTTATTATTGATTACTTAATTATTTGTTGTTAACCATTATTATTATGATTACATTTACTTGTGTTTATTTTGTGATGTCAACGAACACTTCAGTATCTGCCTATATTTCTGAGATGAGGTATTATGTACATTATTTACATTATTCGGACTATTGTCCTCACCTATGTCGCCATATTTATTACAACGTTTTGGCCTTCTTCAGGTAGTTGGAATGTCGAACTGAACCCTTTATTTCACTCACTGGGGTAGACTGTTCTAGTTCCACGTGCCATGTTTAATGGATGTCAGTTATCAGTTATCTCCTGTTAATTCTCCTCCGAAAGTTCTCCACTGCCTTAACTGGGTATTGAACTCACACTCTTTGGGTCCTGTCACTGGATCACCCCAGTGAGCGAAATAAAGGGTTCAGTTCGACATTCCAACAACCTGAAGAAGGCCGGAGCGTACAACAGCCGAAACGTTGCAATAAATATGGCGACAAACATGAGGACAATAGTCCGAATAATGTAAATAATCAACGAACACTTGTTGCCACTTTTGTAATGTCAACAAATACTCGTTGTCATTTTCGTAATGCTCTTTGTAGTAGAGACTTTGTAATCGCAGATTCAACTATAGTAACGCCGTTGAACAATACTGGTGTCAGACGCCTTCGAATATCACTCGTACTAATACTACTTGCTCGATAATACTCTCTCGAATAGTAACCACCGTATAGGGATCAGTATAGAGAAATAGTATAGAGAAATAATGATCCGTATAGTAATAGAGGATAGCAGAGAAAAAGTCATCGATTAGACGCCACGCTAATTCCCATATATATATTTCCTCTATGGTCACGTGATGTACTTAATTCAGAATGGGATCGCCTGTGTTTGCTCTCTGGCGATCTATGTTCAAACTCCAGTGTCGGCAGCGACACTTTATTCCTACATAACAGTTTAAATGTGCATTCGTAGTTAGTAAGTTTGTTTAATATTTATTTAAATTATTTATTTAATTATTAAATATTTTTTCGGGGGTTGGCTATCTTATTTTTTCATTGGCTTTGTCTAAATTAAATTAATTAATTAATAAACAAATTAAGAAATTTTCATCTATGTTCATCGAGTGTCAAATTTCCTAAGCCCTCTTTTCTCCTAATGGGCCCATGAAATTTCAGCTGCCTTAAGTATAAGTGCCATTTTTGTTTCCATTTTCCCTAAAACGTTGCTCGTTTTCTCAGTATCCTTCCGTAGAGCTACATTTCCGCTGCCTCAAGTCTCGATGTGAGGAGATTGTATAGTATTAACTGCCATATAGGAGGACCGATATTACGTAACAGTCCAGTACTCTTTTCTTTGTTTCTAACGAAATTTTACTGTTTATTAATACTTTGCTTAGTTTCTGGAAGGCATCTTTTGCTATTACAAATGTACCTTCGGATTTCGGTAACGCATTTTCCGTCTTATGTTCAGACACTTCCAATATATAAAAAGTTTTGTACCTGCTTGACTTTATTGACGCTAATTCATAATTCGCATCGTTCCTTTTGCTTATAAGCCAACATTTTTTTTACAGTTGATGTTTAGTCCTTTCTTCTTGCTTCCCTTTACTTGGCCTCTTCCTCTTGCTTACAACCCTACATCCTGTCTTCTTACAATTGATGCTTAGTCCTTTCCTCTCGCCTTTTTTTACTACCTTCTGTAGGAGTTTCCTTTGTGTGTTTGTTACCAATATTTTGTCACTCAAAAATCTTATTTAGTTAAGATTGTGGCCGCCAATAATGAGATTTGATAGGATTTCTAATTCTCTCAGGATCACTTCACTATCAAGATTGAAAAAATCATGTGAGAAGACACATCCTTGTCTTATGCCCCTTTCTATTTTCATGTATTTACTGAATAAATTTTTTATCCGTATGCAGGCCGTTTTCTCTAAGTATAAATTTTGGATAATTGTAATATCTTTCCCAATAAATCAGTCAGTCCAGACATTTCTTTGTGATGTATTTTACCAAACGCTTTTGCAAATGTATAAAATGTATATATCCTTTTTACAGATCGTGACAGCTATTAGGAAGACGTGATTAAATATACGTTAATGTTTAAAAAAATTATTCAGTATTATTATTGTTTAGATAATAAGCATTATAACATAACACAAATAGCCATATTGTGGAAAAAGAAATTTTCGACAATATACAGATTTTTTTATGTATTTATAGTTATTTTTTAAACTTTTATCAAAAACGACATTCTTGTACATGTAGTTATGGATAATATACATTAATTACTATTTAAAAAAAATTAATAATTACTTTGCTCAGTTGTTGACATTAATAGCTATCTGCTGATGTAATAAAATTATGGAATAATGCAATAATAAAAATTTAAATTTCATCTCGCTTATAGGTGTTGCTGTACATTTGTTTAAAAAAAACAGGATTCTTCGCGTCAGCATTTTTTATCGTTTTATGGAAAATTGAAAAATAGTTCAAATGTGAAAACCGTATTCTATTTATGGCTACTAACCACTAGTGTAATTTCATTCGAGTGATATTAGAAAATACGAACCCCAAAATATCCCTGCTTACAAGCAATCCAGTTGCTAATCGTTTCGTCCTGTCACCGGGAGCTGAACGACATGAAGAAAGGGGGACGTGATTAACTTTCTACACCAGTGGTTCCAGGCATTTTTACGATTACGGAATTCCTAAAATATTTTTCTTCTATTGAGATACCTTCAGATTATGTAAATATACTCTCTCTCTCTCTATCTATCTATCTATCTATCTATCTATCTATCTATCTATCTATCTATCTATCTATCTATCTAAATGAATAGTGAGAAAGAGAAAGAGAAAGAGAAAAGAGAGCTTCCATAATCTAACACTAACCCAACACTGAATATCAATTGAAGTTACACTTATTTATCTAAACTCACAATGAGAATGAAAATAAAATTTATTTTCAGTTCGACAATTATATCAATTGTCTTTTGGCCTAATTCTTGAGGTTTTGGCGTTAATTACTGACAAAGTCATTTAAGTTCACTCACTGGATAGACAGTAAGCGATCTTTTGCTCTAATATTTAACAGGCTTGAAAAAGCTTGACAATAATGAATTTGTAAGCTTTTATAAGACGTAAATATGAAGTACAGTGTAACCTGGATATAAGAGACCAGGATATAAGAGAAACCCGGATATAAGATATATTTCCTCTGGTCCGAAATTAGAGCCATACTTACCTAAACAAATGTAGATCAAACCCGGATATAAGAGAAAACCGGATATAAGAGAAACTTGGATATAAGAGAAACTCGGATATAAGATACTTCTTCTCCGGTTGCGACAACTCTCTTATATTCGGGTTACACTGTACTATTAATATTATCAAAAATATTTTACAAATTTCGTTTCTTTATTCATTTGCGGATTTCTTAAGAAGGTTCGCGAACGTTCAAGACGCCGGAGAACCTGAAATGATAACCAATACCTCGCAGACTTTCCTTCCCAGTTAAAATACCAAAAATTATACTTGCTCATTATCCGGTGCAAACTGGTTACTTCGATGTGGTGTAATGGTTAGCCTACTTGTCACGCGAGATCAATTTACGTCTGAGCAGTGAGTTCGATCCTCAGTGAGTGCTCCATATTTTCGGCCTTGTGCTACACTTAGAAAACCATCATTATCAGTTGTCCTTTGACGATCTCCATCAATCTGTTACATTGGATACAGACTTATACTTTTCGGGTCCTTCCCATCGTTTCAAAGATTTAGGCAATTACTGAGATCCTAAGCATATAAGCGAGACTGTTTAAAAAAAAAATTCACCTCGAGCAAGGCGATAAAGCTACTAAAATGCACTGAATGTGAAAGTATCCGAGGAAAAAATTACTTGCCAGAATGAAGCTTAAAGCCAACAAATGGATTAAAATATTAAAAAAATAAAATATCACAGTTTAATTAACAAGGTTGTATTGACAATTTACTTAAAAAAAGCACATTTCGTATTCGCCTGTTTGATAAGAATGAGTTTTCAGGTGTATATTTGGATTAGAAAGTATTTTTGTGATGTAATCTCGTAAGCCATCTTTGAGTTGTGGGTCACTCAATACAAGACTCACGAGCCACTCAAGGTAGAGGATTACTGACCGGATCAGTTTTATGAACGTAATAATTATAGATTACTAGATTTTTTGCAACACGAGTCATCGTGTTGGAATCCTCACAATATTTAGTATTTTTGAAGTTATTGCTAACATTTTTGTCGAGATGTGCAAACTTTACGTTTCGTTCAATTTCGCAAGCCAATCGTTTTTTTTTTTAATTTTCATTAATTTCTTCTTTTTAGATTGAAAATTTATTGTCGCAAAAACAGCTTAAAAAAAGGCTACTCACCTTAATAAAAACCAACTTTAATTTTTACCCCCTAACCTGTTTGTACTTCTACCGAAAAGTTGGTTTCAATCGGTCAATGTGTTGCTATTTTAGAGGGTGTGAGGGATGGATGGACGGACAGATTAATGGATGGATTGACGGACAGATTAACGGAAGTCACAGAATTTTATATATAGATGATGATATGTAGAATATATAATGGTTGACACTGGATTTGAAGAGAGTAAGGTTGTAGTGGTCGGGGAACCATCCTCTCGGGAGTATGTCCCACAGATTGGCGGCTGTAGAGAAGAATTTGTCCGAAAGGAAATCCTTTATAGCAATGGAATACGAAGGGAATGTGAATGCTTCTCCTCCACCGTATTTATGGCATGACAGGTCTTAGCTGTAAAGGTCTGAACTGGTAGTACCAGGGAATGTAGCCCGTCAGAACATTTTCCATGGAAATAGCGGTAGACTAGCTAGGTGTGTGACGTTTCGTCAATATTCAGTATTCATTTGAATTTGATTATCATCATTCACTACATTATTTTGTCTTTGCATCAAACTTGGTTTGGTTTAGTATCTATTCTTCTGTAAATATGAGACGCCATTCTATATGCAATTGTAATTTATAAGTTTTACCTTGAGTTTGATGGCTTTTAAAGATGTAACTCTGAAATCAGACTACTGTAGGGACATAAATAAAAATAAATTATAAAATAATAATAATAATAATGTATATTATAAATAAAATAAAACAAAACAATAATATTTAAAATAAATAAAATAAAATATAAAAATAATAAAAATACTTCCAGCATGCAACAAAAACTGTTCCTGTCGGAAACATTCTGCCCAAAGATGTTAAATTCAATCTCTTGACCACGAATCTTGGTACGGGCAACACGTTTCCAACTTCTCTCCGTAATATGGCGTGTAATAATACGAAGTGACTTCTTTGTCTCATTACATGTGCAATGAAGAAAATGTTATCTAAAACACATACACACCAATACAAACAAGAATTGTATGAAATTAACATAAACTTACCATGTTTTCCTGTTATTTCTGTACGTTCTATTCCTTGTCAAGTATGTTTTTATCTCCGTGAACACAAAGCTAATTTATTTCTGCTTTGATGCGAGTGACCCACACCATTTTGGTGACCACCGACGTGTACAAAAACATATTACCACCCACACTACTTAAAATGAATCTTATGGGTCATGAAAATGAATCTTATGGTATCAAAAGATACATAGAACGTAGGGAATAACTGGAAAAGTTAATTCAGTTTTATTAAATATATATATGCGGCACTCTCCCGTCGTTTTTTTCGACGTATGAGGGTCAAGCTACTCAGTTCCTACAAACCGACATGCCAAACACTTCCACAGATGATTTAATTATAGTGGTGAAGGTTTTGCGCAGAACCAACTACACTTCTTGAAGAGCCGAATACAGAAACCTGGTGCACCACGTGTCACAAGGTCACCAAACGACCCACCGCAGGTTCTGAATTCAGAGTTGTCCTTCTCCTAGACCATTTGCCATCCAAGGCTATAGAACCCAGTCTGTTCTGTTATTTAACCATAGTGGAGGGAGAAAAAATAGGATTCATACCTTTCCCAAAGGTATTAGCACGTAAGTGGATGTAATTGATTCCTCAACCCGAGCCGCTATCCATTACTCTTGCGTGTGTGCGTATATATATATATATATATATATATATATATATATATATATATATATATATATATATATATTCAACTTTTCGACATTAAATTTATTGAACAATATTTTAACCGCTTTGTTCCACTATCTTCTGCCATTCTTCAGGTAACTTAATGATTCTATTCTTTCATGAAACTTTTATCTTTATCAGCAAAGATATGCTCTGGGTTTTACTTGCAATCATTCAATAATTCTTTTCTTTTGGGAGAAATGGTAATTCTAAAGTGTAATGTCTGGGGAAAATACCGCGGAGGATGGAAAACTTCTCAGTCAAACTGAAGCCATTCCTGTCTGATCACAAACGAAACCAAACCGGTCAGTCTAGCTGATGGAATATTGCTCCTTTTCTTTTAACTGATTTTAAACATACATTTTTCGTTCACTGCTACATTCATTTAGTCTAACTGGGTTGTAGTACTTAATTGAATTAATTATTTCGTTTCCCGGAAGAGACACACAGAAGATGACCTTATTTCAGTCTCATCATATTCATCATATTCATTTCAGTCTCATCATAATTCAGTCTCATCATATTCATCATATTCATTTCAGTCCCATCATATTTCAGTTCTCATCATATTCATCATATTCATTTCAGTCTCATCATAATTCAGTCTCATCATATTTTAGTCTTATCATATTTCAGTCTCATCATATTTAAGTCACATCATATTCATCATATTCATTTCAGTCTAATCATATTTCAGTCTCATCATATTTCAGTCTCATCATATTTATCTTATTCATTTCAGTCCCATCATATTTCAGTCTCATCATATTCATCATATTCATTTCAGTCCCATCATATTTCAGTTCTCATCATATTCATCATATTCATTTCAGTCTCATCATATTTCAGTCTCATCATATTCATCATATACCCTGCATCGCCTTATTTGGATGAAGTCCGCCATTTGATATAATTGTTGGCTGTTCATTTTACTTGCCACGCGATGACTTGCATTTTACGCTGATATAAAATATCCACTTTTTTTAGCTTGGGCCATTTCGATTAAAAACTGAAGGCTTTTGTTGAATTTAAGTGTCGAATTGTACGTAGAAATACAGCCCAAGAGGTTTTTAAGCTAAAATGATGTGGAAGTTACACATCATATTGACTAACATAACCATATTGTGCATCAACTTATTAAATATAATGAAGCTGGTAAAATGGTTTTCAGCACATGATTTGGATACTTCTGTATGCTAGCTATCTTCCATGTTGTATGGCCGACGTCGCTCTTTCTTTGGAGGGTTTTTGTTTTTAATTCAAATTGAGCTGACAAAGCAGATTCTCTTTTACCGATCGAACGCAGGAGTTCTCTTCCTATACGCGGCTTTGGCGATGATTTTCGATATGGGATATCGGCAGTTGCCCATGTAGCACTTTTCACCCTTTCCGCGCAAGTAATGTCCTATATCCGTTAAAAGGTGATCGTTCCTTATTGTTTAACAGAAGACTTTTGAATACACTCCTTACTTGCGTAACATTGATTGTCCTCAAGTAACGTGCTGCTTTGATCTTTGTCAACCTAACAATTTTTGTCCTATCAGGGAACATCGTTCGTCGAGAAAACACGGAGCTTTGCATATCATTTAAAATAAATTTGATCCTTCAAAATACGTTTGATCATTCAAAATACGTTTGACCATTCAAAATACCTTCTCCATAGACTTCATAAATTATTTTTTTGTTTTCCTAAGCAACATTTGCATTTATGAAAAACAGAATTCTTTTCTTGAATAAGAAAACATAAATATTTTTTTCTATATGAACAAAAATGTCTTTATTTAAATCAGTTACAACTTTCACTAATCAATTTTAAAAAGGGGAGCATGAATCTTTAATTTGCTATCTCTACACTCTATTCCTTAAGGGATGGATTCTCAGCCAATGGGGAATTTCTCCCAGGGGGTGTTTCAGGGGAGAATCTTTTACTTTTCTTGTTTTTTATTTACAGATTTTTTTTACTGAATTACAGTACCCTAGCATTCTAGTGAACTGTTATATAACGTACCTATGAACACTAACGGGCATGTCACAATCCTCATAAATACGTTGGACATTATTGTAAGTGTGTGGGGGGTAATATGCTGTCTAAGTAGTCCACCACTAGCAGTCGTTTACCTACTTCACGCCGCTGGCGAGTATTGTATTTTGTTGATGTTATAAAGATTACCATTTCATTTCCAATCTCCGTTTTGGTTATTTCTCATTCAGTAACCCTTCCTAGGTTGCAACACTATGAAAAGGCATTGGAATGTGATCCAACACTATGTAACACTATGAAAAAGCATTGGGAAGTGATTTTACGATGAAAATGCATTGGGAAGTGATTTTACGATGAAAATGCATTGGGAAGTGATTTTACGATGAAAATGCATTGTAAAGTGATTTTACTATAAAAAATTCATTGAAAAATGATTTTATTGTGTTTTATATACCGTACCCATTAACACTAATGGGTATGTCCCAATCCTCATAAATACGTTGTCTAAGTAGTCCACAACTAGCAGTGGTTTACCTAACACACGACGCTGGCGAGTATTGTATTTTGTTGATGTTATAAAGATTACCATTTCATTTCCAAACTCCGTTTTGGTTATTCCTCATTCAGTAACCCTTACTAGATTACAGCATGAACATTTTTGTTTATTGAAGTATGCTTCAGTTTATTCATTTAATAATTAGTTAGGAATTAAAACTAATTACTGTACATGTATTCAAATTTAAAAAGTCATCAACATTTTCTATTGCTATTAAATTTGTAAAACTCTTTTATAAAAATAATCCATGTAAATGTATATGTTCTAATATGAGGAGGCACGGATTAGCGGCTCGGATTAAGGAATCGGAGAGCCGAGTTCGAATTCCACTCGAATCCATTGCATTCACTTACGTGCTAATACCCTTAAGAACGGTATGAATCATAATTCTTCTCTCCCCAGCTATGGGTTCTATAGCCTTGGATGGCTACTGGTCTACCACAGAAAGAAATGGAAACCTACGACGGGTAAAAATCTGCCTCGTCAGTCATGTATCGAAAGATACATGATCGCCTACGTGTGTATCACGCATGGCACACAACTGACTAATATGGAAAATTTTTAAAAAAATTCATTAATATATGCATATCATTTGGACCTTTTGAGTCGGAGGAAAGTCTTGGAAAGGCGTAGAATGACATTCTGACTGCTGGTGAAGAGTCCGTTGGGCGAAAAAGTGTGAAAACCATTGACTTTAGGTATATAAAATTCCACGCCTTTTCTTTCTTCAGAGAAATTAGATTCGTTATAGAATTTTATGTGAGTTAAATATGCGGAGCTTAGTCTGGTATAAGTTAACCAGTGTAGGTTAGTATTATTGTTGGGCACCAAGTGAACTACTGTAGTGTAGTAATAATAGACTGCGAGAATATCTTGGTAACCACTACTCTACAGCGAGGTACTTAAAGTATCTGCTAAGCTCAATTTAGTTTTTTAGCTTGGTATTACAGCCATATCACGTTGAAAAACCGGATCTCGTCAGATTACCGAAGTTAAGCAACGTGGATCCTGGTCAGTACCTAGACGAGTGACTGCTTGTGAATGCCAGGGGCTGCAAGGTTGGATGTGCGGGGGGTGGGACAGATAACGGCTCGGAATGGAAAACTGGAGAGCCGAGTTCGAATTCTAGTCAAGTTCGTTACATTCACTTAGCGCAAGTAACCTTGGGAAAGGCATGAACCCATCTCTTCTCCCTGCAGTTATGGTTTACATATCAAGACAGACTGGGTCCTATAGACTTGGTTAGTAACCAGTCTAACACTAGAAGTAAGTGTAGTTTATTGCAGGGATTCTTCTGGCAAGTCAATCGTGAATCGAAAAGAGACATGGTCGCCCAAGCGTACATTACGCATGGCACTTAAGGAAATTTGGTATTAAATCCAAAGTGTAGCGCAACCAATTAAATTAATAATCTGCAAGATAGTCTATACTCCACAGCAAGACAGTTAAACCTGGCTTAACCGCTATTTCATCGTGAGACACAGTGAGTGCATTTTATCAATGAAGACGAAATAATTCACTTGAAAGAAGCATTTTTACGCAGCAATTCCTGATATACGTTTTAGTTTTTGTAGACGGCGCATAATTCAATGTTTATGTGACACTGAAGTCATTCAATCTTAATTTATACATACAACTCCCTAACGCGCGTGTTTTAAAGACGCGTCGCATTAGTTTCACTAGAAAAACAATACGATAACAACAGCAAATAAATAAATAAATAACAGAAAATAAAAACAAGCTCCTCAGTCATCTCTCCAACAAATTTTATTTTAATATAAGTTGCGTAAATATACAAGAAGGTGCAGAATTGAGAGATTCAACATGGTATATCGATTACAGGATAATTTGATTTGTAAGATGTTTGCTGCTTGTCCAAATGTATTTTAATACGTGTCATTTTTAAAATAATTTTTTAAAATCATATCCTCCGATGCAAGTCAGTAAAGCCACTAAGACACAAGGGAGGTGGGGTGGTACTGAGTGTAAAAGAATAAGATAAAAAGAGAAACATTATTAAGGAAGAAGAACAAGAGTAATCGGGAAAACAGTAGATAACGATTGACATTGCATTTAAATTTTTGAAGGTCAAAGTTCATTGGAAAGCATGAAACCGGAAGAGATTTCCACAAGCGAGAAGTGCGAAATAAGAAACTGTTAACATAGAATTTACGGTTACATCAAGCTAACTCAACTGTAAATTGATGAGACCCTTTCGCCAATCTATTACTTAAATTCATAAAGTCTAGAGGTACCATATCAAAGTGTTCATCGGGACGATTACCATGAAATATTTCTAGAAAAGGCATAGGAAAACTACGTTACGGCTGTGACTGAAAGTAACTGAAGTCGAGATGCCAGGTCAGGACCAATAATATTGCTGATTCTTCTTTGGATTTTATCAAGACTTTCTAGATAAAAAACAGAAAAACCATATATGAGAGTAATATTCAACGTATGGTAGACTCATAAATATGTAAGATAGATTCAAACGAGAAAAATTTCTCTAGCACGACACACTGAGCAAACTTTTTCCAGCAGCAGACCTAGAAAGGGATTTTTTAATACGAATAATAGAATATTCTACTCCAGTTTAATTTTTTATTTTTATAAATATATTATAAAAACATGACTTCCATGTAAGTTTTACTAAGAATATCATTTGCAAACCCATGTGTATATTTAAAGTGTCATAACACATCTCTGTTATCTTCACGATTTTATATAAGATAAGACCGAGAAGAACAGAATTATTTAAGGCTGTAGAGTGTGGGGTGATTTTGCAAGTGGAGAGCGATATATTTCATCAACATTTCGTAATAATATTGGTTGTTATGCCACACTATTATCTCTATTATATTTCTGCTTGCCACTCCTTTCGTCAGTTCGTAAGCTCCTTAGTTCGCACGACCATTACGCCATGCCAATATCTCAAAAAGAATAGACTCAACCGTTTTGACTGCGTATCATGTATCAGAGACGCTACTTGGTTTCATTGAGAAAATGAAAGAAACAAGGGAAGACAGATGTGTTCAACGCCTGTTTCAGTGAAATCGAAAAAGTCTTCAATTTCAAATCTTTTCATTTGTACACCCTTACTTATAAATAAATTTATTAATAAAAATGTTTGCAAGATAACAATATTTTCGGCCAGTTTATATAATCATCAGATGGAGTGTAACGGTTCCAAATAGAGAATCAATCGTTTCGAGTTCTAACCAAGGCTGTTTATATTCAATTTGCATTGATGCCCTTGGAAAAGGCAATAGCTGCTTCCCTCTAAATTCTGTCATATTGAAAAGCACGTTTTGCCATTTGAATGCCACATTGTTTAGATAGCAATAGGAGCATTTAGCTTAAACCAACTTCATTCAAAACTATCAATTTCCATTGTATTGTGACAACTGTTATATCAGCGTTCTTTTAAAAATTGTCAGACATTTTTGTTTGTTAATTCTAACTTTGCAGAATTAAGTAAATAAGCCAAGTCTTCAGCATAATATGTATTTTAAAGAAACCTAAACTCCAGAAAACAAAAACAAAAATGCGACTCAAAGACCAAAAAAGATTTATGCAGTTTATGGAGAAGGCACTGTGATCAATCGAATGTGTCAAAAGTGGTTTGCGAAGTCTTGTGCTGGATGTTTCTTGCCAAAATAGTGAAGAGAATTCATGAAAAATTGAACTTAATATAGTAGCAATTATCTTCAGAACTATCTTGCTAGTGCCTATTTCGTAGCAATCATGTTTAATGGTTGTTTCAATGCTCATTTGATTGGTGCGTTCAAAGAAACGATTGTTGGTGACTCTGTCCTCACATCTGACGCTTAGGATTGACCGCAACTTTGATCGATAGAATCATTCAAGCCTTTATATTTTTGCATTAAACACAACACAACAACGAAATCAATATGTATTAGGAAATAATATATATATATATATATATATATATATATATATATATATATATATATATATATATATATATATATATATATATAATCATACAACGTGACACTCACTCAGCTTTTCAGCGATCGGCCAAGAACTACTCCGCATTGCATTTCCGTTCTCATTTGTGTCGGTATGCACCCAAACTGGGAAAGACTGTCAGTCAGTCTAACAGATCAGTTCTTCCCTTCGACTCTTCCTCTTGTCAACTCTCTTTCCATCTCAGCATTACCATCAGTAGCTGGCAACAAAAATGGGCGGCATCGGAACTACTCGAAGGACAGGCTGTTTCCTGCCAAAGGCGGACCAGAACTGACTACCTTAACCCCAACTGTGGCTGTTAATATACGCCAAGGGTCGAAAATACTTGATGTTTGGTTTTGTTTTCACTTGACCCTAAAAGATTTAATTTGTTTATTTTTTGTCCCCTTTCGCTTAAGTGGGTGCCGCTTACAAGACTTCAAACATTTTAATCGTCGGCCATAAATAACAGAACAATCGAGATCTAGATAAAATCTCCCCATCCCTGTGCTGGTGTCCCAATCATGGTACCACATATATACAACACGTTAAGTTTATTTAAAAATTACATTAATTATCTGATTAAGTGTATACTCTGAACTTTTGTGGATATCTATGCAGATGATACAGCGGTATATGATTGCACCTCCAAAATTTTAGATGATCAGAAACTGATTTCTCCTCTGACCAAACTCTAACAACTCAGTGGGTGGGGGGAGAAATCCATCTAACGAGAGTGCTTGGAAGAGGACCAGAAATAAGTAAGAATGGCAGCTTTGTACAAGGAAGTGAAGCTTGAAGTACAGCGTAGGCTCCATAACAACACAAGACACTTGGTGGAGGAATAAAACAGACTAGATGCAATTTGCATCTGATTCCAACAATACGAAAATGATGTATAATTTGTTACGGGTACTTTATGGGCCGTTTTCCTCTCCGGTATTTCCTTTACCCACTCCCTACACGCAAGCTGCCAGTGGCCCGCTGGCGGGCCGCTGATGGTAACGACAGCGGTTCTCCGGTGGCAACCACCAGCGAACCACCAGTGAGCCTCTAGCGGTCCACCAGTGGAAGATGAACACATCGGCGGCTCGACAGCGGGCTACCAGCGGCAAACGGTAGTGGCATGCCAACCAGTGGCAGATTGGTGGCTTGCGTGTAGGGGAGTATGGTAAAGAATTATTCCAAGCTAATTAAAATTTATGATTAATTAAATTTCACTTCAGCTAATATTCTTGAAATAAAGTTTCAGAAAAGTATATTTTACTTTTGGAAGATTTTTTTTTTAATAGAGAGAATTACATTCTGATGAAAGATGGCTAACAATGGCGTTGACATCAACAATTTCAAAACAAAAACTCTAGTCAATTTAAATTAGTTTTAAAATAGAGCAAAGTATTTTGCTTCTTGGAAATATTAAATCGAATCTATTAGCTAAAAATTAAAACTAAAATAAAAGCTTCAAGAAAGATGTTTCATTTTTAAAAATCAATTTTAAATCTTAAGTGTCGCGAATCTGTGGAGCAATCTCTATGTTACTTGATTACTTTTAAAGGATGCTCACATGGGTTCGATATCAAATATTGAACAACGGGTGAGACACTGAATATAAGATTGTCTACCCCAAAAGCTACTGTCATCACTAATTCACGATTTTCTGTACACTGACAATTGTGATCTTATTGCTCACTCCCAGAGTGGGATGCAACATCTTATGGATTCCTTCTCGACGCCAAGCAATTCATTTGGTCTAACAATTTGAAAAACACTGTTGTAATGTCCCAACCTGCTCCAGATAATGCTAACTCTGAGCCAGTAATTTATGTGTATGGCCAGAAATTGCGGCCTGTGTAAATGTTTGTGTATTTAGGAAGTACTATAAATACGACAAATGAATGAATGATGAAATCTTCCTCCGAATCAAGAAAGCCAGTAATGCTTTCGGAAAACTGAATAAACGTCTATGGCCTCAGCATGGAATTCCGATTGAGACGAAGTTGAATATTTACAATGCCACTGTTGTATTCATGTGAAAAAGCTGGAGCGATTTCACCAACAGTGTCTCCGCCATATATTGTGTCTCCGGCGGTAAATGTATGTGAGTGACATTGGTATCCTCAAACGCAGTCAGTCTACCAGTAAAGAGTCTTTGTACTCTGGTGCTTCAATGCCAGTTTCGTTAGCGTGTTCATGTGATCAGGATGAAGGACGATAGGATCTCTAAGCAGTTTCTGTACGATGAATTATCAGGAGGAAAAATTGCACAAACCGAAAATGTGGTTTAAAGATTGCATCAAGAACTCGCTGAAGAATGCTAACATCATGCAAAATAACCGGGGAAACCTAGACCGTTCATTTTGGAGGAAACCTAGGTCGTTTATTCTGGAGGAAGCCTCGACCATTCATTCTGGAGGAAATAATTTCTGGAAGAAACCCAGATTGGTCATTTTGGTGGAAGCCTATATCGTTCATTCTGGAGGAATTCAGTGCGGTCTGGTAAGAGAAACTGAACAGAATCGTATTGAGCATGAAAAGAGAGTTATACGTAAGGATTAAGGGGTTGTTTTCCCTGAAAATGTTGCGACAAAATTTGATCTTTTTTAAGCATTTTCAACGTACTACTAGTACGCAAGGGGCTCCAGAGAGTGAAAGTAAAGGAAAAAAACTTGCTAAGGAAGGAATTGATAAAAAGAGGAACGGAGAAGGATAAAAAGAAGAACGGGGATCAAGATATCAGAAGATGTTGATTGACATACCATTTAAATTTTTGAAGTTTATAGTTGTCAGGGAAGTGAGTAAGAGGAAGAGAGTTCCACTGTCGGGAAGTGCGAGGGAAGAAGCTGTTGGAGTAGAAGAGGAGGTTACATTTAACTGTTTCAACAGTAAAAGGGTAGAAACGAGACGCCAAACTAGTAACACGCTTAAATTTATGCAGTCGGGGCACCAGTGAAAATAGCTCGTCAGAGCTGTTGCCATGAAAATATTTGTAGAAAAGACAGAGAGAAGCCACATTACGTCGGTGACTGGAATCGAGACCCCAAGTCGGGACCGATCAAATTGCATATCCGTCTCTGGATTTTGTTGAGAACCTCGAGATGAACAGCGGGGGGCACTAGACTATATATGGCAACAGTATTCAATGCATGGAGGAATGGTAGATTTGTAAATGTGAAGGATGGACTCGGTCGACATCGAGAACCAGCTTTCCTTGTGGTAAATGCAGCAATTGATTCAATGTAGTTGTCCCACCTCAGGTCAGTGGAAAGCGTGAGACCAAGAAGACACAGTGAGGCGCTCACTTGGAGTTGAGCAACAACCATTCTGATAGGCAGCAGGGGACGTTTAGGTTATGGTGAGTAAATGACAGAAGTTTTGTTTTGGATGCATTAAAATTTACACGCCATTTCCTGCCCCAGTCAACCACGGATTGGAGATGGTTTTGGAGTCCAACGGCCAAGCCAACTTTCTCAGCAATGCCGGATTTCCTATTGAGACAGGAGTAAATGATAGTGTCGTCTGCGTTGATGCCTACTTGTGAACTGATGACGTCAGGAAGATCAATGATGACGATCTGAAACAGTGTAGGACCAAGGTTAGAGCCTTGGGGAATACCAGCGTCCGTATGAAAGGAACTGGAAGAGAACCCATCCAGGACAACATTCATTTCACCACTAGATAGGAATGATTAGATTAAATCAAATAGTCGTCCTGTGATACTGTATCTCTGAACCTTATGTAGAAGGCCAGCATGCCAAACCCTTTCAAATGCCTCGATATATCTAGAGACACAGCGCGAGCTTCGCCGTCATTATCAGGAGCTTGTTATATATATTCACTTATGGCCGTAAGCACATCAGCGGTAGACCGGGCAAAGCGGAAACCATATTGTTTACCAGAGAGCAGATCATGGGAGGTGAGATGCTTAACTACTTCGGCATTGATTAGAGGCTCGAAGACTTTGCCGGAGATTGGTAGGAGATTGATGGGACAATAGTTAGATGGTTCAGAAGGGTCTCCAGAGTTCTTAAAGACAGGAACAACAGAGGAGGACTTCCAACAGGCTAGAAAGCAAGAATCGTCGAGGCAATAGTTGTATAGTTTGGAGAGAACAGGAGCCAGCTCAGAGGCATATTTTTTTAGAACTACAGCTGGTATCCCGTCACCACCACTAGCTTTATGAGAGTCTAATTTAGAGATGCTGGTATTCCCCAAGGTTCTAACATTGGTCCTACACTGTTTCTGATCTTCATCATTGATCTTCCTGACGTCATCAGTTCACAAGTAGGCATCAACGCAGACGACACTATCATTTACTCCTGTCTCAATAGGAAATCCGGCATTGCTGAGAAAGTTGGCTTGGCCGTTGGACTCCAAAATCTTCGACAGGGTTATGCACATCTCATTCGCCATAGCCTCAGTTTTAGGGGGAAGATCAAGTCTGTTTACCCCGGATGAGTCGTGTGTTCAGTTGGATGAGAATTTCTGAGCAAAACATTCAATCTTATCTAACGTGTAATGAATCTGGTCGCGTCTGTCTCACTGCGACAGGGCTAAAAATCATCAAAGGCGTCATATACAGAGAGAAGTCATTCATTACACATTATGCGACATTTGTATGACAACTCCTGCAAAAGACGCCCAATGTTGCCACATCTGCAATGTAAGACCCTAGCAGGACTTAAAAATCACACCCGCGCTGTCAATATTTGAAGATGGATCAAGCGATGACATGATACTATCTATCTATCTATCTATCTATCTATCTATCTATCTATCTTTGTTAGCAATGTCGGATTTACTATTGAGACAGGAGTAAATGGTAGTGTCGTCTGCGTAGATGCCTACTTGAGAACTGATGACGCCAGGACGATCAATGATGAAGATCAAAAACAGTGTAGGACCACGGATAGAACCTTGAGAAACACCAGTGTTCGTGTGAAAGGAACCGTCTTACTTGAGAACTGATTCTATCTATCTATCTATCTATCTATCTATCTATCTATCTATCTAAATGTTAACGACACTATAGACATAATCATAAATACGGTTTGCAATCATTTCTTACATCCAACCCCCAAAATTTCATCCTCTATATTAAAACAAAACAAACGAACAAACTGTTGTTAAGATCTACTAGACAAGTTCCATTCTATGATCATCTTGGCAAAAGACCGACGATTTTGCAATGTATAATCCCCTGAACCCTTCTTTCTTAAACTTTTGTACATCTCACATTGAATATAAAATCTTCAACGAAATTAAAGCAACCCATTCAAATCTGCGTGATGCAATTAGAATCAAAATCCTTATACAAGTTTAATGTTTCTTTTTAAAAATCTATTTACCTAATTCTAAACTGCATCTCTGAAAAAAAGCAAAAAAAGTTATCTAAAATGAAAAATACAACCACATCTCTATCACGTCGAATCACATGAAATAATTCCAATTAAATTACTATACGAATGCATATGATACAGAAACCTAAAAATTATAATAATATAAGACAACCTCTTGTGAATAATGTAATAAAACACTGTAAAACATACTGTTAACACAGATAACAAATTTGAAAAGGCAATTATATTAAGTCAATACAAAATCACCTACGATTAGGTAATAAGCATTTAAAAACATTTAGTTTATAGTTACATTGTTCAAACTATTTTTCGATAAATAAATTTTTATTGTTTAAAAATCACGCCACTGCACACGAGAGATTCTTACGTGTTATGGATGAGAGAAAGGGTGGAGAGAAAAGAGAGAGAGACAGAGAGAGAGAGAAAGACAGAGAGAGAGAGAGAACATGTAACGATGACAGAGAGGCGAATTCGATTCTTTTCTTTCCCTTTTCCTTTCAAATAACTCACGACATTTTTAATCATTTGAAAAATATTTCAACTCAAACAAATAAAAACTGAAATTTGTGATAAATCTGAATAAAAGCACTTAAAATACATTTGGATTCTCAAAATGCATATTACGTTACGATCTCAAAAAATAAAATCACACTCAAAACTCAAAATTCAAAAACATTCAAAAGATGAAAACTACAATAGGGAAAATTAAATTTCGTCTAATTTCTTTCTTTATAATCACTGAAGTCAGTCGAAGGATCGTAATCATAAGAAGAATTGACACAAACTGTGGGAAATTTCTGTATACCTTCAACACCAAGAGACGAAAACTAATCCAAGAAAAATGTGTTAAAATATAATAGACAAAAGTTAACTCTTTTCTTCTAACAATGCATGTTTGAATTTATCTTATCTATGTTTGTTTCTCTCTCTCTCTCTCTCTCTCTCTCTCTCTCTCTCTCTCTCTCTATATATATATATATATATATATATATATATATATATATATATATATATATATATATCATTTGTATATGTGAAACCGAAGCATTGTGACATTTTGAGTACACCAAAACATTCTTTTGTTGGGAGCAAATCTTTTCGTTGCTGTGATTAAAATACACGCTGACAATATTTGAATATTTTTTTTTTCTTGAACGTATAAAAATTCTACAAAAATTAAAACGAAAACATAATCCGAAACCTTTCTGCGCGCAAAAAAAGTTATGAAGTGCCTTCTCGGCATTTTTGTCGAAACAGGAATTTCAAATCTGCGTGATGCAATTAGAATTCAAATAGCTTACATTGTAACTCTTTCTCTGAGAATCTCCATGCGTTCTGTTTCCCTGAAAGCGAACAGGCAACTGGTCGTTGTAAAAGAGCGCTATAATTTCGGTTGCATTTCGAATGTGAACTATTTTTTTTTTGGTATTCTCTAACGGCTAAAGAATGTGTTTGATGCTTAAACATGTCAATTTTAGATTTGCGCATACACACGCTCACTTGCACGTACGCCAATACTCGTATGACGTCTATCTTTGCAACTGCAAATCATGCATATTTTCTGTATATATATGTATAGACTTAATAAATAAATACAGTTTTAAAAGTCTTATCTTCTGATTCAAGTTTCGTAGATACTGTCAGGCTCAGATAAATCTTATCCTCGCGAGCGGCGTGTCTGCAAAACATGAAGCCAGATGATAAGTCCTTTGAAGTTTTATTTATCTATTAACTATTCATAGCCCTATATTTAAATAAAATAATGAGCACTTTGTTTACAAAACTCAGATCGTCTTTAAACGCGTTAAACTCCATTGGCGAAGGTGTTGTGTTAGGCGTTATATGTATTTAAATATGAGATATTGTTTTAAAAATTACATATCCTTGTTACAAAACGTGGTTCTCAGGCCTTGACTCAACTATAATTTATGCACATACCAGGTTAAGTTGCACGTTCTGGGTATGACGATAAACTGCATCCGCGTCCTGGGTAAGACCATAAACTACGTCCAACAGCAAGGCCTCTGATCAGGAGGTTTTGAGGAGCGTGAAACCTCTTAATTGTTGGTGTTCCCAGGTCCGCCCTGACCCGGGGTGGTAGCAACTGTTAGGGTCCCAGCTATGGGCAAATAGTTAACACTCAGATTACATTCGCGTCCTGGGTATGACGATAAACTACATCTGCGTCCTGGGTATGACGATAAACTACATCCGCGTCCTGGGTATGACGATAAACTACATCTGCGTCCTGGGTATGACGATAAACTACATCTGCGTCCTGGGTATGACGATAAACTACATCCGCGTCCTGGGTAAGACTACGTCCAACAGCAAGGCCTCTGATAATACGTTTTTGAAGAAATAATGTTGCCGGCTGTACGTTTTTGAAAAAATAATATTACCAGCTATGCATTTTCGAGAAAAAATATTAACAGAAATAGATTTTTGACAAAACAAAAATATTACCAGGAAAAAAAAAGTTGTCGGCATTAAATAACCCATTGAGGTTGATATGCCGTAAAACAAACCAAACCAAACCAAACCAAACCGGTTAAGTTGCCTCACGCAACAGTCTGGCGAGAGACACGAAATGTAAGTCGTCTCATCAGTTGGAGTCAATTTATCAAAACGACTGAACCTCTATGCTAGAGCTCAATTTCTCTCAAATTCATGACACAGACGTAACTCTGACGCAAGTCAACTATTAAGTATTATCTTAGTTCACTTCTATTTCCCTTAACTGCTAATATATTTTCGGTTCACCGCATGAACAAACTATTATTTAATTTAGGTTCTTTAAATATGTAAAGTGATCTTTCTGAAACATCTATATACTTCTCCTTCTCTGTTTTCATTTTGAACAATGTGTTGCCATATCGCATGTATAGTAATACTATAGTGGGATGATAAGGCAAGTTTATCTCGGCCAGTCATTCAAATAGTTTGACCACGACATTAATGTGGAATTTTAATTTACAAAGCCCACCTGTAGGATTTGTATTTTTTGGAGTTGATTTGCCTCGTGATTGAAACTGTTGTATTTCACTCTGTACCAGGAGTTGTTGTTTCATTCCAGGTGAAACGGAAGACTTCGAATCCTGATTTTTAAGGCAAGTAACCAGGTATTTTTCTCTTGGAAAAGTGACGCAAAATAATCTTCCTAACAGCTGCCTGACCTTAATGAATATCCATGGGGTTTACGTCCAGTTGATTATTTGAAAGATTTATTTATATACAAAACCAGATTGAGCAAATATTTCATTTAAAAACATAATTTCATGTTGAAATAAAAGTTTAAGTAAGATTAATAAAAGAATAATGATTAAAAAAGAGCAAAATAGAAGATGATTTTGTAAAAGAAGACGAGGATGGTGATGAAAAAATGATAATGGTGATGATGATGAATTTGAAACATATAATAAAGATGGGGACAAAAAATATTCGAAAAAGACGATAATTATTAAGAAATAATAATAATAATAATAATAATAATAATAATAATAATAATAATAATGAATGAATGAATGAAGAGGATAACGAAGAAGATAGAGAAGATGATGAAAGAGAAGCTGGGAAAGACGACGGGGATGAAGGTGATGAAGAATAAAAATAATGAAGCAAAAGAATGTTGAAAAGAAGAAAAAAACAAACAAACAAATCCGGTCAGTATGTAATGTAGACATGTTCCTTCAAGGACTCTGAAAAAACCGGAAAACAAAAATGGAGTTTTTTTTTTCATTTTGTCTTAAAAGAATAACATATTTTGATTATTTTCCCTTTTTCAGAAAAAAAAGAAGTCTCGTAAAATAATCGCGAAATACTTGTGTATAAATGACAGACGAAAAAAGTGTTTATAATTTGTGTGATTAATACAATAGAACATGATAGGCATGAGAACAATCTGCTGTGACCTTGTGCTAACATATTTTTTAACATACAGAGTATCATCAAATGTAATAGAAAAGAGTTAGCGTATTTGTACCAATAAGACGCCATCTTTGTTTTTGAAGAACCTTTTAGAACAAAATGATAGGATTTTAATAGAATTTTTATTTCACATTTATTAAAAACAGAAACTTAAATATTGACAAACACAGACAGAAATCTTCCACTCATCGCTCTGGATGGGTTTCAGGTCATGGTTAGTGAGCCAGTCTTACACATAATTTTTACAGAGTAGTGTTTTATATCAGTAGCTCCTTAAGATATACAGTGTAACCCGGATATAAGAGACCCGGATATAAGATAAACCTGGATATAAGATAAACCCGGATATAAGAGAGATTTTCTCTGGTCCCAAATTAGAGCCTGTGTTAATAAAACAAAATAGACCAAACCCGGATATAAAAAACCCGGATATAAGAGACTTATTCTCCGATCCCGACAACTCTCTTATATCCGGGTTACACTGTACATAATAGTATGCATAATTAGTGAGTTATTCTGGTCGACTAATACTGGTGCCTGTGCCTAAGTAAAACCAACTCAATACTTTGGATGAATCTCTTAAATCGATTTGATCTATTAATCTCGATGAATGAAAGAGTTATAGGTCTTCTATCGGCACCAGGGGTTGGTATTCGAGTTCCAATAAAATTTGGAGGATGAATTCAAAAACAGGAAAAAATTCCTTGCTTCAACATAATCTTTTCCTGTATTTAACTTATCTCCAGATCTGTCAATGTGTGAAATCAGAGTATTGAAATCAGCATAGTTTATTGGAAGATTATATAACGCCATTTCCATTGGGATACGCTAGCATTCGATTGTTCATAGTTGATAATGGATGGACATTTTCAGCTGAAAGACATAAATAAGATCGTGTTTTTGCAAGTGTTTGCAATTTTTGAGTGTATGACATGATACGAAGCGTGGACAATTTCTTCGCATTACGTTGAAGTGACATCACATGATAGAAAAATTAAATCTTACTAAAAATGGAGACACAATATCATCAGAGGAATGGTAAAAATTACCAAAATGACTACTTCTTGGCAATGACTGATATTAGTTGAAAGCTTGAAGCATTGCATGAACTGTGAATGGTTCCTTCATACTTTTATTTCTAAAATACGAAAATTAATGCGTCAATTAGAAATTATTCAACAGATATCTTTTGGCTATTTTCTTAAAAAAATATTCACGTGAAATCACATTTAAAATGAAAAAAAATCCCCCAAAACATACGTTTACGTTTCATCACATGCATTCAAAAATTGAAAATATCTAACGCTTCCAGTATATTCAGCCATTATTTGATGATTGCTGATGGCGTGATGCTACCAATAACTATGCACTGTTGATTTCTTTCTTTCTTTCTTTCTTTCTTTCTTTCTTTCTTTCTTTCTTTCTAATTCTGTTCATATCTATCTATCTATCTATCTATCTATCTATCTATCTATCTATCTATCTATCTATCTATCTATCTATCTATCTATCTATCTATCACAGTCTGTTTCCTATCTATCTATCTATCTATCTATCTATCTATCTATCTATCTATCTATCTATCTATCTATTACATTTACACAAATATCGTTTTTAAATTTTCTTGTGCCAATGGAAACCTGGGGTGGAATGTGCCTCAAAATCTAAAATGTCGTTGCACAATAGCAATAGAATTATTTTTGGCTTAATTTTATCGAGAGAAAACACCTTCTCACCAGCATTTGCACTTTGCTTGCCGAATGATCACAGATAATAGAAAATCCATACTGACTCACTACAAACCGGATACTATTTTTATTGTTATATTCTTGTAATAAATTTTAAGAGTTTCTTGACAAAACTGTTCATCACGAGAACCTGAACCTTGATTTAATAAAATTATGAAACAATATATTTGTAATCATTTTGTATTCCTAATATAAATTAATTTGTATATTCTTACAGATATACATACCGACATACACATGTATACACAGACCGCATATACACGGGGTGTGAAGATTAATTCCTGGAAATACTCGTGAAATAAAAGTTGACTTACCTGGTCACTATTAGTTGTCGTTTACTTCAAATTACTACCCTAACGAAGCTATGAGATGTTACTGCCATTGCTGGAAACATTTTTGGTATTCGTTTTCTGGAATACATTTCATTAATGCAATCTTATGTTGCTAAATGTTAACCGTGCCAGCAAAGTTTTGTCATTTTACAGTAATTTTCAATTTTCTGAATAGCCCAAAATTACAAAGGGCCAAGTCTGGTGAATAAGGAGGATGTTTTATTTTTGCAATGGATTTATTAGCTAGAAAATCGCAAAAGTCTAACGTATCATGCGCAGGCGCATTGCTATAGCGGAGAATCCACTTGTTACACTTGAGTTCGTGTCCTTTCCTCTGAGCAGATTCTCTTAACCATTTTACTGGTTCCAAATAAACATTTTGAATGACAGCTTCTCCTTTGTGATAAGGCTTTTTATGGTAAAAGAGTCACACAACATTGGTTTTGAACTGCGAGCGAGAAATTCGTGCTTTTTTCGGCCGAGTTGAATTCTTTGTTTTCCAATGTATTCTCTGGTGTTTTGTTTCCGGGTTGTATTGAAAGCATCACGTTTCAAAACCCTGTTAAACATCAGTCCATTATTCAAAAGATCAGATGAAACTTGAAGCCGACGTTCTTTTTGTGTTCATCAGTCAAAATTCGAATCCGTGTTAACCATGTAGTATAAACGTTAAGTTGCTTGTATGATAAATAAGTGTAGCGAGAGTCTAGGTAGATTTTTATTTTTATTTTTTGTTCGAGTTTCCTATCTATCCTATTTAAAGCCACCACGACTTTAAACAGAATTTACTAAATATATATATCTAACAAATGATAATGTTTTAGGTTGCTAAACTCACTAAATAGTCGATGTATAAATCGATCGTTAGTTCATAAATTCTATTTGAATCGAAAGAGAAATTCTATTATTGCTAGTCTGGTAGTTTGAAATACGCCTTTTTCAATGTTAGTGTTAATCAGGTTTGTAACGCACGATACAATAGTCTTAAAGATTAAGGCGTTTTAAAGATTATGTAAGTAAAGAAATATGAATCATATTTTTGGTTCACAACGTAAAAATGCTGTTTTTGATTACAGGTAGTCAAATTGGTAAACGGATATGTTATGGGAACTTACCCATAATAATAATGGACTATTCCGGACATTATAAATACTGCGCCTCAAGAGGGAGCAGTTCACAGTCAGTCCTTTTTGGACGATTCGGCTAGACGGTCGAACTCTCTGCCTCTGAGGCAGAGGGGAACTCTCTGCCCAGAGGCAGAGAGGAACTCGGACGAGGTTCCGCCGAGGGGCGGAGCCTCGTTCGGGGAGGTTGACCGGCCCGATCCCGTTTATACGGGATCTACGGGCTATTTTTTGGCCGAGCCTACGGGCTCGGGTACCCCATTTTAAACCCGGCCTTGTGCCACATATGTCCCTCGTGGGGAGGACACTAAATACTTCAGAGTCAGCCCTTTTTGGACGACTCGGCTAGACGGTCGAACTCTCTGCCTCTGAGGCAGAGGGGAACTCTCTGCCCAGAGGCAGAGAGGAACTCGGACGAGGCTCCGCCGAAGGGCAGAGCCTCGTTCGGGGAGGTTGACCAGCCCGATCCCGTTTATGCGGGATCTACGGGCTATTTTTTGGCCGGGCCTACGGAGTTGGTTCCACAGAGCAGTGGTTCGCAGGAAGAAGCCGCTCGAGTGGAACTTACTTCTCACCAGTGGAATACGGGGGGAATGAGGGTGGTTCACTACGATGTAAGTGGCGGTTCTTAGCCGTGAAGGTTAGAACTGATGGAACTAAGGAATGTAGTTCGTCTGAGCGCTTTCCATGGATGTGGCGATAGAGCGGTGAGAGTCTTGCTACATCTCATCTGTGAGAGAGGAGATAGTAAAAAGAATGCAAAGCGCTAAAATGATAGGAAGTTATGGAGAGCCATAATCCTCCACGCGATGAAGATCGTTATGGAAACATTGAACTTGGCACTAGAAAATAAAAGATGTCTACAGTGTTTTATTTGCAATAATTAACATATTTTTTTCATTGAATGTTGCTAGATATTTATATGCGTGAACTAATTTTTGGGTTACTGATAAAGAAATCTTATCCAGACCGTATGAGGCTTAAATTAAGTTTTCACGCATTCTGTCCTATATATGTAGCATTTCATGATAATCACATGGGAAAAAACATCTTTTTTTTTTTAAGCTTATCACCCCAAGCAAGGCTGGAAGCCACTAGCACGCAAGGGGTTACAGAAGGTATGGAGGAAGAGCAGATAGGAGTGGTAAAGGAGAGGATGTGGAGAAAGATAGTGGATCGATCAAGGCAAGGGGGTTACAGAAGATTTGGAGCGAGAGCAGATAGGAATGAAAGGTGAAAGGATGTGGAGAAGGGAAGTGGATAGATCAAGGCAACTGGAGATGTCGTTTGACGTTACACTTAAATAGTTGGAGATTGAAAATCTATTGCCTATGATATAGATATGTATTATAATCTCGGTTTTATGATATAGAAAATATCTATTGCCTATGATATAGATATGTATTATGATATCGGTTTTACGATATAGAAAATATCTATTGCCTATGATATAGATATGTATTATGATATCGGTTTTATGATATAGAAAATATCTATTGCCTATGATATAGATATGTATTATGATATCGGTGTTATGATATAGAAAATATCTATTGCCTATGATATAGATATGTATTATGATATCGGTTTTACGATATAGAAAATTTCTATTGCCTATGATACAGATATGTATTATGATATCGGTTTTACGATATAGAAAATTTCTATTGCCTATGATACAGATATGTATTATGATATCGGTTTTACGATATAGAAAATTTCTATTGCCTATGATACAGATATGTATTATGATATCGGTTTTATGATATAGAAAATATCTATTGCCTATGATACAGATATGTATTATGATATCGGTTTTATGATATAGAAAATTTCTATTACCTATGATACAGATATGTATTATGATATCGGTTTTATGATATAGAAAATATCTATTGCCTATGATACAGATATGTATTATGATATCGGTTTTATGATATAGAAAATTTCTATTGCCTATGATACAGATATGTATTATGATATCGGTTTTACGATATAGAAAATTTCTATTGCCTATGATACAGATATGTATTATGATATCGGTTTTATGATATAGAAAATTTCTATTGCCTATGATACAGATATGTATTATGATATCGGTTTTATGATACAGAAAATATATATTGCCTATGATATAGATATGTATTATGTTATCGGTTTTACGATATAGAAAATATCTATTGCCTATGATATAGATATGTATTATGATATCGGTTTTATGATATAGAAAATGGTTTGCTAGAAAAGAATGTTGAAATGTTTAGTTTAAAAAATAGCTTTCTAAGAAAATTAGAAGGCAGGATTTTATGCACAACTTATCGATTGTATACATACAACCACAGCTACTTTTTATACTCGTTAAATTTACGCCGATAAACTACATCCGACAGTAAGGCCTGTGATCGGGAGAATGAAAGGTTTGAGGAGCGGCGAGCCACCACTTAGCTGCTGTTGTTACCATGTTCACCTTGACCCGGTGTGCTAGTACCTTTTAGAGTCACAGCTATGGGCAAATTGTAAACCCACAAACAAAAATCAACCGTACATTTTTATAATAAAATGACGAACAATACCATTTTATAGCAAACGGACAAATAAATGCAGCACAAAAAAAAATATAAAAATACATTTTTATATTAAAATTACCAACAATACATTTTACGATCTACAAACTGTATATCTAAAAAACATGCCTTTACTTTGAGAGTATAAAATTATGTACAAAATACCTGTAGTTGAAAGCATAAAATTACGTAAAAATATTTAGATTTCGGTATTAAGTAACGCATAGAGATGTTGATATGCTGATTAACAAAATCAGCCCACCAATCAACCAACTAAATTTACGCGAAACGTCTAAATACGTAGGTCTTACGGCCATATCACGTTGAAACTCCGGTTCTCGTACGATCACCAAAGTTAAGCAACGTTGAGCTCGGTCAGTACCTAGATGGGTGACCACTTGGGAATACCAACAATACCAACAATACCAATGTAAGCTTGGATATGCGGCTGATGTAATCGGAGAAATCGGAGAGCCGAGTTCGAATTCTAGTCGGTTTGGTTATATTCACTTACATTTCCATTTGTAAAGCTATGAGTTCACCTCTTCTCTCCAAACTTAATTTAATATTCACTTACAAAAAAAAAAAAAAAAAAAGAATGAATTATTCAATCCAATGATATGTTTCTATGTTTCAGCTTTAAATAACCTACAAAAGATTGCTAAGTCGTAAAAAAATAAATCAATCCAAATATTTAAAATATAGAAATTGTAATAATTTCTTTGAAAGTCAAAACAGAAAAGCTACTTTGGCTAGTCTAGTAGTCTGAGAGGCCCGCCCACCGTTGAAATTAAATTTATTTCAATACGATCACAGCATACACAACTTTTTATTACCTTGTCCTTTCAGGAGGTAGGCAATCATAGCTTTTCACAGATTCCTTTTCTTTATCATTACTGCCATGATTTCCTGGGAAAGACAGAGTGTTTTCTCATTGTATTCTCTGCGGTTTAGAATTCAGAGGAAATTGTTTTCTCCTAGACTAACTACCACCCAAAGCTAGATAGCCCAGTCCGCCATGCTTTTTACTCTTAGGTGTCTAATAAACGGGGTAGACATTTATTTATTTTTAGGGGTGGAATTTCGGACAGCGCCAAGCATATAAATTATGCAATGTTGACACTTTTATTAAGACACTCTGCTTCGGACACATTCTTCCCAAGAACCGCTATCTTGTAGAACTTCTGAGAGGATACTTCTCCTATCGCTACAGTTTTAACCTCTTCAACCATTATCTATCCTACATATCCTCATAAACTACACTTCTTAACTTCTCCTCTTACGCTCATACAACAACGTCATCAGTAATCCTCTACCTTAAGTGGCTCTTGTGACTGCTATTGGGTGAACAATTAGTGAAAAAACGGGGAGAAAAATTCTGACCACCCAATTATTAAGACATATCCTTGTATTAAAGACCTAATCGTTTATTGTTTAAACGTTATTTTTAGTGGGTACCCATACTTGAGCAGACGCGTACTTTCGTCTACCTGCTTGAATATTGGAGAAATCTTATTAAAGAAAAATAGGCACGCTTCGGCAGGATTCGAAACTGCGTCCCCTTTGCCAGGAGAAACCGCTGTTAGATTCGACTTGTTTTAGATTGACTCGGCCACGATCAAGCAAAGTTGATTAGTGCCTTATAAACGCAAATCTTCCCTAGACACCTAAGAGTAACCCATATTTTGGTGGTAGAGAAAAGAATTATGGTTTTCTCAAAGGTATCTGTGCGAAAGTGAACGCAACAAACTTGGTGAGAATTTGAACTCGGCTCGCCGGTTCTATTTTCCGCTCTGATAACCGTTACAGTACCCCATTATATACTTACCATTTGTATTTAAAAATTCATGACACCCACGTGGTATAAATACGTACTATCTTAGACTCTTGCTTGATAAAGAGATTTCTTCTTTCATTAGAAATCTACTTAAGATTTGTTTTTTGTTTCTAGTTCAAGGAAATGAGAAAATATCAAGATTTGCCAATTAAAAGTTAGGGTGAAAATTAAACAGGGATAAAGAAAATGGTTTCAGGGAAGTACATTATAACGGGAATGTATTCTAGAAATCTCAACTGAGCAATAACCTTACCCCCATGAGAAGCTTCTCTAGTGTACAATGATAGTAATTTGATGATTGAGACCCCACACACGTGGCGGGATTTCTAAAATTCATTGATGATGACAGGAGAACGTTGTTTACACTATGGCGACTTTATTAGGTTGACGTGAGGAATGTCACTAAAGCGCCACAGAAAGGCTTTTCTAAGACTTTTTTTCTTTTTGTCATTATGATAAAGTATTAATACTTGTTTTTTTTTCAACGAAGTGGATTGTAGCCAAAATGTTTCTTTTTGCTCCAAGTGAACATCCATACATACAAACTCGAGAGCGCGCTCAAGCTTGTAACTCATAACGTGTATTGACGTGATGAAAAGTTAGGCTTGCCCTTTTTCGACATAGATTACCCTTATAAGGTTAGAGAGATTCGTCTACTCTACTATTATCCATAGTTAGATGCAGTCAGCGAGAACAAATGGATTCTTATTTTTTTTTAATAATGTTAATATAACCGCTTCGGTTAATATTTAAACACAGCTTGTCGATTCTATTATTCCGAGCCGATAATCACGTACACCATATATATATATAATTTCAAACGTTAGTATTAGTGGATACTCGTATTTGAAATAGACGCCCCACTTTTTAAATTTTTTTACTTTAAAGGGTGTGTATTACGTCTAACGACATGCGTATTCGAGAAATCTGTTCTCTCCAACAAGAATCGAACCTGCGTTGAACCTCATATTGAAGAAACCAGCGTTTGATCCGGTGGGCTTTATCGCACGGCTACGAAGAGTGTCACAAGACTCAATTTTCCCCATTAAGATATTTTCCTCGAAAGACCATATCTGTTCAGTTTCGTGTTCGAAACGTAAACAGTACAATTTCTAAAGAATTCATGGATTTATTTTTAATCTGACATTACTGAAATAGAGATAATACACATTGTTTAAAATCTAAATAAAAATAGACGTCTATTTCAAATATGAGTATCTACTAATAAAAAAACATTTGACGTAATATAAGTGTTTGAATAAAAATAAGTCGATGAATTCTTTAGGAATATATATATAAATATAAATATAAAATTGAACATTGACGTCAACAGACTGTTTCATGCTAAACGCAATCGTCAGGCCACATTGCATTTAGCATAAAACAGTCTGTCGGCTCTAAGTGTTGACTTCAATGTCCACTTTTATATTTACATACGCTCTATCTCTGATATCGAGCACCCTATACCATAAATATAGCATAACTTAAAACTATATTTCTTCATATATATATATATATATATATATATATATATATAAAAAGAGAGAGAGAAAGAGAGAGAGAGAGATGGAGAGAGGGGGAAGGGAGAGAGATTTTTTTTTACCTCACTTTCCCATTTCGGGTTTCTTTATATTACAGCCAATGCCCACTGTTAGGTTTTGATAATATCTCTTTCATTTTTCAGTCTTTGTAGAAGTAGGGTTAAATTTTTTAACTTTTACCTTTTAGTACATTTATTATACATTCATATATATATATATATATATATATATATATATATATATATATATATATATATATATATATATATATATATCGATCTAGTAATTTACTCAGTGTAGCTTAGATGTCGCATAATACGGAAAGTATGGAGCACCTAGTGTAGACTGAATTCACTATGACAAGCTTGCTAACCATTATATAATGTCGAAGTGCTCATCTATCTATCTATCTATCTATCTATCTATACATAGAGGAGGAGGGAGAAGATAAGTAGGTATCAAAGTTTTTTTAAAACTTATTGTTCACCCAGTATGAAACACAAAAGCCACAATGGTATAGGGTTAATGAATGAGATTGTTGTATGAACGTAAGGCGGGGAGGTAAGAAGTGCAGATTATGAGGACATGCAAGAAGGATAAAGGATGACCCAAGACGTGAAGAGGTTGATTGTAGCGATAAGTAAGCATCCTCTCAGGAGTCTGTTCCACAAAGGCGCGGTTTTGGGGGAAGTAGCTGTCCGAATGGAATGTCCCCTTACTAATAGAATAAAAAGGGATGATTCGCCCCAGTATACATGGTATGGTGGACCTTTGTGAAGGTCTGAACTGGTGGAATGTAGCTCTTCAGAACATTTGCCATGGAAATATCGATATAGTAGCGAGAGTCTTGTGACGTTTCGCCAATAGGAAAAGAGTTGTAGAATAGAAAATAATTAATCACTCCACAAGACCGCGCAGATAACTCCGCTAATTGCTAATAGCTAATTGTTAGATAACTCCGCAGATATATCTGCGGAGATAGGTTAGTAAGTGATATTTGGTTAGAAAAGTTGAAGCTGCTGATAAATTGTTAAATTCGGTACCGTGTTATTTAAATTTATAAATATTTACGTTCAAACACTTTTTCATTATTCATTTTGGATGAGTTTATCTTTCAGAGTCTGCCTCTTGATTTCCGGTCCATGTTTTTTATCTACCGAATATAAATGACCTGACTAAAATCAACAACAATTTGTTGTATAGTTTAAATAACCAAAAGCGAAAGAATTCAAAAGATTCACCTGAAAACGAAAACCTGATAACTGAAGGCTATTACGTCGACTACTATTAGGTATGAAAGCAATATATCATAGGGAAAATCAGAAAATACGAATCTGTATGATTAAATCTGAATGCCGTTTTTGATACAGAGACTACCAAAATTGATAAGGCACCCCTTCATGTCATCTGGACTTTCAAAGATAGGGGGTACGAGTTCAAGATTCATTGAAAACTGCTACTTTATATCCGATTGATATCGTTTATTTAACGATCGTAGAATTTAAAAGTTAAAAAAAATAGGATGAAAAATAAAATAGCGAAAAGTTATAATGTAAATGCTTCATGTAAGAAATGCGGATAATAAAATTATTTTTATTCAAAAGATAAATACTTTTATTCAATACTAAAGTATCGTATCTAACGGCATATAAGATGCACTCCCCATCACATAAAGTGGCTGAAAATTAATTTTATCCCCAATGCTTCAATGAAATCTTCAAACTTCTCGGTGTAAAGTTTGCACTGAATCGTGAAAAACACATTACCATGCTTTGCTGATCCCTATGTCCATACTGTCTATATCTATAAACGCACTTTCTCAGATATTGAGCATTATTTCTTTTTTAAACAAAATATATACATGATGGCTGTCAATTCGTTAAATGAGTATGACAATCGCTGACAAGTTTTCCATTTACCCGAGTTTGGGGATTTAGAACTCTTAGACCGGTTGCTGAGTAAGGTTGAAGAACCCAGCCTGCCTTGCATTTAACCCATAGCAGGGAGGAGAAGAGATAAGTTGTTACTTTTCGTAATAGTATTTGCGCTCAAGTAAACGTAACGAACGATTAGAATTCGAACTCGGATTTCTCGTTCCAAGCCGCTACCCATTACATCGCCATTCAACCAGCCAGCGCCCCTATATACATATTGTAAACAAATGACAGGAATATTTAAGTAATTTTATAATTGTATTCGTTATCTTTTCTGTGAAAATAATATAGAATTAAAAAAAAAATCTGTTGTTCTTTATCCTCTTGTAATTATATTTGTTGCTCCCTTCATTAGTTAGCACGACCATTATGTTCTGTCAATACCTCATAAATAATAGATTCTTTCGTATTTTGATCGCGTAGAAATAGAGGAAAATACATTACTTGGTTTTAGTAAGAAAATAAAAGAAAGAAGAAAGAAAGGGAAGATAGAAGTGGAGAGAGAGAGAGAGAGAGAGAGAGAGAGAGAGAGAGAGAGAGAGAGAGAGAGAGAGAGAATCAGATTAAGCTGATAAGAACAGAAACTGCACTTTGATCTCAGCCAAAATCTATCGATGGAAACTGATTAAGGCAAAAAAAAGTTACCATAAATAAAATAACATCGTTTGCTGAATTATTTCTAAATTATTATTAAGAGGAATGTTCTTAGGACAGGGATTTGGAAAAAAAAAAGAAGTGAAGATAGAACAGTTTAACGTAGGTACCTCAACGAGATCGCTAAAAAGAGCATAGCATGATGAAAAAGACGTCAAACTTGACGAAAATAAAATTTTATCGTCTAAATGTTTATGTTATTATTAAGAGGAAAGATCAAAGTATTTTTGGGGTATTTTTTTACATTTTTTAATCGTTCCTAGCACCTCCGAAATTTTCGTTAAAAATCTTGTTTTTTTTGAGTCAGCAAAATTGACAGATAATCGATCATGGCAACCATTTTTTTCCATTTTATAAAAAAAATGAAAATCTCAGTTTGAAATTCTTTTAAAAATCAATTATCATTTTTTCAAAACTTATTTTAAGAAAATCAGAAATTATAATGTTTATTTAAAATATTTTAAACCAAGCTAAACTTAGCTTCTGCGCCGAAAAGATGTAATTTGAAAATAAAACAAAGCAGGTCATAACATTTCGCGTCACTTGACAGGTGATGAATGACGGATTACGTGATGATAATTTGTTCTACGGAAGGAGAAAAGCGAAATTATTTACATTTAAGTGAACAAATTATCTACCTTGTTATTTTTAAGGAAAACTTTTAGCGCTCTAATTTTTTTTTGTACTTAGCTTTCACCTTTATGTTTACGATGCTTTATGGAAAATATATTATAAAAAAATTAAAATAAGACTGTTAAGAGTGAGATTAAATTTCATAAGAAAGGTATCTAATTAATTTATAGGTACCTTTCTTATGAAAGTTTATTAGAAGTATACATAAAATACTATAATTTTATGTACATTTACTACATTTTACTGTGTTATTTGTATTTCCATTCATTTTATTATTAATTTTGATATTTCATTTATGGAAAAAATGTCATAACTGAGATTAATATAAAAATCAGATCATATAAATTTCATAAGATGATACTGATACTTGTAGGTACCCTTCTCAGTTGAAACTGAAAAATCAAATAAACTTTTCCACCATTGTTTCGCAAAATTAAAGGCCTTAACAGCGGAGAACAATACTTAACTCAAATAACGCAACTTAATTGTATTCTGGTTGGTCTTCCGTACTTTATAATTACAGCCGTATTATAAACACAAAATTACATTTCTTAATTACTGCGGATCTTCTGATTGGTCTAAATTATACAATTTACAACGCGCTAAAAAAAGATTTATCCCATAAGGATATTTACGAAATCTGATGCGGCTTTTAACTAATTTTATAATATTTTAACAACTTAAATGCAAAAATCTATTATAATTAAAGAAATAACAAATAATTGTATTAAAAATTCATTTTTCATCGAAAAAGTTTTTTGTTTTCATATAAAATATTGTATTATACAAAAAAAAAGTGTTAAAAATTGTATATATTATTTTACTAGTTCCGGTGATACAAAGAGAAACAAGGATTTTTAAATCTAAATTCAGAATGTTCTAAAAAGAAGGAAATTTTTATTTAAATAATTAAAATAAACTCTGATCTTTCCTCTTAATAGTAACATAAACATTTGGACTATAAAATTTTGTTTCGTCAAGTTTGACGTCTATTTCATCATGCTATGTCTTTTTTTAGCGATCTCATGGAGGTACCTAGTTTAACGTCTCATAAATAACGGACTATTCCGTTTGATTGTGCCGAGAAACACGACATACGACTGAAATAAATAAATAAAGAAAGAAAGAAGTGAAGATAAAAGTGTTATCGTCTGTTTCAGTGAAATGGAAAAAGTTGCCAATTCCAAATCTTTTCATTTTTACTCATTTCTTAAAATAACAACCAGCATTCATGTTTATGATTGTTATTGCAATATTTTATTAAAGTTCAAATTTATAAAATTAAAATATTTTAATAACGCGATATGGAAATTTCTACGGATATTTTATGGTAGAACCCGCCATGAGCTTATTAAATCATTAAGTAAAGAATTAAGATTTACCAGAAAAAATTCAAATAGGAAAACCGTGAAATTTTCACGGGTAATTCGAGAAAAAATAATTATCTTCCCAAATCTTTTAAATTGAAAATAGAATAAAAACATAATGTGAAACAAAAGAAATAAAAAGGAATTTTTTTATCAACCTGGACTCCTCTACTTCCGAATGAAATATCCCATTATTATGATAAAACAAACCCAGTTCACTTATCGGCGTCGAGTAATACCTCATATCAGAATATCCCATTTCCACGTGGAGGAAATAAGGTTGTGTGACCAATAAATTATAAAGTCTCATTATCTAAATGATTTTACTCTATAATTGCTGTGCTTTACCATAGATAGACTTAAATAGTGCATTTGCTATATTTCTTTTTTTCTTCTCTTGATCAAACACTGCCTGTGATGTTTGCGCCATTCCATGTCTCTGCTTTTGTGATGCTAAGCCAGTTAAACTGAAAAGAAAAGTAAATTAATAATACAAAATGAAATCTATGTTAACATACTAATCGAAGTATATTTTTGATTCGAAATCACTGAAATTTTTATTTTAATGTACTTCGTCGTTGGCGGAATTCGTTGCCGATTATTGGGGTTCTCATAAAGAAGAAAAGTCCTTGAGCATGAAAAACTTGGCTGAGAATTGTTTGAGGTGACCCATGAGTACACATACTTCAGCTGCCACCATCCGCTGCGCCAAACAAGGGCTTGGTAGGCAAGTCCATGATGACAACTTATATCGGGCAGCCGACTTGCTCTCGTACGTAGACTGTCACCTTGACCGCCTACCTGTCGGGCGTCGGATCGTGATTAGTCAGGTCCCTTCCCTAAATCTTTACCATGAGACGGAGCTCTCGACGGCATTGCGCTTACAGTTTGCTCGTGACGCGTAAGTTCTTCCACTTATAGTACTTAATAAATCTGAATAAAATTACCTATGTGCTAATTGAAAATATATTTGGAATAAAGATATTTATGTTTTGTATAATTCTGTCTTATATCAGAGTTTATTTCTAAAATCCTCCGAATATAAAACGAAAAAGCTAGTTTCACATCAGCACAAAATACCGCGTAGGAGAATTTGCCTGACAGATGACATAAGAAAACAAACACCACAACAGACAATCAACCAAACAGAGAAAAACGAAACAAAAAAATATACTTAATCGTTATTTAATCACCAGATTATGGCGAGAACTTTGTGGAGAACAAACAAATAAAAATAAAATCGCTTCGCCAAAAAGCAAAAGAGAAAATAAACAAAACTAGAGCACCAAGAACATACAAGAAGATTGTCGCCAAATGTATGGAAGATTAACGGTTTCCTTATTATATTGAAGATGTGTAGTACAGTATAGTGAAGAGGCAACACACGAAACCCATTAAAGAAACAAAATGCATGCACATAGGTACATCCCTATAATTACGCACACACATAACTTTTTGTTCATGGCTTATGAAAGCTGAAGACACTGGGAAGACATTGGATAGTTCATGCTCAAAATCTCCCAGAAATCTAGAAAAATGTTCCGAATCGTAAAAAGATTAAATAAAAAGAAATCTCAAAGAACTATTGATGCTCTTCAAGCAAACATGCATAAATGAAAAAAATTCTGTACAAATAACCCGAATATAAAGCATGTACCTCTACAAAATCGGCAGCCATTTGTTACATGCCGTATAATCTAGTACAATATCAAATAATTAGAACTGGAAGATTGTGTTGCTCGTTCGTTCGAATGAAGAAGGCATATCAACATTGAAAATCAGTATTAAAAAACTTGGCTTGGATGTTTGGATATTGGAAATATATTCTGCTCAATTCATCAATCAATCTCAATTCGTTCAAATTCGTTCAACTTGAGACGTATATAAAAAAAAAGTATAAAACATTAGAACTATAAATTATATAAATTAGAAGTTAAAACTGACTTCTTTTCAGGGCTTGAGGGTTATTTGATGCTAATGGTAAACAGATCCTTGGTGAACTCAACTTTCTATATTCGCTCTGCTTTGGTCAGGTATTGAACTCACAATACCCCCGTGGACTAAATAAAGGATTCGGTTCGAAATTTCGACTAATATCGTCTGGAGAAGGCCGGAGCGTACAACGACTGAAACAATCATGAATATGACAATAAAGTTGAAGACAATAACCCGAACAATGTAAACAATGTAAATAGTTACAATAACTTATCTCAGAAATATAGACAGATCCTGAAGAAGGCCGGGACATACAACAGGTTAAACGTCGTGAAGATAACAATAAAGACAAGGACAAGAGTCGAAACAATATAAATAGTGTAAGTAAATAGTTACAATATCTCATCTCAGAAATAGAGATAGATGCCAATTACACTATTTAAAAAACAACAGATGTCTACGCAAACTCGTGATTACACTAAAAATATAACTTTTATCGTATTTTATATATATATATATATGTCTTATAATAAAGTAAATTTTAAGTAATATACATATATATATATATATATATATATATATATATATATATATATATATATTACTTAAAACCTTATTCTTAGTTGATACCCATATTTGAATAGACGCTTCGCTAACGACGGTTTCTATTGCAATGGGAGACGCAGTATTTTCTTTAATAAGATTTCTCGAATATTCAGGCCGGTAGATGAAATAAAATACCTTTTAAAATGTACGGAACGTCTACTCAAATATGGATATCCACTAAAAATAGCGTTGGAAGTGATGTAAATTATATATATATATATATATATATATATATATATATATATATATATATATATATATATATATATATATATATATATATATATATATATATATATATATATATATATATATATATAATGACGGTTGATTAACAAGTAAGGCCTCCTGCTGCGTGGCGTCACTAATAGCGAAAATAAAAATATTTAAACATGTATTCGGTTATATAGAGTCTCTTTCAAACATTAATGTTAGTTTGTTGTGTGACAGCATTGGAAAAATATTTTGTTAGTCATAAATACTACGCCCGAGTTACGCATGCAGCTGCGATCAGGGAGGTATTCACACTGAATTTCTGGAAAAGGAAATGTCGATTAATTCGGTAACGTATTGTGAAACATTGTAGGCACTCAAAAAAAAAAAAATGAAGCAAAACGGCGAGATGATTGAAATTCACGGTTTTTATTAGGTACTAAATTGAGTTTAACTCAAAGTTACAAGTATTGTGCACCCAGTGAGGATCTAACTCATTACCTGGCTTACGGCCACATCATGTTGAAACATTGCTTCCCGTACGATCAGCGAAGTTAAGCAACATTGTGCCTGGTCAATATCTTGATGGGTGACCGCTTGAGAATATGGAGGATATATTGAAGGAAGATCAGCACAAACAAGACGAGAATTTGCAGAAAAGTTTGTGATGAATGATGGTAAAGAAAATAACTATTGGGGTGGGGAAGGAAGTAAATTTATTGCATGACAACTTCCTGAATTTGCAAATGCGAAGTAACGAACGATCACAGAGTTGGTATAGGAAGTTCTTCCACATGTAATATCTATTGGTTTTGCTCTTGTCTGTTCACCGGCTCTAACAATTTCAACAGATTTAAACATTACCCGAAGACAATCGGATTATTTAGCTGAAAACTTGTGGAAGGTCAGAGAACGTCATGGAAAATGCTTTAAAGCGAATTGGTATGCGTTTAATATATATAAAAGATATATTAACTTTTGTATCAGTTTAATATATCTTTTAGATATATTAAGTTTAATATATCTAAAAGATATATTAACTTTTGTATCAGTTTAATATATCTAAAAGATATATTAAGTTTAATATATCTGAAAGATATATTAACTTTTGTATCAGTTTAATATATCTAAAAGATATATTAAGTTTAATATATCTAAAAGATATATTAACTTTTGTATCAGTTTAATATATCTAAAAGATATATTAAGTTTAATATATCTAAAAGATATATTAATTCCGTAGTCTGCTGAATTTTGATAGGACATTTTCAATATTTCTATCCAAATCTGAAGAATTTTATGTATGATGTATCTACGATTAGTCAAATAGAAGAGATTATTATACTATTGATACTAGGGAAAGATTATTTTGAGTGAATATATCAATTAAGACAAAAGAAGCATTTGTGACAATGGTAATCGTTTTCTTTTTCCTTTTCATTTCTTTGTTTCCCTATTATATATTACATGCAATATGCTTGATATCTATCTATCTATCTATCTTATTGCGAGGCATATGTTTTTAAAAACCACGTAACTTTTTCGTTTAATAATCTTTCTTTCGTTTTTTGTCCCCCAACAAAAAGTTTTAATTACAATTATATATCCAATTCTACCTTCATGCAAAAAAGACATATACAATAGGAAAATCAGTATAATCTATCTAAAAGGGTAGAAGTTTGATGATACATGTTTCATTGTTCGGGCTATGGGATTAACAGTTTGGGTGAATACATTGCCGTAGGAGGAGATTATGTTGAAAAATAAATATTTCTTGTGTAAAATAAATGCTTCTGTCATATCGAAGACACATATATCTATCTGGTTTACGGCGACAACACGTTGAAAAGTCGGTTCCTGTACAATCACCTGTTAAACAACGTTGAGCCTTGTCAGCACCTAAGTTGGGTAACGGCTTGCGAATACCAGGTTCTGTTATCTTCGATGTTCGTCTGGTGTAATGGATAATGGCTCGGAATAGTTAATAAGAGAAGCGGAGTTCCAATTTCAGTTGGGTTCGTTATATTCACTTACGTGCAAATGCCCTTGGGAAAGGTATGAAACCACCTTTTCTCGCCACATCTATGGGTTAAATAGTAAGCCTTGTATACCTAAATCTTTATTACTAAGAAAAAACTCTTACAATCTAAAAATATTTTCTGGTTTAAATAACCAGCAAAGAGTTGATAAGCCGTAGGAAAAGAATCAATCTGTTTTGAAATTCTAATTTCTTCGTGTGTAGTAACATTCCTTCTCCTAATCGGTGGAGTTATATAGCTTAGGTATTCCGGCTATGTTAATCGGTTAATCTACACATCACTACATCTCCCTGTAACGAAAGTGTCTTTGACCTTTGTTTTTCTTGTGTATTTTCTACCTGGTATTTCGTTTTCAGAGTTTCTTTCTCTCTCCCGTGACCATAAGGCGTTTCTTTTACTGGGAGATCTTGATCTATCTCGTTTTCTCTCGTTATCATTCATGCATTGACTGGATTTGCTCAGTTTCCGAATTATATTCTCTCAATTGATCAAAGATATGTCAGTCTTTTTGTTTCGTATTTGTTTAGCACGATCATTACTTGAGGCATCCGTGGACATTTCTTCGTCAAACATTTCATTCTGAAAAGGTATGTTTTGTTTTTGTTCAGCACTATCATTACTTGAGGCATCCGTGGACATTTCTTCGTTAAACATTTCATCCTGAAAGGGTAGGTGTCGTTTTTATCTAGCATTATCATTACTTGGGGCATCCGTGGACATTTCTTCGTACAGGTATTACATTCTGGAAGGTTAGGTTTCATTACTTGAGGTATCCGTAGATATTTCTTCGTCACTTTCCTCTTTTTATTCCTCCCGTGGTCTTATTTGATCTTCATCGGCTAATATGCTACTCCAATTCTTTCTTATTACAGCTTTTTGTGTACTTTTTGCATTAAAACATTTTCCTTCTCTGAGATCGTCTCCTTATTTTTCATTGTACCACATTTTCTCATTCGTAGTATCAGGCTAGCGATCGAGTTCGGTGAATATACGAAAATAGAATGGGGCGTAAGGCAAGGATGCGTCTTCTCATCCGACCTGTTCAACCTCTACAGCGAGGCAATGCTGAGAGAATTGGAAACCCTACCGGGATTTAACATTGGTGGCCACAATCTTAACAACATAAGATACGCAGATGACCCTGTGCTGATAGCAGACACGGAAATGAAATTACAAAATCTCCTACATAAGGAAGCGATGGAGAGTGAGAAGAAGGGACTAAGCATAAACTACAAGAAGACGGGGTGCATGGTCGTCAGTAAGCGGATAAGCCCGAAATGCGATCTGAAGGTCGGGAACACTAGAATCAAGCAGGCGCGGAAGTTTAAATACATGGGAAGCGTCTTGACAGAGGACGTTAAGTTCGACACTGAGATCCATAGGCGTATTGGGATGGCCAAGGACACATTCCAAAAGCTGGGCAGAGTACTGCGAGACAGTAGGATGTCTTTGGTAACAAAGAAAAGAATGCTGAACTGTTACGTGACATCTGTCCTTTACGGCAGCGAATGTTGGACGATTTCCTCAAAGATGAAGAAGAGACTCTAGGCGACAGAGATTTAGTTCTACAGAAGGATGCTAAGGATATCATGGACCGAGCGTGTGAGCAACGATGAGATCTTAGCGAGGTTACAAACAAGGAGGAAGCTTATACTTAATATCAGAAAGAGGCTGCTGAAGTTTCTGGGACGCATAATGAGGAAGGAGAGCCTGGAGAATCTGATACTCACGGGTGGAATAGAGGGAGAGACAAGGGAAAACAACGCGTGACATACCTGGCGGTCTTAAGCAAGTGGATGACAGAACGTAGTCTGAGGGGGAGGAAGCAGAGAGAAGGAACTTGTTGAGAGCTGCAAGGGATAGAGGGAGGTGAAGAGCCATGATCGCTTACGTCCTGAAAGGACATGGCACACAAAAAGAAAAAAGAAATGATCAGTATCTGGCATGGTTAGAGGAGCTCTGATTTGTTTTCTCATTAAGGCCGATGGCCTCTGTAGTATTCCTGCATGTGATATGGTGTGGTAAATTAAAAACAGTCTAGGTAAAAAGAAAGAAAATTCTACTTTCTTTTACTTTTTTGAACATGCCTTTAATCCTATCTTTATAGATTGTGCTATCCTTTCCGCTTTCCCATTCGATTGAGGATGACATGGAGGTGTCTTGTAAGGCGTACATCCTATTTCCTTTAGCCACGAATTAAGTTCTTCATCTCAAAACTGTGGGACGTTGTCGGATACTAGTTTTTTTGCTATCCCGTTTCCAGAGAATTTCTTGTATCAGGCGCTTGTATTACCTCAGACCAGACTGAGAAAGAGTCCGCGGATATTAACCTTTTGAACCCTGCGTTCCTGAACAATTTTAATCCTTCGGTCTGAGCTCCTGAGTCAAAATTCGCAAATATTTAATGTTTCATGTTAGATATAAAACTAGTTACAAGTGTTTTCCCACCGTTCAACTGGTGGCTAGAAATTAAGTCATTTTTCACTAGCACTGTTCAACCGGTGGCTGGGCATTACGTCATTTTCTCTACCACCGGTAAAGCGGTGGTCAGGGCTCAAAGGGTTAATAAGAGTCTTACTTCGCTGACGTACGCGTAATCCATGTGAATGCGATTCCACGGTGGTCAGAGCTCAAAGGGATAATAAGAGTCTTACTTCACTGACGTACGCGTAATCCATGTGAATGCGATTCTACGGTGGTCAGGGCTCAAAGGGTTAATAAGAGTCTTACTTCGCTGACGTACGCGTAATCCATGTGAATGCGATTCCACGGTGGTCAGGGCTCAAAGGGTTAATAAGAGTCTTACTTCGCTGACGTACGCGTAATCCATGTGAATGCGATTCCACGGTGGTCAGAGCTCAAAGGGATAATAAGAGTCTTACTTCACTGACGTACGCGTAATCCATGTGAATGCGATTCTACGGTGGTCAGGGCTCAAAGGGTTAATAAGAGTCTTACTTCGCTGACGTACGCGTAATCCATGTGAATGCGATTCCACGGTGGTCAGAGCTCAAAGGGATAATAAGAGTCTTACTTCACTGACGTACGCGTAATCCATGTGAATGCGATTCTACGGTGGTCAGGGCTCAAAGGGTTAATAAGAGTCTTACTTCACTGACGTACGCGTAATCCATGTGAATGCGATTCTACGGTGGTCAGGGCTCAAAGGGTTAATAAGAGTCTTACTTCGCTGACGTACGCGTAATCCATGTGAATGCGATTCCACGGTGGTCAGAGCTCAAAGGGATAATAAGAGTCTTACTTCACTGACGTACGCGTAATCCATGTGAACGCGATTCCACGGTTCTAACACTTTAAGACGAGAATGTAATTTACTTTGCGTAAAGTTCCTTATTTCTTTACATTTTAGACATCTTTTAACATATTCCTACACATCTCGTGAATACCCTGGCCACCATGCATCTAACTTTAGCCTTTTTTGTGTGGCCGCTATTCTACAATGTACGTTGACATGTACAATTTTTATTACCAGATCTCTGTGTTTTTCAAAGGATCAGTAAATCACTATTGCAAACTACTCCATTTTAGATTGTTAATTTATGTCTTATTGAATCGTCTTTCTGTCTTAGAACAATTACTACATTTGTTATTTATTATTCTAGATATTATGTTGCTTAGTATTGTGTCTTGTGTAGTTTCTGTAGCCATTCTATCCACATCCACAGATGTAAAAAGGTGTCTTCAAAAATCTCTTCTGCGTTATCTTTTGATACCTTGTGAAATCGCAGCCTTGATAATGCATCCACGTGAGGCATCGTATTTTCTTTGACATATTCTATATCAAAGTCCAAAGCCCTAAATATTATCACCCACCTTAATATTCCCGATGTTGTGAATTTTTTGTTCCAATTAAGAATTGACGGCTCGACGTCGTCCGATTAATCGCGAGAGCTTCTTTCTCAATGTTTGAATAATTAAATTCAGTTTTTGTTTTGTACCCATGAATTTTGCTCTCTCTGCAAATGACTAACCACTTTTTGGTCGCATATTTTTCTGTATTATCTGACTTATTTCCTTGAAAGTCAAACTTTCCAACTGCATTGGGTGAACCGTGGTTGAAATTTTCATCATGGCTTCCAAAAAAGATCGGTTACTTCAGGTTACCCCCCCCCCGTTTCTTGACTGCCTCTTAATTTCACAGTACTCGATTTAGCTGCGAATGCTCTTATCCATGCATCCACGAAATCGGGATTCTCCAATGGTAAAGCATTTTCTATCGGCGATGCCATTGTTGTGAAGTCCTAAGTGCTTCGTGTTACTACTCAATGCTCATATATAGTAGTCTTCCTCCTCCTAATCAGTGGAGTCATATAGCCTGGGTATTCCGGTTATGTTAATTGGTTAATCTACATATCATTACACAATCTATCTATCTATCTATCTATCTATCTATCTATCTATCTATCTATCTATCTATCTATCTATCTATCTATCTATGTTAATTATCTATCTATCTATCTATCTATCTATCTATCTATCTATCTATCTATCTATCTATCTATCTATCTATCTATCTATCTATCTCTGTTATCTATCTATCTATCTATCTATCTATCTCTGTTAATTATCTATCTATCTATCTATCTATCTATCTATCTATCTATCTCTGTTAATTATCTATCTATCTATCTATCTATCTATCTATCTATCTATCTATCTATCTATCTATCTATCTATCTCACTCTGTTAATTATCTATCTATCTATCTATCTATCTATCTATCTATCTAACTATCTATCTATCTATCTATCTATCTATCTATCTATCTATCTATCTCAGTTTGTTCATATCTATCTATCTATCTATCTATCTATCTATCTATCTATCTATCTATCTATCTATTAGTTGAATTTTTGTAATATTTATTTTACTCTAAAAAAGCTTTGAGAAAATATCTCTTTTCAATAATATTTCCCTGATCGGTTATCTCACTAAATGTGGTTTTCATGCTAAAAATTCAATTGAGTGTAAAATATCCACAGAAAAATATTTTGTTTGTTTGACTCATATCTACGTCTGCTTTTGTCAATAAAAACGTTGAAATGTAATTGTTACGTGTCCTAACTCAGCTAGGATTGGTTAGAAGTAGGTGAACTTCAAATTTCATATTGACACTCCGAGATAAAAAGAAAATGTAAATAAATAAATAAAATAATCGTCGACCTCGAAATTCAGCATGATAATAGCCTTTTTTTCTTAATACTTCGTTTGCAAAGTTCACGTTCTATAATTTGACTTCATAATAGCTTTATCTCAAGAGATGCGAAATAACTTTTCCCCTTATGAATGTCAGAACCGTCAATTAAACATGTCTTGATGATATCATACTGAAGTAGTAAAGCTTAAAACTTTTAGGTTGACTATAATGCCTTTAATCCCAGTTTTATATCCTTTTCCACCGTGTCTCTTTAATATGCTCACAGTATAGAGCTACAACTTATCTACACTACGGTTAGTATTTCCTTCTTCTTGGTGATCTTATAAGGTTGGGCTTGAAAGTCAAACAACGTTAACAGCTTACTTCTATTTCTACAATCCTCACGTAGGCTGCAATGTTTTAGGTTGGTTGAAATAGCTTTGACTGTGTTATATGTTTAATCTCATTTATCTATATTTAATTCAACTATTATTAATAGCAAACATGATTTTTTCATAGCAGTTAATCCAATGTACGTAGCCAGTATTTAAATAACCGTCCATATATTTACCTTTCTATTAGTACTACTTTGAATTTCCACATACTGTGAATGTACATGTTGTCGAAAAACCACTGTTTTTAGCGCTAATTCATACTCGTTTTCAGCTTCGTTGAGATTTTCTTAGTTTGACGAGTTGTCGATTGATGTGTTTGATAGAGAGTGGGATTTGTTTGATTATGCTTGGTGGGTGATTGGAGGAAATATGTAAAATGGGTTTTCTGAACAGTTTATGGATTGTGGAGTTACATCTAAGTTTACCTCTTTTGGTCTTGTTTTAATATCGACTTCCAAGACTATTTCTTGGAAAATCTTTATAATTTATTTCCCTATCTTTTTTTTTTGTTTGCTACGATTTATTAGGATTATGAGTCGTTCTCTGTACATCTGTTTTGTTAATAATCTTAGTGCGTCTATCCTATTGATTCACAGATGTACGCTCAGATATAATTTACCATGATTATTTCAAATGTTTTCTATGTTTCCTTCTTTAACCATGCCGTTTCAATATCGAATAGTAAAGATATTTGACAGTGTTATATATTTTTTTATTTGGACTGTTATGATCTTTTCCCGTTCCTTTGCGAAAATGAGGGCCTTATCTAATATCCATGTTAAAATTAGCCTCCGCTTAACCACTCGGATCCAAGATATTTTTGTGTGGTGCCATTATATCGAAATACCTCGTCAGAACAGTCATTACTTTCCTTATCTTCATCACTATCTCCCAATTGTCGTGAATCAATTCATTGTTTGAGTTAGAAGATCCAGAAACAATTAAATTTCTCGTATATCTCCTCAACCGATACTAGACGGTCAACTGTAAATTTATACCGTATGTTGGCTTCGTATATGCTGTTTTATGTGCGTCTCATTGAACCTTATATTTAATTTTGCTATTCAAAAAGTTTCAATGTTTCACTTCATCCCCCTTACTCTCCTGGCCTTGCTCCATCTGACTATCATCTTTTCAGATAATTATAATATTTTAGAGGGAACATTTGTATTAATTGCGAGGAGCTTAAAACTGATATTGAGTGTTTCTTTGTATCCAAACCTAACATATTTTATGACTGATGTATCTACGATTTGTCAAGTAGAAAAGATTATACTATTGATACTGGGAAAAGTTTATTTTGCGTGAATATATCAATTAAGACCAAAGAAGCATTTGTGACAATGATATTATTTTTCTTCATTTTGTTTCCCTATTATATATTACATTTAATATGCTTGTTTATATATATATATATATATATATATATAACAGAAGGAGGGGTTAGAGTTGTTCCAACGAGAGAAAAGTGTATATTTTAAAGAGACGAGAGAAACCGCAAACGTTTTTGGTTATAATGTGGATTTAAAAAAAAAAATATATTATACTTTATTTTCCATATTTTTGCTACACGTGTTTCCGGTCTTGGAACCTTCATCAGGCAAAGAATGGTTATTTCCACATATTATTAAAAGAAATTAATTTTCCTTATGTTTTCCGATGTTTAACCATTGTCTTTTGTTGTGTTTATTAATTAACAGAGATAGATAGATAACCCAAAATTAGTAACCCAAATGTTTTCTTTTTTCTTGGACTCTCTCTCTCTCTCTCTCTCTCTCTCTCTCTATATATATATATATATATATATATATATGTGTGTGTGTGTGTGTGTGTGTGTGTGTGTGTATAATTAAAACGAAAGATGATCCATGTGTGCTTCTTATAATATATAGATTTAATAAGCCGGGTAATGAAATTTGAGGCCTAAAAAGGCAACAAAATGATGACAATATTGGCAATAAGGTTGATGATATTTATTATATATCATCCTTTTGAGTAAACTGAAGCACAAAGAGAAAGATTTTGAAGTCGGAATTTTGGGACACGCCTGTGTCCTTTTTCAATTAGACGAGGAATAAACAAAGAATTATAACTCACTCTCCTGAGGAATGTTGTTGTTAGCTCCCTGTGGAAACAATATTCTCTAAGTAAATCCAAACCCCTGTTTAATCCTTTAATGTATGATTTTATTTTGAAAATATATTTTAACTTCAATCTGCGTTTTTCTTGTCGGCTGTTAAATGAAGACGCTAAAAGCGCGCATCTGATATTATCAGTGCTATAGAACGGTTGGTTGAAGTGTTGAGCAATAAGTTAAAAGTTACTGAATGAGAGTGAGTGAGAGAGAGAGAGAAAAAGAGAGAGAGAGTGAGAGAGTTAGAGAGAGAGAGTGAGAGAGAGAGAGAGTGAGAGTGAGAGAAATCTAGCCAATGTCGATTAAGAAGAGATCACAAGATGAACTAATTAATGACAAATAAGATGAAATGCCAAAAGAATAGAGACTTCAGTAAAGTGGATAGTTTTGCTACTTTACGCTACATTTAGAAATACAGGTTTGTTCAGTTCTTTGCATGAATTTAATAAAAGACGCATAACTAATAAAATAATAGCTTTATTTGAGAAAAAAATTGCCACGAATAATCTTGAGACTCTTCTTGATACATCTGCTTAATGAATCAGCTGTTAGCATCGATGATTACTTCAGTCCGAGATCTGAAACTTTGAGGTGCCAAAATGAGATGGTCTTTATCTATATTTGACATTGTGCCATTTATGGCGGACTTGAGATATTTTATAGTGTTATGGAGGCGTGAACAGGCTTTACCCTCGACTACACCCCCTACATAGTAGTCCAACGGGTTCAGATCTGGAGAATTAAGAAGCCATAAATTTGGGGTGACATGATTGAGGAGATTGTAACTCATCATTCTTGGGTCGTCAGGGTCTTATGAGACGGCGCAGAGTCTTGTTGGCAAGCGTACAGTCATACTTTGATCCAGCTCTCTATTCAAGGCCTCCCCGAAACCTTTGTAATCAGCAGCATCGACCCTTAAACCCCGAGAAAGAAGTGAGGAGCATCTCCCTCGTTGCTCCCACAGCCACCGACATAATGTTGCCTTTCTGTGCGTTTTTTTTAAATAAATATTTCCATGGTAATTGTTCAAATGAGCTCTTCAATATGGTACCGAGACTGTATGAATTTAAGCACAATACTATACTGGTGTCGAGATAGCATCAATTTACACTTGAGCCAGCTAGATATAACCGTGACTTCTATGCTAACAGTTTCTTTTCTCGCAATTCTTGCTTGTGGAACTCCCTTTCCGGCTCCATGCTTTCCAGCCAACTTTAATCTTCAAAGTTTTAATGTCTTGTCAATCGCTATCTACTGTCCTCCTGATTGCTCTTTTCTCTTTCATTTCATCTTCACAAATGTTTCTGTTCCTAATTCCTCTATACCCCCTAACCCCTTGCGTGTTGCCTTGCTTGGGGTGATACCGATTAAAAAGGGAAAAAAAATGAACTATCACAGTAGCCGTAATTTTGTGTACATGACTATTGGAACGTCCTTAGGGTTTCTGCATAACCAACTAACATTCCTTTGTTTAACCTTTTGGTACTGAGCAAAGTTTTTTTCATCAGAGATTCTAGATGTTTCAACTTGCTCGACAAGTGTTTTGCACGGATCAGACGGCTAGCTTTTGTGTTTGCAGACACAAATTGGCCTCTCCGCATCACATCCGACTTGTATAAAAGGTTCTTATGCATAATTCTTCCGGTAGAGTACCTTGAAACATTTAGCTCTTTAGCAATGGTGTTAATTGGCTTTCTGGGGCTTTTATCGATAATTTTCTGCACCTTTCATACAAATGTGGGTGTTCTGATAGTAATATAACTCTTAGAAGGCGTTTTACGTTTAGCTGCTGTTGTAGAATCAGCGGCGACCAGCTCTTTGCAAACTTTAACAATAATCGACCGTGCAACTTTTAGGAAGATAGCAATCTCTAAATCATAAGGATTACAGCGTGTCTTTTCATTTGCTGAATTAGCTTGATATATGTCATCATTTATTCGAGAAAAAAATGATATTCAGAACAAGTTAGAAAAGTTAGAGCTATTAAAAAACGTGTCCTCAAAGAATTGAGCAACCTTGTAGACCATATGACGAATGTATGACGCCATAGGTAATGTAGTGCAGACAATGCATCTGTGACTGCTATGGGGTTGAGTCAGATTTGATATCATTTGGCCATTGGATAATTGTTTGGTCCAGATAGATAAAGTACTCTATATTCGAGGTGGCAACTCCTCTAGGTTTTTCTCGGTCAAAATTATACCAGGAATATGTGAATTCCAGAAAGAGATCAGTAGTTCCTGAAAAATGTAGCCGCTCACAAGTTATGTAATTCGAAGACCGCGAGCGACTGACGAGAATGGTTTTCTCCTAACGAACGGGGACATTGCTTCAACTCACACCCCTATTCAGGGCTAATACTACTTAACTCACCAGTCAATGCAATGTACAACAACGACGATAAACATGGATACCATTTCTGAGATCAAGGCATCGGTTAATGCGCTTCATCTGGGCCAGACAGCATCGCCACTGGTTCGTGTAAATCTGAGGGCGTGTCGCCTGGTCAGACGTGTCGCCTGGTCAGACGTGTCATGTTTCCTGCTCATTCATTCGGCTGTACAAAGGAGATCGCGTGTGGCAATAAATTCCGCTTGTCAGCGGGATGTCGTTGCTCTATATAAGGTGTTGGGTGTGTTCTGTTGGAGTCTGTAAGGACCACTAGTGAAACTGAAAGCTATTTTGATAGGTGTGGCATACGCAGCTCTTGTTGCAGATGTTTACACATTTTAATGTTCACCAATTTTCTCGGAGGTGATTATTTGTTTTAGCAATAAATACAAGCTCCCCCATAATGGCTACGTGAGGCGAAACAGGTTCCGGGAACATCCCGCTGAATTTCAGGTACCCTATTGACTCACGAGCTTGCTAGATTTAAACCCCATTGACTATGTATGGAACTTCACTAAATTCCATTCCACCACACCCATCAAACACGATGGACAGTAGTCTTGGAACGTGATTTCATAGATATACTAAAGCAGCATTTACAGCACCTATCCGCCCTTATTAGGTAGATGTCGGTAATTTTTTGATATTTCTGTTTAAATAATTAGTGTGGGAAGTGTAAAGAAAATAATGTGAAGCTAAAGAAAGAAAGGGACAGATAGAGAGGTAAAAGCTGGAAGAGAAGAAAAAGAAAGAGAGAGAGAGATAAATAAATAGAAAAAGAGGAAGATAGAGAGAAAAAGATTAGAAGTGAATAAAACAATAGAAGAGAAGAAAAAGAAATGGAGAGATAGATAAATAAATAGAAAGAGAGGGAGGTAAAGAGAAAAAGGTTAGAAATGAATACAAAGATAGAAGAGAAGAAAAAGAAATGGAGAGATAGATAAATAAATAGAAAGAGAGGGAGGTAAAGAGAAAAAGGTTAGAAATGAATACAAAGATAGAAGAGAAGAAAAAGAAATGGAGAGATAGATAAATAAATAGAAAGAGAGGGAGGTAAAGAGAAAAAGGTTAGAAATGAATACAAAGATAGAAGAGAAGAAAAAGAAATGGAGAGATAGATAAATAAATAGAAAGAGAGGGAGGTAAAGAGAAAAAGGTTAGAAATGAATACAAAGATAGAAGAGAAGAAAAAGAAATGGAGAGATAGATAAATAAATAGAAAGAGAGGGAGGTAAAGAGAAAAAGGTTAGAAATGAATACAAAGATAGAAGAGAAGAAAAAGAAATGGAGAGATAGATAAATAAATAGAAAGAGAGGGAGGTAAAGAGAAAAAGGTTAGAAATGAATACAAAGATAGAAGAGAAGAAAAAGAAATGGAGAGATAGATAAATAAATAGAAAGAGAGGGAGGTAAAGAGAAAAAGGTTAGAAATGAATACAAAGATAGAAGAGAAGAAAAAGAAATGGAGAGATAGATAAATAAATAGAAAGAGAGGGAGGTAAAGAGAAAAAGGTTAGAAATGAATACAAAGATAGAAGAGAAGAAAAAGAAATGGAGAGATAGATAAATAAATAGAAAGAGAGGGAGGTAAAGAGAAAAAGGTTAGAAATGAATACAAAGATAGAAGAGAAGAAAAAGAAATGGAGAGATAGATAAATAAATAGAAAGAGAGGGAGGTAAAGAGAAAAAGGTTAGAAATGAATACAAAGATAGAAGAGAAGAAAAAGAAATGGAGAGATAGATAAATAAATAGAAAGAGAGGGAGGTAAAGAGAAAAAGGTTAGAAATGAATACAAAGATAGAAGAGAAGAAAAAGAAATGGAGAGATAGATAAATAAATAGAAAGAGAGGGAGGTAAAGAGAAAAAGGTTAGAAATGAATACAAAGATAGAAGAGAAGAAAAAGAAATGGAGAGATAGATAAATAAATAGAAAGAGAGGGAGGTAAAGAGAAAAAGGTTAGAAATGAATACAAAGATAGAAGAGAAGAAATGGAGAGATAGATAAATAAATAGAAAGAGAGGGAGATAGAGAGAAAATGGTTAGAAGTAAATAAAAAGATAGATAGATAGATATAGAAAAAAGATAAAAAGAAAACGAAACCTCTTTCTGAGCGTATTAAAAACAACCGCCCTTAAAATAATTATTATAAAGGACACAGCAGATGCATGATTAAGGGTATTGTCTGTTGCGAAGGAAAAACTAATCGCGAAGTTGAACATGAATACCCTTTGATATTCTGCGAGACGGGAATATGGGATCGGCACAAACTTTTAGAACGAAAAAGTATCTGTAGGAAAATCACAGGGAAAAATACGCAGCTCGGTGGAAATGCGTCCAAGAAAATGTTAATATCAATGGAAACTAAAATAATCGAAAATAATAGAGTTGTGATCATGACCCTCCACAGCTTCCTATCTTTTGTAGATCTAAGCAATGTTTATCTCTTGACCATTTCTCCCAATCCCTGTTCTGCCATCCATTTGCACAATCTCGTTAGGTACGTTACTCGTTGGTTCCCTCCCTTGTCTTCAATATGTCCTGCGAGTGCCAAACGCCCGAAGACTTATATGCTTACTATGCACTCCTAAAATTTAAACTTTTCCATCATTCTAAGAACAAGTGTCCCTTTTGTTCCCACGAGTGAAAAGAAAATGGCGAAAGGATGGAGATGCAAGAAGGCTTATCTTAATTATATCTGTCTATCTATCTATCTATCTATCTATCTATCTATCTATATATATATATATATATATATATATATATATATATATATATGTATACATGACCATCAACCCCCTATCTGTTTTTCCTCATAAAAAAAATTGAGAGGGTAAGTTACAAAGCAAGAGGAAAATAAAAATAAAATCGGATGAAAGGAAAAGGTGTAGGAATGAAGAATAAAGAAGCCTTGTTGCCTGGTGTTTTATTACTGTTTAACGCTGTTGAACTTTTAGAGTGAGTGAAGCTTTATTAATGTCTTTGTTGTTCTGGAGCTTCAAGCACACTTTACGTAGGAGGTAAATGGTTTTGACCGTAACAATAACAGAAAATTATTATTACTAAGTAGTAATAATATTAAACAAGGATTAGTCGGTGTAAAGTTAGTAGCGCCTACTATAGTAAAAATATTAAATATCAATTAAGGAATTTCACCTAGGAAACCCCAAAAAGATTTACTCTCAATTTAAATCTACTAAGAGATTATTTTGTAATCTGAATTTTTTTAAAGAATATATATAAAAATATACTGCGAATTTATATACCTATATTCACTACGAGTACGCAGGTCGGTAGAGTAAATATACACTGTTTAAAATAGAAAATAAAATCCATTATCTGTTTAGAAATATATATATATATATATATATATATATATATATATATATATATATATATATATATATGTTGTGACCAAGTAAATGCTTAAGTAATAAAAAAAAACAGGTTTGCAGACATATCGTATATTAAACAGTAAGTACACCAGAAGAATATTACACGACTAGTGAGAGTGTATCGAATGAACTAGCGCTCAATCTATTCACAGTTCACTGTTCCCCGAACCTTCTCTCTTACTAAAATTATAGTAGGCGGAAGAGTCTAACATACCCTTAGAACGAGGAACACCACAAATATATATATATATATATATATATATATATATATATATATATATATTAAGATGCCAAGCTTTATGGATTTAAGTCCCCAAAAGCCCCACCAACGATCTACTGCAAAAACTGCAAAAGGACGTTTCAATGATCAAAAAATTTGATAAAATAATTATCAAAGCAGACAAGACGCGAAAACATCACGAAATCGATGTGGATATGTATGACAAAGCTATTAACAAAGAAGTTTATAAGTTTTATAAAAACGCATTCAACAACTGGGAAAATAACATCAATAGTGAAGCCAAGAAAATAGCCACTGAATTAAAAATTGATGATAGGATTTTACAAAGTCCACAAACAACAAGCATTCATCACAGTTAAAAGGCAAAAGCAAATTTCCTAAACAAGCCGTAATACTAATTACTCAACCCAACTAAAAATAATATCGGTAAAATCAGCAGAAAAATCCTTGAAAATGCACGCAAATATACGAAAGATGCTCTAGGAACTAACCAGTGGCATAAAATAGAAGAAGCCATAGAATCGTTTACTAATATAAAAAGGAAGAAAGAATGTTCGTTCCTTCAATTCGATATTTGTGACTTTTACTCGTCCATCACCAAGAATCTGCCAATGTCTGCTATAAATTTAGTAAAAAATTACTATCCTTTTAGCGATCGTAAAATCAAAATCCTAAAGTAGACACAAAAAAAACTATATTATTCATAATGGTTATCTGAGGACCAAAAGAAATAACACAGAAGCATATGGGAGCATATGATTGCGTAGGCTTATGAAATTGTTGGAATCTTGTTATTGTGGCGGCTAAGATTTATTTTCAACATTAAGGACACCGAACTCTACAGAGGTGACGGTGTAATTCTTCTCCGTAAAACAAGTCCAAGAAATATAGACTGATTGAGAAAGGAACTAATAAATGTTTTCAAAGATCACGAGCTAAATATCACCGCTGCCACCAATGCTAAAGTGATCAACTTTCTCGGTGTGACCTTGGATTTTAATCCTGGTTATTACAAACCATATACCAAAGATCTATACAACCTTAGATACGTCAGTATTGAAGCAAACCACTCTCATAACATTCTAGATAATTTATATAAATCAATTCAAGTCAGAATATCTGCTAACTCCAGCAATAAGGAAATATTTGATAATAAGAAAAATTAAATATTCAGAACTAAGCAACCATAAAGTAAATTTAGAGTATTTAGAAAAAAACAAAAACGGTAAAAATAAACAGAAACACGGTAGGCGTGACATAATATGGTTTAATCCACATTTTAATCGTAATGTTCAAACGAATATCGGAAGAATTTTCATAAATTTAATTCATATTCTTTAGTCCTTTGGCAACACTAACAACATTTTTTAACAATAATATTGTTAAGATTAGCTATAGCTGTGTTAGTAACATCGATAAATCTATATCCTAACCTAACAGTATTATATTAAACAGATACATATCTAACGAAGACAAAAGAGTTAATTTAAAAAAAATAAATGCAACTGCTGAAAAAATGTGATCTGCCCCTTAAACGGACAATGCATGATTGATAATACTGTATACCAAGCTAGCATGCATTCCAGTAACGACGTTGAATTTTATTTTGGTTCCTTTGAAAATCCTTGAAAATATCGTTTCTACCATCATCGAATGAATTTAGGCAATATAAAATGCATTAACAAAGCTGCTCTCTCAAAACATTTCTGGCAATTAAAGAGTGGTGGTAATACACCCATCAATAAGTGGGATATTATAGTTAAGGCCAAATCTTACAATGGGAAAGGCGATAGATGCAATTTACGTCTTGTTAAAAAATTAGTTATTTTAAAACACTAAAATAATTCTAGCAAGAGAAATTAATTGATTGTTACATGTAAACATAAAAACAAATATCTGCTGAAATACGTTGATCAAGATTAATTTTTAATGTAAATTGTTTTTTTAAAGAACCATTAATATCCCTTTATGCTTACTATTTACATTATTCGGACTATTGTCCTCATCTTTGTTGCCATATTTATCACAACGTTTCGGCCGTTGTACGCTCCGGCCTTCTTCAGATGGTTGGAATGTCGAACTGAACCCTTTATTTCACTCACTGGGGTAGACTGTTCTAGTTCCACGTGCCATGTCTAATGGATGTCAGTTATCAGTTATCTCCTGTTAATTCACCACTCCAAGTTCTCCACTGCCTTAACCAGGTATTGAACTCTCACTGTTACTGGATCTAACCAACGCCTTTATTCACTGTGCCATGTCCTTAAGGACATCTGTGTATGAATTTCTGGGACTTATAAACCTAATATCATCTGCATCATTTTTTACCAGTGTTCATATTGCAATTTTTGCTGTTATTATTATATATTTTTTTTACCAGAGCTCATATTGCAATTTTCGTTGTTATTATTGTTTTTCTCTGGCACTCCTTATTACTGGTTCCCATGTTGTATTCATTTCTATGCTTGGTCGGCTCAGGAGACTTTTGTGGCTTAGCATATGTGCTGATTCCTTAAGTTTACGAATTTTCCAATGATCTTCTTTGTCTGTGATTCCAACCTGACCCCACAGAAGGCGGTAATCTCCCTTTTCTCTTCATATGTGGCCAGCCACGCCTGATTTTTTCACTTCCCCTCGTGTTACAGCTTTTTGGTATTCTTGAAACCTTACCATAAGGGGGCGGATGTCACCCCTTTATATTTCTTTTCGCAGCTGCACGGGATAGCGTACACACAATCTTTAGTCGTGTTCTCCTTTATGGGGGGGTCTTACTTGGGAGAGGAATCTGCTAAGAATACAAAGGATCTGCTGTCCATATAACATCAGGACAACCTTTAAAAGCTGGACGACACTTCGCAGGCACACGCACACACACATATAAATCTCGTTTTATTTTAGATGCCAAATATATATTTTTTAAATATTAAACAGTAATCCCCGTATAATATTTGACTGCACTAACATTGCCGTAACCAGATATTGTTATTAAAATTTAAATTACGTAACGGTCAGTCTATACTCAACACTTGTGTTGTGCATGAAACTCCGAGTTGTGCTATCGGTGAAGGATAATATATATATATATATATATATATATATATATATATATATATATATATATATATATATATATATATATATATATATAAGGATAATATATATATATATATATATATATATATATATATATATATATATATATTAAGACATTTTATGTTTATACATTCTTTTTATAGATACAAATATTTAAGTAAATGCTCTGTTTATAATAAATATAATATAGGCCGGTAAATGTTGTTAATATTGTTTATAATAAACAGAGTATTTACTCAAATATTTGTATCTATAAAAAGAATGTATAAACATAAAAATGTCTTAAAATGATTGTCAGACTTTGTCCATTTTATAATGTGTGACGTCATTTGTTTAGATTTGGATACGCATTGAGCAGATATGAATATACGTGAGAGTATCATGGAAGATTGAAGTTAAAAAGAAGTAAAATTGATCTTGCTAACCGAACGCTCCTTTGTGGCCCAATCGGTTATGGCACGTCGTGCTACATGACGGTTCCGTATAGGATATAGGTTCGATTCCTGTCGGAGGACGCATATTTTCTATGAAAATTTCTCGGACATTCAGGCCGGTAAATGTTGTTAATACTGTTTATTATAAACAGAGCATTTACTTAAATATTTGTATCTATAAAAATAATGTATAAACATAAAAATGTCTTAAAATAATTGTCGAATTTTGTTCATTTCATAATATATATATATATATATATATATATATATATATATATATATATGGAGTCATTGTAGACTGTCTTTTTAGGCGAAGTCGCCCGATTTTCTTCAAGTAGACGAGTTCTGTGTGGCTGACTAGACCAACGTTGGAATGACACACATTCTTGCAAGTAACGCTTCCGAAAAATCTTGGATGATAACAGAGCAAGGATTCTGTGTGTCTTCGACGGCGTTCCTCTGCCAGATGGACAAACCTTGCTTCTGTGCAGACACGTTGCCAATCAACCTGATCCCCAACTAACTTTTCTAATTAGATACAAATGCCTTCAGGGTGTCCCTGACGTTGTCCCTCTATCACTTGTACTGACAATCGAAAGCCATTTCTTCTTTTTCTTCTTCTTCTTTTATGTGCAGTGTTCCTTCAGGACGTGGATGGTGATGGCTCTCCACAACTTCCTATTCCCTGTGGCCTTTTAGATCTTTTCTCTCTTTACCAAACTTTCTGCAGCTGTTCCACCATTCATCCACACAAGCTCGTCAGGTAGGTGGTCCGCTTCCTTCCATTTTCTCTCTTGTTATCGATATGCGCTGTGGGGATCATGCTCACAACCCCCGCCTTCTTCATTATGTATCCTAGAATTTAAGCTGTTTCTTTCTGGTTCTGACTATAAGTGTTATTTTTCTTACCATTTTCTATTAAACTTCTCCGTTGCTTACTCGCTCCAGCCATGAAATTCTCAGTATTCTTCTGTAGAACCACATTACTGTTACCTCCAGTTTCCGTTTCATCTGTGGTGAGATTGTCCGGCATTTACGCCTATACAAGAGGACTGATATCACATAACAATTCAGCACTATTTTCTTCGTTTCTAATGAAAATCTTTCCTCTTCTTAGTACTTTGCTTAGCTTTTGGAACGCAGCTTTTAACTCGATGCGTGTTCAGATTCCGATGTTACATTATCCATTCTCTCTAATTCACCGAGTAAACCACATCGTGGGTGTCGGTTCGCAGGCCTTTGGATGACGTGGCCAACTCAACGTAACAGACGATTGACAAATATGTCTTTGATGGTCATTGATTGTGAATGGTTTCATATATATATATATATATATATATATATATATATATATATATATATATATATATATATATATATATATATATAAAATATTTACATTAAATAAATGCATTTATTCATTATTTACTTTTGATTTTGATATAAAGTAACGAGCGTGTGAACAGTCATTTATTTTTATTTAGCTCTCATCGTATCTACACCCGCCCCCATTCTTATATTTTTAGTTTATGGGTTGAACGCAAACACAGATTTTTGCTGCATTATCTATAAATAATACAAAGGTCTATTATTGTAGTGACAGTCGTCCTTCTTTGTTTTTCCATTAAATCTACCAAAGTTAAGCTATGTTCAGCTTGGTCAGTATTCAATCAATGACCAATTGAGTATTTAGGCTACTTTGAAAATGGAAGGCAAATCGTCCCGTTTTTACAATGTTATTCCTTTGCTTTTTAATTTACGACGTAATCGTAAAATAATAAATTATATCTTGTAGCAAGAACTGTTTTTATTGATACATTTTCAGATTTATTTTTTAACATTAGAACTTAGTTTTGAATCTTTTTTCCTTAACATTCATACCGGACCGTTAGATACTGAGAGGAGGATTTTCTACTTTTAAATTTTTATGGAATGTATTTTCATTATTTTACTAGTCTACTCCTACAGTAAAAAAAATCATGAAATATCAGAATATTTTTTGCAATTACATTGATTATATTTTGATGTATATAATTAATCTTATTATTTGATAGAAGAAAGAATTCTTTGTATATCGTTTCTAGTAAAATCATCCGAAAAACGATGACACAAGACATAAAAGGAATGTTTGCTTTCAACCCTTAAACTAAAAATATAAGAATGGGGGCGTGTGTAGATACGATGAGACATATTAAAAGTAAATGACTGTTCCCACGCTCGTTACTTTATATCAAAATCAAAAGTAAATAATGAATAAATGCATTTATTTAATGTAAATTATATATATAAACTATTCACAACTGAAACTATTCACAATCAATGATCATCAAAGACATATTTGTCAATCGTTAGTTACGTTGAGCTGGCTACGTCATCCATATGCCTGCGAACCGACACCCACGATGTGGTTTACTCGGTGAATTAGAGAGAATGGATAATGTAACATCGAAATCTAAACGCGAATCGAGTTAAAAGTTGCATTCCAAAAGCTAAGCAAAGTAATAGGAAAAAGGAAAAAAATGTCATTAGAATCGAAGAAAATAGTGCTGAATTGTTATGTGATATCAGTCCTCTTGTATGGCAGTGAATCTGGTGTCGCTATCAAGGTATTCCCGTCCGTCCTTATGTCTCATATTATTATAACAACGGAATATCCACCAGTCAGTTATGTGGCATTTCGAGCACGTGAATATAATGGATTCGACTGGAATTTGAACTCGGCTCTCCGATTCCTCAATCCGAGCCACTATATCCACCGTACCTCCTCTCTATTCATGACGTGTTTTTATATTGAATGATAGATTATGAGTTTTCTCTGGGTTGATGTACTCTTCATTAATACTATTATTTTATTACTAATTTTACTTCCGCTTATTATGACAATATTTTGGATCGATAAATTCCTCGTTTTCTTGGGCGAACTTCTTTTACTCGCTGTTTTTTTTTACAGCAATGTGAATAGTATATCGGCACGGAATGTAATAAGACACTAAATCTAGTAAAAATAATAATAGAGAAAATACTAAAAATAAAAAATAAACGATGACTATTAATAGCTGGCCTAACAAAGATGGCGTATAGAATCAGAGTGGAAAGTTCAACCAGGGAAATGTAGTGCGCGAGGAAATAAATTACCCACCAGCTTACGAAAGGAATATCAGTGGATGGAAACCAAGTTTTGTAGAAGAATGAAACTGTTGTTCGAAAAACGACAGATGAAATATTCTACAAATTTAACAAATTTATTTGTATTTAAAAATGTTCATAAACGTAGTATAGTTTCATCGAAATAAGACATGACGATCCAAAGGACACGGTTTTTCATTTTGTCTGTATGTGCTGATAAAGTACTCTTCTTTTATGTATGTGGATTCTTAATACACGAGATTGTTTATGTTGAAGCCGTATATGTGCATATATGAGATGTAGCAGCCGTAATGGCACATAGGTAAATTCGGCTGAAGATGATATAAATTGTGTAGTTATTTTAAACAATGTTGACAATAAAATGAAAGAGAATAATATATGAAATATGTTTGGATACCACTCATATTTGAACAATATCGAAAATGAATAATCGGTAAAGTTGCGAAACTTTCAGTTCACTCATCGAAATTTATAGAAAATTGGGCCTAAAAATTAAGAATCACTTCTAAATTATCATTAGCTAAAAATATATTATTTTTACTCAGTAATTCAAGAGGGAACGCACTGGGACTTTGCAGAGCTTTGAACCCTCAATTTTCCTAAAGAAAATCGTTTGTGAGTGCCAGAAAATGTTGCGTCCTTTTCCGAGCGCTCTCATTGGTCAAAAATTCAACAACTTAAATTTTGATGTATTTGGAGCCTCCTTTTTCACGAAAATGACAACTTCATTCTTGTAGGAAAAATACAGAATATTTGTTACGCAACGGTGAGCGTTTAAATGCTCCGTTGCCATTTGTTTTGATAATATAGTTACTGGCACTGAACATGAATTTATTACGAGAATTTAAAATGAAGTTCCCTGATAGGATAAGCCAAACGGAATCTGCTGGAGAAAGTTTTTTGTATTTTGCAACATTCAAAGAGAATTCTTTGTTATATATATATATATATATATATATATATATATATATATATATATATTATGAAATGGACAAAGTCCGACAATTATTTTTTAAGACTTTCTTATGTTTATACGTTCTTTTTATAGATATAAATATTTAAGTAAATGCCCTGTTTATAATAAACAGAATTAACAACATTTACCGGCCTGAATATCCGAAAAATTTTTATAGAAAATATGCGTCCTCCGACAGGAATCGAACCTGTATCCTATACGGAACCGTCATATAGCACGACGTGCCTTAACCGATTAGGCCACAGAGGAGGGTTCGGTTAGCAAGGTCGATTTTACTGTAATTAAATACAAGTCTCCATGATTTTCTCTCATACATTCATATCTGCTCAATGCGTATCAAAATCTAAACAAATGACGTCACACATTATGAAATGGACAAAGTCCGACAATTATTTTTTAAGACATTTTTTATGTTTATAAATATATAGGCCGGTAAATATTGTTAATACTGTTTATTATCAACAGAGCATTTACTTAAATATTTGTATCTATAAAAAGAACTTATAAACTTATAAACATAAAAAATGTCTTAATATATATATATATATATATATATATATATATATATATATATATATATATATAATAGATGGCCACTCGTATTCGAGGATACCCGTCTACTAGAGCGGCTAGCCAATCTCTGTTGCAGATGCTCGCTCAGGCAATTTGTGTTTTCTCAACACCCACAGAGCGCACCTGTGGTTTATACTGCAACTATGCTGAGCAGACTTTAGTTATATCTGGGAGAGAGCGGGTTATCTAGCGTGATCAACAATTTGAACAAGGCCAGCCCTCTGCCACAATGACTTGTGGCCTTGTCCTAGCACAGGTATCGACGGCGCTCGAGAGTTCCGGCTACCCAATTTCACTCACAACCCGTGGTATGGTTTTCAGACACTTTTCATTACTCTTAGCTAAGGATCGTTGATTAATTTGAAACTTTTAAAACCATTTATTCTATATTCTATATTATCACTTGACAAGACACAAGAAGTGTTGAAACAAAATGGCTACTTTTGTCGTGATTTTATAACATATTTATGTTGTAATATTCAAATAAATAATTATATATATATATATACATATATATATTTTGAATTGGACAATGTCTGACAATTTATTTAAAGACATACTATATCTATAAAAAGAACGTTAAACATATCATAAATGTCTTTAAATATATATATATATATATATATATATATATATATATATATATATATATATATATATATATATATATATCCTTATCTTTTCTCGAAATATTTCCATGACAACTGTTCTGATGAATTTTCCACCTTGGTGTCTTGGCTGCATGAATTTAAGCGTACTACTAGATGTGCAACTGGATCTTATAATTTCACTGCTGAAATAGCTAGATGTAACGATCTGTTCTATTTGAATTTAATATATATATATATATATATATATATATATATATATATATATATATTAAAGAAAAACAGACCACTTTAAGGCTCCATTGTAATAATTTATTTCACCAGAGCCCTTTTGAAGGACGCTGGATCATCAGACATCACTTCCAAAAGCTCAAACGAAAAATGAAATGAAAATTCACACTTTTGACGGGTATTATTAAGTTTATGTAATTTAACAGAGAGGATAGCGAGGAGTGGTGTGAGAGACATGGTCGAGTTTAGAGAGGGTTTATTTTAATATTTCTTTCTATCATACTTAGTATTGAGGAAGGAGGGACCAGACATTGACCTATTTAATCGGTTAACTTAACGGAAGTGATATATTGAAAGGGAAGGAGAGAAGAGAGAAAAAGAAAAAGAAAAAAGAAAGAAGGGGGAAGTAAAGAGAAAGAAGCTGTAATTAGGTTTTACGGAGGAAGAAGAAGGGTGGTATAGTTTTAGCAATTTATGTAATAAAAGAGATTTTAATGTTTGATAGTAATTTAAATGTTTAAAAAAATCCACGAAGAAATTAATTTGATGCTTGCTAGCAATTTAAATATTTAACTCTTATACAAATAATTTAAGGATTTAATATGAGTTAAATACTATATTTAAAGACACATTCATAGAAAATACATTACATTTTTTTATTTAAACTATAACAGTTTACTGATAGTAATCTTTTAATATTGTAAATGACTGTTAAGGTAACATCTTTATCAGTTTGAATCTAATTCATGAATGTAATTTGTAACTATTTTTAGATGAGTAATCTTTCTTACTTAAAGTTTAGGTTTCAAATTAAGATGGAGTAATATTTGAAGGCAATATTAAAGATTTTGTTTTTTCATATATATATATACCACACATACACTTATGTAAATCTCACATATACATACGTTCATTTACATGTGCAATTACACACATAGGCACATACATATGTATCGATATACACAGGTACCTATGTATATTCATATATAAATACTTACACATACATTTACAAATATTTACACATATTTATATTTATATCTATTTAAATTTTTCTTTAAATTTCATAGTTAATGTTTAACGTTAGATGATGACTTAAGTGTTTAAATATCAAAACAAATATTTCTAAATTTAATATTTTACTATCAATATTGATAGTTAAAGAGTAATATATTTAAATTTAAATTAAATTATCAATTTAAAATGAAATTACTTCCAAATGATAAAAAATTTCAATCTCACAATTCTAATTAGAGAATATTAAAAGAGAAAATAAGATTAAACATTAATAAAAGAACTTTGTCTTTCCATTAGAATACTTATATATATATATATATATATATATATATATATATATATATATATAAACAGATCTATACCCATAAATACGTATACATGCATATATATTTATATTACTATATTTTACATATATTCACACATATTACATATACGAACTCACAAATACAACCATTTATATATATACATATATACATACACAGAGCACATGCAATCCTATATACATGACACGATATATATATATATATACAAACATACCTACCTAAACTTACGAATATACCTATACACATATATATTTATTTTACATTTTATATATATATATTTTACATAAGCGCCTACAACACATATATACATATATATGTATATATACGTCTCTATACAAATGCATATACATATACACATAAAACCACATATCAATGTTCAAGTTCATCTAAATATTTGTATACATACAATTATGTGTCCGCATCCATGTGTGCATACAATCATTTCCAAAACCAAAAATAACATAATATTTTCCTTTCTATATAGTTATTTCTAAATATATCTAGTTAGATTGAGGTGGATTTTATGTCTACATTTAAAAATTAACTCGTTATGTTGGTTCAGTAATATATCCAGATCTTTATGCATTATTAGGATCTTTTTTTTATACACAAGTCACATCGGTCTCTGAAATTTATTGGAGTTCTGGCCCTCGAGACGATTTTCCATTTCACTTGTCGGGTTAAGCCGCTCTCCAACACATCCCAATAATGTTTTGACAGTGCTGTTTGGTGTTTTTTTGTGAAGGACTGCCGATGGTTATAAAAACGTTGCTTCCAATTTGCCGCCGATATTCCTATATATATATCTTTTTCTGTTCAATATTCTCCTTGGGGAAAATTGTAGCTTTGTATATCACGCTTTCTGCCATGCATATTCCCTCAACTGGACAATCGGATCTTGACCTGCAATTACATTTTTTATATATATAAATTGTGTGTATTTAGTCAGCATTTTTTCATTGATGCATGTTTCATTAAATATATTAAATATTGAAGCTGTATACATAAGACAGTTGAAACCTAACCTGAACAAAATAAACTATGAAATCTCCACATATATTCTTAAATGCCTATAATTTATAACAGAAGTTATTGGTTTATACCACTGGCTTCCCATACTTAATATTTCTTGTTTTCACTCTCGCGTGGTAATGTGTGACGATTTTCGCTTCCAGCGTCTCGTATGCACGAATTTGTCGTTGCTTGGAAATCTTCCATGTAAACATAAACAGACTCTCATTATTGTTTTGTCCGTGTATTGTTTAATATATTGCAATGTAATTGTCATCTTTGATAATGGCTTATGTAAGCCGAAAGCTTAGATAGGATTAAAAAATGTATCAATATTGTGATTTTCTTTCTTCTTTTAATGATAATCTTATTAAGTTTATCAGACGATATGAAGAGAATTTACATAAAATAAATAGACAAAACTTTAATGAAACATGCATCAATATATATATATATATTATATACTTAATCCGTTTCATTGGCATCTGACTACCGACTTTGCTATGTCATGGAAGAGCGTCTGTTCATGAATGTAAAATATCAATACCACGATCATGGCTCTCTACAACTTCCTATCTTGTGTGGCTATTAGCAGTTTTCTCCCTTTGCTAAGGCTATCACCCCCGCTCCGCCATCCATTTACACAGGCTCGTCAGGTATGTGGCTCGCTGTTTTCCCTTATCTCTTGCTTTTAATGTGCAATTTTTTTTTCCGAACGGACCAGACCATTTTCTCTTCAGTAATGCCAATAATTTTAAAATACATACGGTGCAAGTAAGCAATAAGGAAGTCTTAAAGAAAATGGCAACAGAAAGAACACTTATACCCCAGATCAGTAAATGACAGCTGAAATACCTCGGACGCATAATTTGGGAGGAGAGTTTGGGAAACCTTGACGCTCACGGAGCGCATTGATGGCAAGGGAGATAAGTGAAGGCAGTGAACCATTTACCTGACGTGTTTGTGTGGATGAATGGCAGAACGAAATGGTGGTTCTTAGCAAAGGCAGAAATACTGCTAAGCGTCACACGACAGAAAGTTGTGGAGAGCCATGATCGTCCATATCACGAAGGGACGTGGCATTTAGAAGAAGAATAATTGGAAAAAAAGAGGGACAAGATCAGTAGTAAGCTAGTTCGCAGTTATTACGTAAACACAGTTTTAAATTTGACATTTCTTAATAAGATCAAGGTAATGATAAATGTAAAAATCAGGGATCGATTTGACACTGTTTTTATATTATAAACAGGACCCTCTTTTAAAATGATTAAGAAAATGTTATTTTCCGGTTCTTACAGCTGTTGTGAGTAGAAGAAAACGTTATAAATGCTAATCAATAAAAATTATTCAAACACACTCAAAAAATCCATATTTTCTTTACGAGCTGACCTTTCGTCACCGTAGCGCCCATTAAACTTGAAGAAATCAACCAAGTGTAGAATGTAGCAGCGATAATTTTCGTTTTATTGGCAAAATTATTTGAGGCCTAAATCGGAATTTATTTAGAAAATTTTAGACCAGACAGAAGAACAAGTTATGCCTCCCTCCTTTAACCCATTCCTTACATCATCCCATTTCGATAAATACTTATTTCCCACGTTATTCACCGCCCAAAACGGGGAAAAAAATAGTTGCAAGGCGATTTTCCCAGTTGGATTCAACTGCTGAACTGCGTAAACCAGCATTATAACAGCACAAGACGGGCGCCTGCAATTTCTCTCCGATATCGAATTTCCATAAACTAACTCTAACTGCAGAGAGAGAGAGAGAGAGAGAGAGAGAGAGAGAGAGAGAGAGAGAGAGAGAGAGAGAGAGAGATGGATAGACAGAGGAAAAAGGAGGGGTGAGAGAGTAGAGTAATAAAAGGGAAGGAAAATACGACCGTTTTCCCCCTCGCTACACACTTTGCATCTGTTAAGTACCCGTGTGATAAGTGCCTTATCATTTTCTTTGGCTTTGCGTTTTCTCTATAAAGTGCAACACGTCAATGCTGCTGGTCTCAGCAGAAACTTCTGGGGCATAAAAAAAATGTAATTTTATACGCGTTTCCCTCGTGCACAGAATATTGCAGAAAACGGTGTTTTTATTTCGGAGAAGTCTCCAGTTCATAATGCACAAAAATTTCTATTGCGTTGCGACAACCGCTGTTTTTTCCCCGAATGAACCGCTGAAAATAAAATAAAAATAAAAAAAGGAGGCAGTTATTATTGTTTTTACTCATTAATGTTTTTTATTTTACCTTTAAATATGTTAGTCTCCGTCCAGAATAACGACGCTGAAGTAACGTCCAGACTTCAGACCAATCAGTTTTAAACGGATGACTTTCATGGGTTCTAGAGGTAAGCCTCTTCGCTCATATAGTAAATACTTTGGTTGGTTAACTCGCTATACTTGGTAGAATAGGCAAACCCCATGTGACAGAAATGTAATAACAGAAGTCGAAATGTATTTCCCGCTAACATCAGTAGTCAGGGTTAATTATTTTGTTCTTTTACAATGATTTTCAACCTGTACAAGGCTCTAAAGACACTCGAAGCAGAGTGTTACAGAGTAAGAGGCACAGTTTATGGGGATATGTCGAGAAGATAATGATTCACCCTAGACTTGAATAGGCTAAGATTGTAGTGATCGGAAAAGCACCCTCTTGGGTGTCGGTTCCAGGAGAGAAGCTGCTCGAGTGGAACTTACATCCCACCAATAGAATAAGAAGGAGGTTCGTTAAAATGTGTGTGGCATGTAAAAGCTAGAATTTAGAATGTTGATTCCAATTTCAGGTATTCAGGTAGGTTATCATAACACAATCTTCTTCGTCTTCTCTTCCTCGGTGTGAGGCGAAATTTAATATGGACACTTGTCATTGAATGATATCTAGCGGCTTTTTTTTTTTTTCAAAAATAGGACACAAGAAGAGATTAATCCCTTGTTTAGGATTGAGTTTCCGGTTCTTAAGTCTTTTCACTCTCTTTCACTCCCAGTAGCCCTTTGCACATTAATTGCTTTATCACCTTACCTGGGATGAATTAATTAAAGGAGAAAAATTAAATTTGGATTCTCCTGAACCTGGGTTACTTTACTGAACTTCTTTCCTAAGAGAAATGACAGCATTTGCAGGCCACTGATTGTAATGTTTTTTTCAGTTGCTTTTGTTTCGTTAGAGTAGCCTTGTGATGGTTTGTTTTGCTTTACAACATACCAACCTCAATGGTTTATTTAATACCGACAACATTTTTATTGTTGTTAATATTTCTTTTCAAAAATCTATTTCTGGTAAATTTATTTTCTTCAAAAATTTATTTCTGGTAATTATTTTTTTTGAAAAAATGTATAGTTCGTAATAGTTTTTTTAAAAAATGTATCGCTAGTAATAATATTTTTACAAAAATGTTTTCCGGTATTAAAACCTTTTTTTTTTACACGTTTTGACCCCAGTTTAGAGTGTTAACTATTTGCCCATAGCTGGGACCCTAACGTCTGCTACAATCCCGGTTCCACCCTGACATCAGCAATTAAGAGGTGGTTCCACGCTCCTCAAAACCTTCTGATCAGAGGCCTTGCTGTTGGACGTAGTTTATCGTCTTACCCGGGACGGGTAGCCTTGTGAGCTTGTTCATTTCATAAAATATATATTTGGGTTAATGAGAAAACGTTCTAGTGCTATGGTAGATATCCTGTTTTGCAACATATTGGTAATAATATAGTTCCTTACTGGGTGTTTCGTTAGTGTAGCCTTGTGACCATGTTCATTTAAAAAAATATGTTTGGGTTGATGAAGCGAAGAAGTTATGTGTGGCAACCATTGATTGTAACAAAATACGTTTCCGATTTCCGTCCTGGGTATGAGGATAAACTACATCCGCGTCCGGGGTAAGACGATAAACTACGTTCAACAGCAAGGCCTCTGATCAGGAGGTTTTGAGGAGCGTGGAACCCCCTCTTAATTGATGTTGTTCCCAGGTCCGCCCTGACCCGGGGTTGTAGTACCTTTTAGGGTCCCAGCTATTGGCAAATAGTTAACCCCGAAACTGGGGTAAAAACACGATGAAAGTGTAAAAATAGGTTTTAATACCAGAAATACTTTTGTAAAAAACTATTTCCAGTAATAAATTTTTGAAGAAAAAACAATAACAACAACAAAAAAAAACTTTTACCAGCTATACATTTTTGAGGAAAAAAATATTACCAGCAATAGTTTTTTGAAAAAAAATTATTACCAGAAATAGATTTTTGAAGAAAAAAAATTATTACCAGAAATAGATTTTTGACAAAACAAAATATTACCAGCAATGGAAATTTTGTCGGCATTAAATAACCCATTGGGGTTGATTTGCCGTAAAACAAACCAAACCCAACGTTTCCGATTGTCCCGCGAGTGTAATCTTGTGATTTCGAAAAGCTCGTGTTTTGTATGACGAGTACCATGGCAAGTCTTGTGACCATGTTAATTTCAGTAAGTATCCATTTGTGTTAATACATAACCACTAGAGAGATGTGGCAGAAGTTTTGACGAGCAAGCTATCGATAGCAACATACTTCTTTTCTGGCTGTTCTCAGAATGTAGTCTTGTGACCATGTTAATTTCATGAAATACATATTCGGGCTAATGCGTACACGTACTAGTACCATGGCAGAAGTTCTGTCTCGCAAGCTATTGGTAGTAATATATTTCCTTACTGGGCGTTTCGTGAGAGTAGCCTGTAACCGTGTTGATTTCGAAATTCTTGTGTTAATGAGCAAAGATTTGTTCTAATGAGCAAAAACCGTAGTCATAGCGGAAGTTCTGATTAAAAAGCTGTTGATAATAGCATATTTCCCCTCTAGGGGTTCTGAAGCCTTGTGACCATATTGATAAAAAAATATGTGTGTTATGGTTAGTAAGCAACCACACTAGAACTCTGATAGAATTTATAGTAACTTCCTTTCGTTCTGGTTGCTTCCGGAAATATTGAATAAAGTTATTAGATAACATTGTTATCGTAGATTTTTATCACCGATAGAATTAATCATTAATTTCACTCCACGTACAAAGAGGTGTCAAACAAAAATGTTAGCAACTGGAATTCTGTTAATGTTACTCAAAAATCGTCGTTAACATGGTATCACTAGTGTAATATCGTTCTTATGAACATTGACAACGTTGGAAAAAATGTGACTAATTAAGCTACGCGGCACACCTTAATCATAATCTTAATCATAATCATAATCTTATTCTCTTTCCTTTTGTCTTATTCCGGTGAGCTCAATGATTGAAACAATTGAGACGTTTAGAATTTCGAGTGTTATTTTTCGAAATGTTGTTATAATCAATGGTTGCCACATATAACTTCTTATGAACGATATTACACTAGTGATACCAGGTTAAAGACACATTTTGACTAACATTTATTTGTAAATGAAGACCGAAATTTAAATCATTATTTAAAAATTTATTATCGTATCCAAGAAATTTATCTCGTCGTTGCTGATCGCCCCCTTTATGATGATGGCGCTAACGTGCAGGTTCAGGACTAGAAGGTTCCAGTTTCACCAAAACCTGCTCCCATCATCCGTTTACTTTTGCAAGAGTTAGTTGGAGGTGAAATATAATCCGAGTAGAAGAAAGTGCCAGTGGCGTGAATTTGTTTAAGGTGGACTTCAACTAGCCAGGAAGTGAGCCACACCCTTGATTTAATGATCTTCCTCTGCGGCACATATGGAAGGAGACATGCAGAATCCAGTTCTGAAACTGGAAACGGACTGCCACTGACTCCATTATAATTTCAAGTGGTGCATTCCGCAGCATATCCGCCATGCGTAGCCCTCTTCATCCGCTGGTTCAACCGTTTGAGTCTTCTTTTGGTCATGTTTAATCTGGGTCCTCGTCTTGAGTTGAAATTAGTTCCGAGTTGAAATTAATTCTGTATCCCCAAGGAGCGGCCATCAGAGGCAGAAATTTAAATAAACATTAAGGAACGCAATATTTTAAATCTTCGAAATTTAAAGGTTTGAAACATTTCTCATAGTAGTTAAGCTATATTAACCTCGTAAGTAACAATTGCAAATCATTGTAGAAATCCGAATGTAGAAAACAAAACCAAAATTAAAGGAATAACCGATTTCTAAGCAGTCGATCCTAACGTAACTTTACTCTGGAAAATATTAGAATTTAGGATAGAAGATTTGGTTGAATCGAATTTCAAATTAGAAGTCTTTAAAATGATAATACAAAACCTGTTTTTTCTCCACGTAATGTTTAAACATCGACCAGTAGCAGATGTAGAAAGAAGTCTCTTGGTATTTGCTAAATAATTTTGGCATTGTCTTACACAAGATGGCAATAAGTGGACTCCCAGTAAGGTTCGAGCCCACTATAATGGCAATGATACACAAGTCCCGCTTGCTAGATACTTTACTGCAGGCACCGAATATGCAAGAGTATGTGTGGGTGGCAGGAAGAGATGGAGTGCATACTTTTGCTCCTGGTTTTCAAATCAAGTCGTACTATTTGGTGGTATTAATTTCAACTATTTTTTTGTTGTTGCTAAATTTGAAAGCTTTGGAACAGGAAGCTTGTGTGATATCAACTCTTCAGAACTGAGGAGATAGACCATTTCGAAAAATAACACTTGAAATTCTAAACAACGTCTTAATTGTTTCAATCATTGAGCTCACCGGAATAAGACAAGCGGAAAGAGATTAAGATTATGATTATGATTATGATTAAGGTGTGCTGCGTAGCTTAAATAGTCACATCTTTTTCAACGTTGCCAAATGTCCGGGGTTCGATCCGAGATAAAGTATTTATTTTCTTGTGTGTGTGTGTGTGTGGGGCAAGGTCTCCCGACTTGGAAGAATAGCATAAACCGGTTCCTTTTAAATTTATCTTATTTGACGTTGTGTAGTATTTAGCCAAGCGTAATAAATCACTGTCTTCAACTCCTAATGAGGATAGGCAACTGCCCCAGAGGACGGGAAAACTATGCTCGCCGTCTTCACTCTTTTGTTTCTTTCCTTGTATGTACTCCATTCTTTGATGACGATAAACTACATCCAGTAGCATGGCCTCTGATCATGAGATTGAAGGTTTTGCAGAACTTGGAACCAAAAGAGTTGTTCCCAGGTTTCACCCGGGTGGTAGCACCTATTAGGGTCTCAGCTACGGGCAAATAATGAACCCCCAAACAAAAATCAACAGTACATTTTTATAGTAAAATTATCAACGATACATTTTATGATCTTATGGAAGTTATTAGGTTGGTGCAAAAATAATGTCGTTTTTTGACGTTCAACTTCATGTGAGAAAACAACATTATTTTTGCACCAACCTAATAATAATTCTCTGTCTCAAGTCAACGCTAAGCTCCTTTGTCTTCCGCATCGTTTTGTTAACGTAAGAATAACATTGGTGACACTCTATGCACCACGTGATGGTCTTTGCTGGAATTATCACATCATTTCGGTCACCAAAAGACCTTCAGGAATTAGAACGTGTAAACATTGAATAATGGAAGAAAATCCCAGAAAAGACTTGTTCAAATCGCATCAAAAACTTTAGAAAACGAACGCACGAAGTTATAAAGATGAGAGTCCATGCTATTGACTATTAATATTGGGAAAATTGTTCAATTTTTTCTATTTTTCATACTCTACAAATAATTTTGTCTCTTCCTATTTTGCATAATTTGTCTGTCTGTTAAATTGGTAGTATGTAACCTATTGTTCTGAGAAATTGAGTTTTATATTCTTTTTGGTGGGCCTGGCATCATACGGGCATTAAATTCTGAGAAATTGATAAAAATATTCAAAATTGATGGGTGAACGAATACTTTCGTTGTTGACTGTATCTAAAAAATATCTTTACTCTGAAAATATAAAGTTATGTGCAAAATACCTGTAGCTGAAAGTATAACATTACGTACAGAATATTTAGATTTCGGCAATAAGTAACCCATAGAGGTCGCCAAACAAAATTAACCAATCAAACAACATATATGAAAGAAGTCTCTATGACATTTCTCCATATAATATCCTACAATTTCTTAAAGCAACCAAACTGTATTCCAAAATAACTTCAACAAAACTTCAACATAAAATACACATGTCAACGACTCTAATAATCATGTCCACTCAAACATGTATATGCACAACAGCTGAGCATCATTTAACATGTATTCAATTGTGAAAGTAGAATAACATATATCATATTTTTATTACTTCAAAGCCCCCCCCCCAAAAAAAATGTCGGCATTAAATGACTCACAAGGAGTTGACATGCTGTTAAACAAAACAAATCAACCAATCAAAATATTTTTTTGCAGAGAAATAATATATTTGTCTATATCTCTGAGATGAGATATTATTGCCATATTCACAACGTTTCGGCCGAATCACCTGAAGAAGACCGGAGCGTACAACGACCGAAACGTTGTGAATGGCAATGAAGATGAGGATAACAGTCCAAATAATGTAAATAATCTAAGAAATAATATATTAAATATAAAGCATGTAAAGCTCAAATATCAGCATACCTGACGTTAAGTCTGGGTTAATTTGCTAAACCCCACAGGATATTGGCTATGGCGGCTCCATTAATATATAGCTATGTCCAACAAATATCTAACGGTCCTTGTAACAGAATTCATTTGATATTGTTGCGTATTTCCCACTTGATGCCAGTCGTTAGTGTTTTTTTTTTTAATCATGTCGTCCCCAAGTAAGGTAAGAAAGTCACTAAGAAGCAAGCTGTGAAAGAATATGAGAAAAAGAAAAATATTATTAAGGAGATAGCACAATAAAAGAACAGGCGTTAAGAAGACGACAGACAACGACTGACATTGCATTTAAAGTTTTGAAGATCATATTTGACTGCAACGCAGAGTTCCACATGCAAGAAGTGCGAGAGAAGAAACTGTTAGCATAGAACTTATAGTTACATCTAGTCATTTCAAAAGTTAAATGATGAGACTTAGCTGCCAATCTAGGACTGCGCGTAAATTTGAGGTACCAAAGAGGAAAACATATCAGAACAATTACCATGAAAACATTTATAGAAAAGGCAGAGGGAAGCTATGTTTCGGGATGCCAGGTCAAGACCGATAATATTGCAGATTTTTCTTTGAATTTTATCAAGAATCTCTAGATACATAGCAGATGCGTCAGACCAGAGGTGACAGTAATATTCAATGCATGGACAAATGGTCCTTTTATAAATATGCAAAATAGGTTATGGCGAGAGAAATTGTCTAGCATGACACAGTGAAGCAACTTTCCTAGCTGTAAACTTAGCAATTTATTCAATATAATTTCTCCGTTTCACGTCAGCGGAAAACTTTAGTCCGAGAAGGTGCAATGGGGCTCTCTCCTGTGGGTTAGCATCAGCCATGTTGAAGGTAGTCAAAAAAGTTTTCATAAGACGATTAAAACAACAGTTTCGTTTTGGAGGTTTTAAAATTAACAAACCATTTCTTTCCTCAGTTGACAACAGATTGTAGGTAATTGTTGCCATGAGCTGCCAATTTGACCTTATCGAACCGCCAGGACTTACCTTTAAAACAGGAGTAAATAGTTGTGTCATCAGCATAGATACCGAGCTGAGAATCGATGACATCGGGAAGGTTGTTGATGGAAATTAGGGAGAACGTAGGACCAAGGATAGAGCCCTTGGAGACACCTGCATTAATGTTTGTTACTTCTAATGACCTAAAAGAGTGATCGTTCAAGCAACTACCATTTCGCGATTTGGTAAGAAAGATTTAATCGGATCAAAAATTCACCTAGAAAAACCATAAATTTTCATCTTGTGAAGAAGACCACCACGCCAAACCCTGTTAAAAGTCTTTGAGATATGAAAATATGACCAATTCTTATCTAAAGCTTGACAAACTCATTCTGCAAAAATCGTTAACACATCAGCGGTTAATTGTTTGATCCATAATGTGGACGTTATTTTCAAAGCAGGCTTTTATATTTTTTAAAAATCAGTATCATCCCCATGCAAGGCAGTAAAGCCACTATGACACAAGGGGTTACAGGGTGTAGAAGAATTAGGAACAGAAACATTAATAACGAGCGGGAAAAGGAAAGCGTAATCAGGAGGACAGTATATAGCGATTGTCATGTACACAAAGTCATGTATACAAAAGTTTCCGGCAATGGTTCTTTTGAATCGGTATCACCCCAAGGAAAGCAGAACGGCCACTAACAGGCAAGGAGTTACAAGTTATGAAGAAATTAGGAACAGAAACATTTGTAAAGATGAAAAGAAAGAGAAAAAATAATCAGGAGGACAGTAGATAGCGATTGACATTGCATTCAATTTTTTGCAGATTAAATTTGACTGGAAAGTATGGAGCGGGAAGGGAGTTCCACAAGCAAGAAATACGAGAAAAAAAACTGTTAACATAGAATTTACGGTTGCATCTAGCCAGCTCAAGTGTAAATTGATGTGATCTCGATCCCAGCCTAGTACTGCGCTTAAATAAAAAAAAAAAGTCTAGGTACCATAACGAAGAGCAATATTTATTTGTGAAAATACAAAATGTGGCACAAGGCCAAGTGGAATGGGGAAAAATAGTGTAGAGCTCATCTAAACAATTACCATGAAAGTATCTGTCTATATTTCTGAGATGAGGTATTATGTACATTATTTACATTATTCGAACTATTGTCCTCATCTTTGTCGCCATATTTATTACAACGTTTCGGCCGTTGTACGCTCTGGCCTTCTTCAGGTGGTTGGAATGTCGAACTGAACCCTTTATTTCGATCACTGGGGTAGGCTGTTCTAGTTCCACGTGCCATGTTTAATGTATATCAGTTATCAGTTATCTCCTGTTAATTTCCCTCTGAAAGTTCTCCACTGCCTTAACCGGGTATTGAACTCACACTCTTTGGGTCCCGTCACTGGATATAACCAACGCCTTTGTCAAGGATCTCAAGGTAAATAGCAGAGACACCAGACCTTATGTGGCAGCAATATTCTAAGCATGGGTGAATGGTAGACTTATAGATATGTAAGATAGATTCTGGAGTGAGAAATTGTCTCGTACGACATAGTGAACCAACTTTCTTACCAACAATGCTGTAATTCTTTTTACTATTTTCAGTTTCTATAAGGGAAATAAGCTTATCTAATATTAAATATGATCACTGCTTTTTTCCTCTTCAATTATTTCAAATTTAAGACCGTGAACTGACACGAGAAATTACTATGTAAGAAAAGAGAGAAGAGATTAGTAATATTTTCACTGGGGAATCCAGTGCAAAATTATTAGTGTTCCTCCTAAGTTTTGCTTTCCAGCTAGGCTGACATTAGCAAGCCCCCTAAATGTCGGCTACACGAGCAAGTTAATTTTTTTTTTAGTGTGGGGTCTGCATTCGAGCTTATTTCCTTCCTGTTAAATGAGCCATGTGTCATATTCCTGATCACGTGGAGAGTTATATAAAGAGTCGGGCACTTGCATTGAGAAAGAAAATTTGTGGCAGTGAGAAGGGCAGCTCGGTGTTGTGGTTTTCTAAGCTTAGCTTAGATGTGGCACAAGGCCGACAGTGTGGAGCACCCAATGAGAATCAACTGCACTGATCAACTGTAATTGCTTTCGTGAGACAAGCTTGCTAAGCATTACACCACGTCGGTGTGAGGAAATGGTTAGCGAATTAATCTGCATAATAATTACTCTAGAGTAGGGAGATCGATTCCCAGTGATCCAAGCTTTTGGCCTTGTGTCAAAACTAAGCTTCAGTTAGTATTTTTACAGGCACCGCAGCGTAAGGTTATGGTTAAAGAGCTAATCTGATTGACATTACTGCCGAGTAGTTAGTTCGATCATCCATAGGTACCCGTTATTTGTGCTTAATAATTAATACCTAGTGGCTATTAAAGGGGTGGGGTGAATATTCTGAACCTTGCGTAACGTTCACGGGGCTATACAATTTTTGTTCTTGTCCGCATGTGTGAAGACCACATTTTGCTCGCGTGGCGGTGGATGTATATATATATATATATATAAAACTTGTCCAGTTTGTATGTTGCTGCTTTTTCAAATCCTTAAGAATGAAATCGACTTTTACTGAATATTGGTGAAATGTGAGCTTCAGGCATTATTGAAATCCTGTAGAAAGTATCTACATAAATATAGTAATACTTCACTTTGGAATAACTTACAATAAAAAAAAATGAAAATATAGATAATTTGAATAGAATAGAAAGTAAATATTGCTTGAGTCAAATATTAGTTTGTTCAGAAAATAATGTCCAATTTTAGAATTAACTTTTGTTCCTGAGTTTATTTATTTAAACAGTGTTCAAATCAGTTAAATTAGGAACACTGAACATCTATACATTTCTGCCATCGAGTTACAAGGTTATTTCTGTCTTTATGATAAAACTCTAAAGGTTTGAACGTCAAGAAATCTTTGAATGCAGTTTCCGCATCTTCTTTGCAACGGAATGTCTTTTAGCTTAAAAAATTATCAAGATGCTTGAAAAAATGGTAGTCAATGGGTAAGAGATAAGAGGAATATGGTGGATGTGGCAAAGTCATCTATATATGTCCCAAGTCGGTGAGCTTCTGCATTGTCTTCCTGGCAACATGTGACCGAACATAGAGAAGAATTGGACCTTGTCGATTAACCATTGCCGGTCGCATTTTGGTCAATTGAATGCGCATTTCATCCAGTTGCTGGCGGTAAAATTCGGCAGTAATGCCCTGGTTAGATTCCAGAAAGCTGTAATAGATAACGCCAATGGCAGATCACCAGACAGTCACCGCAATCTTTTGTTAGTGCAATTTCGCTTTTGGAAAGTGTTTGTGTCCTTCGTCATAATCAAGCCCTTGAGACGATCGTTTATAATTGTCATAAAGGTTTCACCGCCCAAGTTACAATTCAATCAAAAAAAAAAAAATAATAAAAAAGTAAGAAAAATGGATCATTCGAATTTAGCATTTTACCATGAGCTATTTGACTTTCACAGAGTTCATGCGGAACCCATTTATCGAGATTTTTTTTACCTTTCCAATATCGTCCGATATTGCTGAAATGCTGACATACATTATGTGAGATATTTCTCTGAGAGCTTAAAATGGGTTTTGTTGGACTAGTATTTTCTGATGTTGATTGTCAACTGTAGATGGACATCCTCTACCACACTGGTCTTCAAGACTTGTATCCCCACTGCGGAACCTCAGAAACCAACGCCGTATTGTCCGATCAAAGGCGGATCCTTCAACCCCTGTCCTGTTAAAGTGGCAGCGGTTTGAGAAGTATTATGACCAAGCATGAACTTATGAAACAAAAGTAAACGTATCTCTTCTTTTTTCATGCTCAAAATGAGGGCTGTATAATGGTTTGAGTTTTGAAATGAGGGCTATATAATGTTTTGAGTTTTGAAATGAGGGCTATATAATGTTTTGAGTTTTGAAATGAGGGCTATATAATGTTTTGAGTTTTGAAATGAAGGCTATATAATGGCTTGAGTTAAATTCTCAAAGAGGTTGATATAAAATGAACGAGGTGCACACTTTAATCATTAGGAATGAGTAATATATTTTTGTGCAACTATACTACTAATAATATATTAGAACAAAAAAGGGTTAATTTAAAATCGGACTTTATTTTTTGAACAAACTGATAAAACATTAAATTTGGAAGGCAATTTTTCGCGGCAGTTTGGAATATTTTTTTCATAACATCTTCAACTTGATGAATTGTCCCTCTTACAAAATGAACTAATTCCTAAAAGTCGGCGACCTACTATGGAAAAGACACATTAATTTTATTTCTCTGCATTTTAACCAGGGTCGGGGCGGTAATCTGGTTAAATTTCGTTAACAAAATGTTTTTTTTACACGTGTCACGGTCGCCACGTGCACCCAAATACTACTGCAGAGTTCAAGGCCAGTAGCCGGGGGTTTGCATAGTTGAGATTACTTTTTGACGTATTTTCCCATTTGTGGTAATCATTTTACTCTTTGTGGATAAGGAGAAAAACACTTGAAAATTCCTACTTACATAGGAAGGAAGACATCAGGGAAGGGAGGGCGTGGCAAAAAGAATATAAAAATAAAACAAAAAGAAATTGAAAAAGAAGAAAGAGGAGGAGGCAAACAAGTAGTAAAACGGTATAAAGGAAGTGGCAAAACAATAATAAAAAAGAAAGAAGAAAAAAGAAAGAAAGGAAAGAAGAATAAACCCCTGTTAATAAATTTATGATGAATTGGCATTTTGATTTTGTAAAATACGTTGTTGAAATATTTATTTAATATTATTAGTTTTATTCCCTTTGCATTCCTCCCAAATTAGTCTTGTATATAGTGATATAATTTCTGAAGGTCAATTGTTTATTTCCTGGCAAAATTAAAACAAACACACACACACAAAACAACAAAAAAAATAAACAAAAAAGAAATGGATGACGAGCGATCAATTTTTGTATAATAATGTATAAGTGTGTCATATAGGAAGAAAATGAGTAACTACCTACACCGAGGATCGAGCGTGACACTCTAGACTTATGAATATATGTTTTCCGCCAGGTGTATAAATAGCGGTGTCAGCCTACTGACTGCAATGATTATTGAGTGACTATTGAGTGGAAACATCTAGTCGAATTAGTGTGAATTATTGTGTGTCGATGATTTTCGTTTTGATTTCGGATTTACCGGGCGTTAAGCCGATCCGCGCTGCTAATAAGGTATTCATTGAAATGGTTAACCATTTCAGCGAATACCTTGTCAAGTATTTATTTGCGGTTCTAATTAAATACTGTTTTAACATTGAAGTCATGAGTTATACTTAATTATTAACGGCCACCGTACATCATAAAAGTGTAATTTATTGTCTGAGACAAGGTTAGCTCTTTAGAGTGTCAAATGAAGATAGAATATTTACTGTATTTAATTTAGTTGGATTACTTGAAAGGAAGCACAGTAGAGTATTGGTTAGCAGTTCGGATTAAGGAATTGGAGAGCCGAGTTCGAATTCCGTTCGAGTTCTATTCAAGTTCACTTACGTGCAAATACCCTTGGAAAATGATATGCTATGGGCAAATAGCAGAACTGAGTCCTCTAGAATTGGTTGACAACTGACTAAAAAAGGACAACTCTGAATTCAAAGCCTTCAAGTAAATCGCCCCACCAACCCGCAATTGACCAAGCATGATGAGTCCACCTGCACCCTTGTAGACAGAGTCAATCTATCAATATATATATATATATATATATATATATATATATATATATGTGTGTGTGTGTGTGTGTAACGTAATTTCAGTTTTATTGAAAAAGCATTCCCAGTTTACTACTAGTCAGTTTGTTTTATTATTTATCTTTCAATTTTTTTTAAAAATAGCAACGACAACAACAATAATAATAATAATACAATTTTCTCTTATACTTTATAATAATTTATACTTTGTAGCAATATATTGCACATTGATGACGAACTGTTTACTCCGACATCCAGTATATGTTCTAAGCGTGTAAGGTGGCCGTAGGTAGAAGTAGTACCTTTGTTACTCGGCTGGTCTTATTTTTAAGATGGACGAGCAACACTGGTCTTCACTCATCCCCTATATCTCCACGCGCCAAATCCTGTAAACTGCTTCAGCAGGCGGGCTAAATCACGTGAAATGACTATCGAAAGGCGCTGCACTCTTCTGTGCACTGGTAGTACCGGAGTGGTATAACTCCGTGATAATAAAACCTGAGGGATGTTGTTCATTGTGTTTGTGGCAAATATTTGCACGAACTCCTTGTTATCAGCACTTCCAATAAGTGTCGCTGGTTCTACACAAGCCTTCACCATTCTAATCAAATCTTTTGTGTTGATAGTTCTGTTCTGTGTTACTTCTTTGCTATTCCACATGAGCAACAAGTCCACTGGCGAGAGAGTTAAGGAGACGGGGACAGGTACAGAATTAAAAACTGAACTGAAAGACACGACGGGAGAGTCCAACATTATATATATATATATATATATATATATATATATATATATAATATAAATATTATATATATATGTAAAATAGACATTGAGGTTAACACCCAGCAGCGTGAGACTTTTTCATGCATAAAGGCATTCTTTAGTCCTTTGAATACAATTCATGGCCTGAAGATTGCATTTAAGCATGAATCAGCCTCTCACCGCCGGGTGTTGACCTCAATGTCTATTTTATATTTACATACGCTCTATCCCTATTATTGAACATTTAACTTATAGATATAACATACCGTAAAACTATATTTTTATCATAATATATATATATATATATATATATATATATATATATATATGTATATATATATATATGGTTCCATGGATAGTAATTTGTAACTCCGGGTTTCATGCGATCTTCAGACAAACCAGTTTATTTTTCAAAAGTGGATCTATTTATGCTTTATTTGTGTTTGATTAAATGTGTATGGCGGAGGGGGGGGGGGAAATTGTTTCTTCTGACCTTAGCTTTGTACAATCTATTTGTTTGTAGGCAGTTTCCTTGTAGTTGGCATGTGGATGTATCTCTGCAGTTGCGTTAGGGGACTTTGTTTGCTCTATTGCACGCTATTGTTTTATTGTTGTGTTTCTATTATTATTATTATTATTATTATTATTATTATTATTATTATTATTATCTGTGTTATGCTCTTAGTGCAGCTGTAACAAACTTTTACGTTGTTTTTGTTAAATATTTTTGCTAACAAACATGGGAAGTGTTTTTCTGTTACATTTAGGAATGTTCTGCCGGTTTTATGGTATAGTGGGATAAACCAAATTATATTTCTTTTTCTGTTTTTCCGTTTTGGTTGTGGTAGTGTGTATTCTAACTGTTGCGTGTGTCCGCTTTTCTTTAGTGCGTTGTTATATAGAGTTTTTTTTTGTCGTTGAAAATGTCTATGTTGGATAAGATGTCTGATAGCCTGCGGCTGATGGATTTAGGTATGTGTTTGATAACTGAAGGTGAATAGTTAGAGGATATGTGTATGTATGTGGGAGTGTCATTATCCTTTTTGTAGGGTTCGTAAGATTCTTTGTCCAGGTTGAGAGTAACGTCTAGGAAGTTTGTTATTCTGGTGATTGTTTTTATTTCTGTTTTGAATCCAATCATTTTTAGGACGTTTATTATCTTCTAAAAACGTTTATTATTTTCTAATAAATGTCCTAAAAATGATTGGATTCAGTCGGATCCCTGCTGTTTTCTTCTTTTAAATTCCACGCATGGTTAGCTAGTTTGGTACAGTTTATTTATTTTTTAAAATAATATAGTGTTCATTGTTTGTTTTTTTTAAAAATAAAATGTTGGGAGGTCAATTGATAAAAGTCGCCTGAGGATATTGCTGTAATCTAGAAAGGGTGACTGAATGAGGAATAACCGAAACGGAGGTTGGAAATGAAATGGTAATCTTTATATCAACAAAATACAATACTCGCCAGCGGCGTTAAGTAGGTAAACCACTGCTAGTGGTGGACTACTTAGACAACATATTACCACCCACTTACAATAGTGTTCAACGTATTTATGAGGACTGGGACATAACCATTAGTATTCATACGTAAGGTATATAACAGATACCGTAAGGTTGAAACCAAAGTAGCGAAATCAACTGATACTCCTAATTTTTAAAATTATATATATATATATATATATATATATATATATATATATATATATATATATATATATATATATATGTTTTCTAAAGTTGATTAAAGTCCAACAAAAGTTCTTTGGATTTTTAATTATATTTTTCCTATTTTTGTTCGGAAACGATTGGTTGTGTAAGCACGAAATCATGTCATCGTGACCGAGGGTTTGAGCGTATTTGTGGGTAAATGTTGATGAAACAAATGTGATTCAGCAGCTATCTCCAACAGACTCCATAGTAAGAGCTTTTGCTTTATGGAACAGACTCCCGAGAGGATGCTTCCTCGAATACTGCAATCTTAACACCTAACAGCCTACTTATCATCGTAAGCTGCAATTTTTACGTCCATAAAACAACCGAATTCAGTAACCCACTGACTTAACTGGCTTTAGAGCCTTGTATTGGACAAGCAATAGTGTAAATAAATACTTCCGAAGCTGACAGATGCAAAATTCTCCCTCTCTCTAATAATAATAATAATGATAATATATATATATATATATATATATATATATATATATATATATATATATATATATATATATATATACACAATGGGGGGAACAAATATTCGTACATATACACATTTTTAATTTATTGTATTTACAACTAATGAATAAACATACTTTTTATATAATTAACAGTACACAGATGCATAATAACTAAACATACATAGAAAACAGGAAAAAATTGATTTACTAGAAATAAATCCCATTTATCCATTTTAATAGGATAAAAAAGTATTCGAACAATACAAAAAAGAATACATAATCTTCATTTAATACTTTGTAGAATAGCCATTATTCACTTCTACACCAACCAACATCTTCTTGTAGTTCTCTATTAATGATTTACAAATTTTAGTTGGTATTTCGTTCCATTCTTCTTCGTACATGGTCTTCAGATCCGGGATGTTTGTTGGAGCACTCAATTGGATTTGAATTTTCAAATAACGCCACAGATTCTCGATTGGGTTTAAGTCTGGGGACTGACTTGGCCATTTCAGGATATTTACATTATTTTTCGCAACTCATTTCTTCATAGATTTTGCAGTGTGCTTCGGATCATTATCATGTTAGAAGACCCAATCAGGAGGAAGTTCAAGATTTTCAATCGAAATCATTAAATTTGATTCCAAAATATTTTGATATGTTGCGGCATTCATTCTACCATCTATTACTGATATGTTGCCAGCACCTTTTGCAGAAAAACACCCCCAAACAATGATGATGCCACCACCAAATTTCATTGTTGGAACTGTGTTCTTTTGTTCGAAGGCATCGCCATCTTTCCTCCATACATGTTTTCTAGAATTACGTCCAAACAACTCAATTTTGGTTTCGTCTATCCATAATACTTTTTCTCAATATAATTTTTACTTTTCTTTATGTTCACGAACGAATTCCAACTTGGCATCTCTGTGTCTTTTCAGTAGCAGTGGAGTTTTCCGAGGGGAGAGTCACTTTAAATTGTTCCTATGAATTTCATTGCTTATTGTCTGTTTAATGACACAGATTCCTGATGAAAGCAAATCATCTTGCAACTCTTGACGAGTAACCATCAGATTTTGTTTAATTTGACGTATTAATTTCTTCGAAGATATTACAGAAATCTTCCGTGGAGAACTTGTTCTTCTTTGGTTTTTAACAGTTTTGAGTTGTTCTATAACTTGCAATGAATGAACTAATGGTAGTAAGTGGAATATTCGGGTTGTCTGAGATTTTCCTGTAATTTTTATCTTCTTTCCAGAGCTTAACAATCAGTTCTTTTTTGCGAATTTGTTACTTCTTGCCAAGATGAAAACCTTCTTGCACGAATATCAATTACAGAATGCTCTGTTTGTTTTTTATGCTAAAAATAACTACTGATAAGATTGTTGGAATACTCTATTGGTTAAAATGCTCAATATGGATAGAGTGTATGTAAATATGAATATAAAATAATCAACCAGGTCTGAAGATTGCGTTTAAGTAGGAAACAGACTGTCGCTGCTGGGTGTTGACCTCAACGTCCACTTCTCCCCCCTATCTCTCTCTCTTTATATATATATATATATATATATATATGTGTGTGTGTGTTTGTGTGTGTATGTGTGTGTGTGTGTGTGTACTAATCATTATCCTGTGATCCATGTTATAGTTTAAGAAACCAGTCAAACTGAGTTTTCTACTCACTGAGTACGCTTTAAATACACCATATGTGAATAACCTATTTTAAAGTAAATATTGCTTTATAACGCTTACAAAGTGCAGAGTTGACTTGACGGTTTTCTTCGTGCCAAATGGAATCAACGAATTGACTTCAAATCCTATGCAGTTTGTGTCAACTTTACACTTATATCCTTGGGAGAGGTACGAATCCACCCTTCTCAAAAGGTCTTGTCAACCAGGTTTGTTGCTGGTAACATGTAATCTTCTACTATCTGTTGCTAGTTACAGGATGAGGAGATTGGAACCTTAATGGAACTCCTTGCCACCAGCAATGCCTTGAGGGGTTCATTATGGTAATCTGACGATTTATTAATGTAATGGAATAATTTGATGCGATTTAATGTTTCAGGTTCGGAGTCAAACATAACTTTATTTTTCGCATGTGTTGCATAACGAAAAAGCAACCAAACTTAACCTATACTCTCAGATTTATGAATCTTGTCTTTTATATTTTCTCCAAATTCTTCAAAAATAGCAAAACGGACATATACTTCCGGCAAAAATGTCGACGTCTTTAGTAGAATAACGGTTTTTATTTTAAAAAGAAATTGGGTTGTTATTAAAAATGATACTTTTCGAAGTTGTATAACAATTTGAAAACGCTATAAAAAAATGCAAGATCAATTTAAAGTCGAAGACATTTTTTGTGGGAGTAATTTAGGATTCCATTGATTTTTTTTCTTGATTTCCGATTTCCATTGTTTTTTCTTTCTTTTCTTTATTTTCTTATTCCTTTTTCCTTTACTTCCACCAAGTCAGCCACCATTTTATTCATTTCCATCTTTCTTTTCCCACTACTACTCTCTTTCATGTTTTTCTTTTCATCCTTTTCCTGATACAGTCTTTAGTCAATTTCTTTTCGTAACATTCTCACTCATTTTTTCTTGAAGTTTTTCATTTCTTTCTTCCTCTTTTTCTTCACGATCATTTTTCATATTTTCTTCCTTTTCACCACTAAGTCTGTCTTCATTCGATATTCACCCTTTTGCACCCTATTACGCCTCTCCTTCTCCAAGTAAAAATGGCGCCAGAATAAAACGTCTTTATTGTCTTTATACTCTCTCTCTCTCTCTCTTTATTGGTTGTACAACTTTGTCTCTCTTTCAAATTTCAGTGTCAAGGACAAAAGTAGCAATCCAGTACCCACTTTGGCAGTCTCTATTTTTAGGAATTCTTGAACGTTGTAGAGCTTTCTTGAGTTTTGAAAATGTAGGTGTATTTCATTTTTTTTTTACTTAAATAATTTATTTTAATATCACTGCTTAAATGGTAAGATAAATATTTATATACGTTTTCACCTGCCCATTATTTCATTATCTTTATTTGGTTTGGTGTTTAATTTATGTATTAGGGTATTAATTATAGGAGGTTGTGTTTATAATTAAATGTTATTTATTGTTGTTTGAATATATATGCATATACTTACATTCACGCGCGCGCATACACACACACGTGTGTGTGTGTGTGTGTGTGTGTGTGTGTGTGTAAAATTATTTCGTGCATGCATTACTAAAGTCCCCTTCTATGACCATAACAGCAAGGTTTACACTCAAACTAATTGAGTAAGTATGGAAAATCCTCTCGGTCTATGCTTCTCTAACTATTACATATCCCACCTAGAAAACAATTTTTTAAATAGGTTAGTAAACCGAAAATATACGTCCGTTACGTAGACGATATTTTTTATTTTAGCTGAGAACAAAAATGAAATCGATAATCTCAAAACTACATCCGAAAAAATTCCGTCCTCAACTTTACTTATGAACTTAGCCAAAAAATAAACTTCCATTCTTGGATGCACTTGTGGAGTCTAGTAATTGACTATTTCGTTATATATATATATATATATATATATATATATATATATATATATATAAAACACAAATAAAAACACTTGCCATGTTAATTTTACTAATCGATATCTTCTCAGATATAAATAGGTATATTTATTTTGTAAAAATACAAAATTGTGGCACAAGACAGAAGGAGAAATGGGGAGAGGCTGGTCTTCATTAGCTATCCTAGTCCTAGTTAATCAGAATCACGACATTCATTCATTTGCTCATTCACCACAAGATCTCATCCATCACCACTCAATCCTGCATATACCATAATACCGCATATTCTCAGGGGACCCTACAGAACACACCATGAAGGAGGATGAAACCAGAAAACAAATTAAAAACCAATACAAAAAAAAATGTTAGTAGGATTCGTCCGTCCCTCAAAATAATAAGAGTGACCGCTGTATTTTGTCGATAGACAAAATCAAGAAGCACACTCACTAATGGAATGGGAGGGGTAAAAATAAATTACACAAAGGGGAAAATCAAAGTCGGGATGAAAAATGGTGGACAAAAACAAACAAGGGGGGATTAGGAATCTCGACATGGGTCATAACAAAAGAGAGTGCCGGTAATAGGCCGGGAACCACACTTATTCACATTAATTAGGAAAACATAATATTGTCTAACTTAACCAGGGGAGGGTTCACAGGAAAACACCCCGTCGCATCAAGAGGACTTAAAAGAGAAAATCATGGCTAATCCCGTCCACACGAACCAGTTTCGCCCCAGTCACCCAACTTTTGCTGAAATTTGTCGAAATCAAACGCTTTCTATCAGATCTGATCTTTACCCGAAGCTGGTGCTTAAAGAAAAAAAGATCCTGATGCGAATAGCGTTCGTCCCGCAAGATTCCTTCATTTCGCTTCGTCCACACCACCATCCTTGCCACGGCTAGCAACGTAAAAAACACCATCCGTTTTACCCCGGAGAACGGGGGTGACACATTGTCACACGAATATGCGTAATCGATGGACACGAGCTGATCGGGAGCGATACGAGCCGTCAGCTCGCCGACATACTCCCAGAAAGGGCGCACTTGAGGACAGTGGTAGAAGGCGTGCGAAGCCGTTTCCTCTAAGCCAAGGTCACACCGGTGACAGTCTGGCAAATCTGCTTGGCTCCATCTGAAGAGTACGTTATTGAGAGGTAGCACGTTCCGAATCAATCGCTAGCTAAGCGAAAACTCAGGGTTGCTGAGATAATTTGCCGGTGGCGTCCAAGACCGGAAAGAGCGCAACTCTGATGTCGACAAGTCGAGTCGATCCCTGCGCAACCCCTTCCACTAATTCACGATACACTTGTCTCCGAGGCCAAGAAAGGTCACTGGACCGAGGAAGGTCCTTCAATGCCGCCGACACTCGCGGGAGAAACTCGACAACATTCCACGACGGCGCTTACCTCAAGAAATGGGCGGAGTGATGGTAAGGCTAGGGAAGGCGTCCCTAACACTCCGCGCCAAAATCGAGTCCTCCGTCAAAACGCGGCGTAGGAAAGCCAACATAGAGGCGTGACGATGACTCGCCAGGTGTGGCAATCCCAGCCCCTCGCCCATGACGCGGACGCTGGTAACAGGCTTCTTTACAGACCCAATGTTTGCGACCACCCCACAAAAGGTTTGTCAACAAACGCTCGATCTCCTTCCACCGGGCTCTGCAAAGAGGAAGTACAGCCAAGTGGTAAAGGGTGAGGGGCTAGATGTAAGTGGCACACGCCTCAGCCCTACCCTTTAAAGACAACCTCTTTCGGAGCCAAGTCCTGACCGACGCTCCGACCTTTGCCAGTACCTCTGACCAATTCTTCTTCAGCTGGAGTCCTCAGATATAAATAGGTGTTATTAAAAATTTCCTTATGTAAGCGCACAAGAATTCATCCTTTCGTTTGCTTTTCTTTAACGTGAAACAAACGCTTGTTAATAACGGTTTTCCTAACCATCTTATAAATTATCATATTAGACTTTTTTCTTTTTAAGGTAACCAATAGCAACACAAAACACGCAGAAAAAAAATAACATTAACATTTTCTACAAAAATCAAATGCATCGTAACTAATAAGCAAGATGAATTTTCACATAGAAACATCATGAAGAAATACACAACTTCAGTCAACAAAAACAAGAAAATTAAATTAATTATTTATTACAAAAAATTTCAAATTTCTAACGTCAAAAATAGTAATTTACCTGCAAGATATACATTACAGAGAGCCAATATTGTTTACGAATTTATATGTCCCTTAAGGAGCTGTGTTCTTGACCAATCGAAATGTGTAAATAATCATATTGGCTATACTACAGCATGTTTAACAAGAAGACATACGTTACATCTCTCTAGCTATAGCGCAATTAAGTCTCATTTAAACATACATGGAGACCTACCAAACTCTATGCGTAACATACACGTTCATAATACAAATATAATAGACTCATCCACATGTACAAAAAGGCTAAAAATAATGGAAGCATTATTAATAAAAAAGAAAAAGCCAACACTCAATAATATCAACTATGAACACAGTCACAGTGTGCTGACCATGTTTGGGAAATAAAACATTCCTATAACTCTAGATACATACATAAAACAATGCATATATTCAGTTAAAAGTAAAATAAGATTCATCCTTGATAATAGCTAAAAGTATAGCCGAAAGAGCTTGGAAAGCATTCAGACTATTTTTACATAATTTATGTCCTGAAAAGAAAGAAATATATACGAACCCATGAGAAATTATATAAAAAACTCAACCACCAAATGTTGTCAGTCGTTTTTCACGAAACTTGCATAAAAGAAGTATTGCTGCCCAAATACATAATTATATACAATAAAGATCCCAGTAAAAAATAAAATTAATCATACAAAATATGATACAACCAATTTAATTATTCGCAATAACTCCTCCACACTAACTGATGTATTACATAAAACCAACTTTACCAACATTATATATCAATCCAAATGTTCCTTGGTAGAAGGTATCTCCAACAAGAAAACAAATATACATGTTGGACATACAACAACTACATTATCAAGACGCCTTACTCTACACATGTCGGATCATTTGTCAATTGCGAAACATTTGCACCAGTATTCCTATCCATATTCACTATATAGAAAATACTGATTGATAACACAACCATCCTACACCAAGAAAATAACAAATTAAAACTACAGATTCTTGAAGCAATCTTCATTAAAAAATTGAAACCGACACTGAATAGAATCAGCTACGAAGACTGTAATAATGTTCTAAAATGCTTATAAAAAACACTTTTCACGCCTTAATGCACGTTCGACTATAGCATTCAAATATAAAAGAAAATATCAATAATGGATAACTATACACGTTTTAATGAACGCTAAATCATAACTGTCAGCCATAGCATTTAAACGCAAGAGACAAATTCGGTAATAGATAGCTACAAATAGTTTTTGCCTTACCAATTGCACCCCTGATGATGACCTCAGAAAGAGATGGAAAGTACTTGGGGAATAAAACTGATTCTCACTGTTACAGTGCATTTCTTGCCTCATTTACTTACAATATACGGAAAAATATTCGTGAATATGAAAGGATTATAATCAAAATAAGCAGATATAACTTTGTAACTTATTCAATCAGACATAGCTGAAAAAGAATTTGCTACCTAAATGTATCTGTGTTTTATATCAATATATTAATTAATTAAGCATAAATGGTAAAGTCTTTTTATCTGGCTTGATGGTAGTTCAAATGTTAGGATATTAATTATGTGTGGTGAGGTTTATAGATGTATTTTCTTTGTTGTTTGAATATGTGTACACACACACACACACACACACACACACACACACACACACACACACACACACATATATATATATATATATATATTAACACACATCCACACACCCAGACATATATATTTCATTGATTTTTAGGTAGTAAAGTAAATATTAGTTTATATATAGTTATTTATGTATTTTTCATTTTTGTTTAGAGACTAGTAGGTTTTTGTTTCTTTTGCCTTGGTGTTGTCTCAAATATTAAGGTATTAATAATGGAAGGTTAGTTTTGTTTTTGTTTGTATGTGTCTACATGTATATATTTATATGCATATATAGATACGCGCACACGCATACATACACGTATACATGTCTATATTTATTATAATTATTCGTTTATTTTATTTTATGTTTATCTTTATTTCATTTATTTAATTTAATTTATTTTATTTTATGCTTATTTTGTATTTATTTAATTTTGTTTATTTATTTAGTTATTTAAAAAAAAAAATTAGTGCTAAGATGGCAAAGTAAGTGTTTATTTATATGCTTACACTTCCCCATTATTAAATTTTTCTTGTTTAAGAGATTATTTTGGTTTCTAAAACTAGTTATTATTAATTCTTCCTGTAAGCATAGTTTACAGTTTTTACTGTTAATACTGTAGGGGGCTACCAGTTTTATAATTTCCCATTTGATTTTGCTGGGGATATTGTTTTCTTTTTGAGTTCGTATGTATTTTGATAGGGTTGTGTTGTTTGTGTATTTTTTCATTCAAACTTCATTTTGTGGTTATATATTTCTTTTAATTTTTTTTCTGTATCACCTACATACATTTTTCGTCTGTGTTAACTTTATTAGTTACGGTAGCTTTTTATATTATGTTATTGGTTAAACATTTCTTGTTAAGTAGGCAATTTTCTTTATTTCAACAATTACATTTGATAGTGTTATTTTGCTAAATGTTATTGTTATTGTTGTAATTATATTTGGTCTTGTTGAGTATTTTTTAAATTGTGTTTAGTTATTATTTTCTCCGTGTTATCCATGCAGCTCTAACTAATTTTTAATTGTATTTCTTAATACTACTGTTTCCTGGTATAATTAAACTCTGACCAGACCATTAACCATTTTTATATATATATTATTTTATTATAAGAGATGAGAACAAAAACATGTTGAAATCGCTACATAAACACCTTCGTGTTTCCGCACTTTGTGCCTCTTCAGGCGATGGCAAGTAACTGGTGATTAAATGATTTTTAAGAAAATTCCAAAAGCGAAGTGTTACCTCTTTTTCGCAAGATACAGGATGTGTGAGGAAACAAGGTCAGAATTAAAAAAAGATTTATGGCTTTGTATTGATCAACCAGTGTCAAATCTGCGCTAAATAGAAATTTAAGCACAGAGGCTGGAGGTGGGGGTTTTATTTTTTTCATGACAAGATATACCGAAACTTAGGTCATCATTGACAATTGCAGAAAACATGCAAGCATCAAATGTATCGTGATTGTTGACAAATATGACGTGTTCAGTTTTTCAAAGGACGCTGAGGGGGAGGGGGAGGCGGATGATCAGACTTAGAGTTAATTTCAGCAGTATTTTTTTTTTAATTTACAGATTCAAGAAGCTTCTTAAAGGAACCTGTAGATAAAATTAAAATATGGAGCATCTATGTCAGATACTAACTGGACGGCAATACATAGCAGTACGAAATCTGAATAAATAAAATAGGATAATTACTCGTAAAAGGTGGGTCGTTATAAATTATAATGGTGCTACCTAATTTTAAAATTTTAACCATATTGTAAGGTAAAAGATAAACTGTGTCGGCATTATATATATATATATATATATATATATATATATATATATATATATATGTATAGCATATCTTCATTTAAACGTATTTCATTGAATATATATATATATATATATATATATATATATATATATATATATATATATATATATATAGTGGTGGACTCTTCTGTCGTTCCTAGGAACTGAGCTGCTTGACTCTCATATGTCGAATACGACGGGAGAGTCCACCATATAAAATGTACATTGAGATCAACACCCAGCGGCGACAGTCTGTTTCATGCTTAAGCGCAATCTTCAGGCCATCATTCGTTTAAGCATGAATCAGCCTGTCACCGCTGGTTGTTGTCTGCAATGTCCAATTTTATATTTACCTACCCCCTATCCCTGATATTCAGCACTTTAACCCATAAAGCATACCTTAAAACTATATTTTTACCATATATATATATATATATATATATATATATATATATATATATATATACAGGGTGTCCATAAAGGCATCACTGTAAATCAGTTGGCAAATGTTTTTCGTGAACTGCAAAATCGTATTACCCTTTGTATTGCTAATGATGGAGGACATGTGGAAACTTAAATAAAATTTCAATTAAACCTTAAAAAATATAGATTTACTTCTTTCTAATCCTTTTTACAAATTATTTCTATCGCAAATAAAGTTATCAATTTTTTAAAGTGCACACGAACTTTATGGACACTCTGCATATATATATATATATATATATATATATATATATATATATGTGTGTGTGTGTGTATATATATGTGGATGTGTATACTTCTCTCTCTCCATATATATATATATATATATATATATATAATTATATATATATATTAATACATGTTTCATTAAATAATATAGATAAGTGTTGTCTATATATTTTATGTAAGTTTTTTTCATATAGTCTGATAAGCTTAATAACATTATCATTAAACAATGAAATTAATGTATTAATGAAAAAATGCTGCCTAAATACACACAATTTAAATATATATATATATATATATATATATATATATATATATATATATATATATATATATATATAGAGAGAGAGAGAGAGAGAGAGAGAGAATTATACATATATATATTATATATATGCGTAATGTATATATAATTCTGCAGAATTATGGAAAATAAAGCAAAATATATATTTTAAAATAAAAAATACATATTTCAACCAAAAATGTTTGCGGTTTATCTTCTTTTGAAGATATACACTTTTCTCCTGTTGGCACCTCTTCCTTATATATATATATATATATATATATATATATATATATATATATATATATATATATATATATATATATATATACACATATATAGCATATTACAACAAGTTTGTCTGAAGTGTATCCATTTCAGCAAGTCGCATGGTTAGGCCCATGTCTAACAGACTTTAAAGTATGCCTAACTTATGGTGACTTCAAAAAGAAAAGGTAAAAAAAAGAACGCTGATATCAATACTTTTTTTCATAATGATGTTCACTCTGTAAAAATTCCAAGAATCACTCGAAGTAGTGGATTACAGAATAAGAGGCATAGTTTATACGGATAGGTGTGGAAGATAACGGTTAACCCTAGACTTGAAGAGGTTAAGATTGTAGTGATCGGGAAAGTATCCTCTTGGGAGTCGGTAGATGTTCGTAGGAAGAACCTGCTCAAGTAGAACTTTATTTCCCCAATGGAATACGAAGGGAATGAGGGTGGTTCGCTACAATGTGCGTAACATAGCTGGTCTTAGCCATGGAAGTTAGAACTGGTGCAACTAAGGAATGTAGTTCGTCTGAACACTTTTCATGGAAATAGCGATAGATCAGCGAGAGGCTTGCAACTCTGTATGTATGTGAATATGTGTGTACACATTTAATCTACTTGTTTAAGGGTAAAATAACGCGTGTACGTCATTATATGTGTTTGCGGTAGATTAAAAGTAAGACGAACGATGCAATTTTCTGTGTCCGAGTAAAGCGTAGAATTGGTGTCGTAACTCACCTTTTTCAGAATAACATTATTTTACCAGGTGGTTTAAATTTGAATTAAGATATTGTTATTTTAAACAGTGAGCAATTCGTGATATTCAACACCTTGAGTCGATTCGTTTACTAAACAAATTTACTATATCAGCATTGTATAGTTATCCCGTCATATAGTTTTTTTTACGAATGTTGCAAGCATTAGACGGCGTAGAGGGAAACAAATTCGTTGCCGATGTTTTAAGTCTCAATACTTCTACACGTTCCTTGAAAAAAGAAAAAAAATCTCCGATCTGTCGGCTGGCAGCTAATTGCTGTGTCAGTGAATTTAACTTGCAGATGCTAATAACTTAACCTTCATGTTATTTTGTTTCTTAATGCTCCGATTCTGGCAATGTCGAGCCAAAGGGTAAGAGACATCTACAGGGAATCTTGTTTACGGGAATATCCTTTGGAAATAAAACAAGTCAGATGATACTAATGTAAGTTCAGTCTGCCCAAAGACATCTGCGTTTGTTTTATTCCTAATATTTCACTGAAAGTGATTTGGAAGCATTCCCTGTTTTTATTTTTTTAATTGAAAAAGAATGATTTTAGAAGTAGAAAAACAGCAAAGTTAGTGATAGGTTGATAGATAAAAGTGATTATGCAGAATGAACAAGACAATTCAAAATTGTTTAAAAATTTATAAAATTATAATTATGGCTTAATGTTCGGCTCCTATCATCTGTATGTACAAAGATGCACACACGGGAATATACACTATCATCTGAATCTCACATAGACAAATTAGAATTATTATAAGCTTACATAAAGCAATATTTACGGTTTTTCAGTTAAGCATGGAAACCGTTAATTTCTTCGAACTTCGAAAGGACGCGTTGTCTCTCCTTGAATTCGGAACGCCACCAATTATACTAACTTTTGTTTAACAAGTCGAATGCACATGAAAACTGATTAACCAATGAAAATCAAACAATACGAAAGTAAAAATACCAGAATTTTCTTTTTCTCTATATCTCATTCTTTGATGAAGTTTTAATAAAAGTGAAACATGTTAGATTGATAAACGTTTTCTATTTGTTCTTTATCTTATCATAAGTGCATATATACGTGTATAAGTGCATATATACGTGTATGTGTCATGAGTATTAGATATCGGCAGTATAGTTTGTCTTCTTTCATTTCTAGCCTGTGAAACTCTCTTCTAGCCTCTTTCTTACCTTTCAACTATGACCTTCTTCTTCTTCTTCTTCTATGTGCCGTGACCCTTCAGGACGTAGGCGATCATGGCTCTCCACAATTTCCTGCCATTTGTAGCTCTTAATAAATTTTGTCGTTTTGTTATCACTCCGAAACCCTGTTCCACTATACATTTATTGAAGCTCACTAAGTAGGTTATGCATTGTTTTCCTCCGTCTCTTTTGCCTTCAGTTTGTCCTGTGAGTATCAAATTTTCCAAGCCATTTTTGCCCTCATTAGGTGCCCTAGAAATTTCAACTGTTTCTTTCTGGTGTTAGATATGTGTTCCTTTTGTTTCCGTTTTCTCTAAAACTTCGTCGTTACTCACATATTCGGTCCTTGGTATTCTCAGCATACTTCTGTAGGACCACATTTCTGTTGCTTGAAATCTCTTCTTCATCTCTTTATTTCTAATTGGAAAACAATCATTTTAGAAGCAGAAACACAACAAAGTTAGTGATGAGTTGATAGATAAAAGTGATTATGCAGAATCAGTTTTTAGAATTTCACTCATAAAATACAAAAAGTTTAATAGAAAGCAAAAACATATTACAGGCTTGAGTTAAATATTTGTTTGGTGTAGGATCCACCTAATTTGCATAGTGGAGTACCGACGATATAAATATGGTTGGTACCGGGAAGACAGGGAGGCGAATCAAGAGATTCAACTAGAGACTCTGCCCGACTGCGACATAGTCAACGCATTCTCCAGGGACGGTCTTCCCAGAAATATACAAAAGACTGTATGTAAATATTGTGTACACTTTCTTGTATCAATACATTTTATTCTAAGTACATTTTGTGTTTGCATTATTATTCCATGCATTAGTCAAGTTTCAACAATATTTAAAGGGCGAATACTTTTAGAAGATGAAAAAATTAAATATCAATATCTTTTTATATTTCGGTAGAATCCTTTTCCTATGAATAAACACAAAATGTCTATCATATGTGTCAGTTAATCAATACATTTATCGATTTATGTGAGAAATTACTTGATGGCTCAGTCATTTTTAACAATGTTTCGAATTCAGATAGAAGACAGGATTTTTAATACTGATTTACAAGGAAAGCTTTTCACGTTCGTGAGACTTGTGGGAATGTTATCATTAAAAGGCCATTACAATCATGTACATAGACATATCCTTACTGATTGATTGACTGACTTGTTTTTTACGGCTTATCACCCTTTTTGTAAGTTATTTAAAACTGAAACATATTTTTAATTGTAAGAATAATATTTTTTGAGTGAATATTGAATTAACAATTCTTTTTACAGTAACAATTTTCCAGAGAGAAATTTTACTATTTAACCCATAGCTATTGGAGAAAATGGATTCATACGTTTCCCAAGGGTATAGATGCACCGTTAAGATTGTAGCGCAATATTCAATAAAGTATTTATATTACATAACAAATATTTATTTTTTAACATAATCTCCTTCTTTGTCAATGCACCCAATTCAATGGGTAATATTAATCACACAGATAATTATGCATTCTTATACATTGTAAATTTCAGATAACATTTTGCGTTTTGTGTCAGGCCATAGACTTATTGATCCTCCTCTCTATGTATGTAGAAGGTACAAGACAAACATTTGGGGATTTGACCAAATTAATTAGCCTAATACTTAATGTTAATAATGTCTTTCGATACAGTTCCCTGCGTGAAGTTTGAACACTGTGTTAAACAGAATCTTGCATGAGCTGTCTCAAGAAGACTTACAACGAATACGGTTTACAATGTCTCAATAAAAAATAAGGTTTATACTACCTCACAAAAAATACGGCTTACAATACCTTACAAAGAATATGACAAACTTACCCTGTCTGACATAGAATATTGCCTTACAAAGCGTAAGGTCAAAACTTGTTACGTTGAGTAAGAATACTGTTTATATTTGGTACCAACTCATCTCCTCACTTCATATATATATATATATATATATGTGTGTGTGTGTGTGTGTGTGTGTGTGTGTGTGTGTTTAGGCAGTAATCCTTTTTTCATGGACATTTTATTAAATACGGCAGACAAGGTGCTTTGATTTAGTTTTTTATACAATTTCTGATGTGATCTAATAATTTTTTTTCCTTTTCGGATGATAAATTATATAAAATCTGTCCAATTGTTCTTTTTATCCGAGCGCTATGTAATTATTAGATAACATGAAAAATTGTATAAATAACTAAATCATACCACCTTGTCTGTCGTATTCAATGAAATGTGCATATATATATATATATATATATATATATATATATATATATATATATATATATATATCGGGATAGCTAAAGTGTAGAATCTCCGACTGATGCCAAATTCGATTCCGGCTTGAGACAATCAGACATCTAGCCGCACTGGTGATACGGCGAAACAGTCTGTCTGTCGATGATATATATATATGCATTGTCATCCACAGACAGACTGTTTCGGCGTATCACAGCTCATCAGTGCGGCTAGATGTCTGATTGTCTCAAGCCGAGATCGAAACCCGACTGATCTGGCATCAGTCGGAGATTCTACCCCTAAGCTATCAGCGACCGGTAGAAGGGGGGGGAGGTGAATTTTTGCGTATTTATTCTTTTGAATGAACGCGCCAGTGACCTAGAGGGCTCAATTCATGGAAGAGCTTTATAAATTCACGCTTTCTCTCCAGAGTAATCGACCGAAATTACATTTTTCGGGGGCGTATATATATATATATATATATGTATATATATATATATATATATATATATATATATATATATATATATATATATATATATAGGTTTCAACCAGGCGATTTGTTAAAGCTTCAGGAAGTTCTTTTGATCTTTGCATATTTATCTTTTTATTTGGCCAAATATATATTTTGTATATATATCTTTTTTATTTGACCAAATATATATTTTTCGGGGGCATATATATATATATATATATATATATATATGGATATATATATATATATAAAGAACATATATATATATGGATATATATATATATATAAAGAACGGATGAAAGTTATAACTGTTATACAAATAAAAATAATAATAAAAAAACAAAAAAAAAACATTAATAAAAGATAATATACTACGTTACTTAAAAACCGAAAGCCAAAAAGATATAGTGTAACAAATAAATAACAACAAGTATAATAAATCGATCTAAACACATCCAAATATATAAATAAACTAACAACCGATTACGATAAAGTAGCCGTTTAAAAAACAAAACAAAACAAAAACAAATAAAGATAACCAACCTAAATAGATAAATTAAAAACTGTTCCCACCTAAATAATAGTCAGAAAAAACCACAAATTCAACAAACAGATTTAATCAATGACAAATAAACAAATATATAAGATAAAAAATAAAAATGAAAATAAATAAAAACAAGCAAAACAATTTGACCCAAATAAATAAGCGAACAAGCGATTTCCGGTAATGACGGCCATTATAGACTACCAACAATAAGCTATATAAACAAATTTTTACTACGTTAACCAAAAACACCGATCAAAATAAAAGAATAAATAAATAAATATATAAGATAAAAAATAAAAATAAAAAAACAAACAAAAAACAAGCAAAACAATTTGACATAAATAAATAAACAAATAAGCCACTTCCGGTAAAAGTAACCGCCAAAATAGACTACCCATAATGCACCACTGACCCTTATATAAATAGCCGAGAAAAATAACAGCACTAGTCGCCTGACGATTGCACTAGCATGAAACAGACTGTCGCCTCTAAGTGCTGACTTCCATGTCCACTTTTATATATATATATATATATATATATATATATATATATATATATATATATATATATAGGTTTCAACTGTGCGATATTTAAAGCTTCAGGGAGTTCTTTTGATCTTTGCATACATATGTTTTTAAATTTAGTCTCTAAATGCACACTTTTGAATACACAATGAGTTATACTGCTTGATTGTTGTATAGTCACCTTACAAAAAAAAAATAAATGAATGCATGTCATCATTATAGCCGTATTCTTTGTAAGTCGTATCTCTTTTGAGACACCTCATGCAATATTCTGTTAAACATAATGTTTAAGACTTCACGCAAGGGAACTATATCGAAAGACACGATTAAAATTAAGTATTAGAATAATTCATTTGGCCAAATATATATATATATATATATATATATATATATATATATATATATATATATATAGTGCAAAAGTAAGTGAACCCCTATGATACTATTTAAAATAATTGTCTCTTTTTTCCAAAAAATCAACAAATCTTAATTAAACTATATATTCATTAAGAAAAACCTCTATTAAATGTATTTTCAAAGATTCAAAGACTTTTAGCAAGCTGGAATAATTATGAAGGATTAAAAATGTAAAAAAATACTTTGGTCTTTCCTTTTAATAATGAAATAAACATTTAGACGCTAAAAAATTATCAAGTTTCAAGCCTTTTCCATCAGGGTATATTCTTTATTAGCGAAGTATTGAAAGTCCCAACCTTTGTTCCTGACTACCACACATTGTGACAACAGAAAATATATCAAGAATAGTGATATAATGTAATAGCCTGGACGCAAATTTACTGTAGCTGAACTAGTGATCAAGGCATTTTCCAGTTGCTAATTTGCAAATTAACAAACATAGATTGCAGAATGTGGACGAAACACTAAAACTTGCGCTTGAAGATGATCCACTGAATATTCTCACTTAGGATGACTTCAAAGAAAGGAGAAATGAAGACGCTAATGATCTACAAAAGAATTCAACGGTAGAATCGCTTCAAAATGATTTGGATCGTCATTAAATAAAGGACGAATCAAATTCTTCCGATCATGGTGAAAATATGAAGGATGATGTAGAAGACTGGGACTCAGTAGAGAAAGCCATTGATGTGGGCAGCAAATTTATGGAGAAGAAATCTTTGTACAGTTGTACAGAATGTATAAGTGTACGTAATTTGCAGAAAAGGTCTTACTTAAAAGAAAACAAAACAAAAAAAACTAGAACTGCGAAAACTAAATGAAATGAGAAAAGAAATAAGAAAGATAAGTAAAAATAAAATTTATTGAGCATTAAACATTGCAAATTAATATTACACATGCCATATTATATCCGAACCCGTCCTCATACCTGAACTACTCTGAAGTTCGGATATGGGGGCTTCTTATATATATATATATATATATATATATATATATATATATATATATATATATATATATATATATATGTGTATGTATATATATATATGGGGGCTTCTTATATATATATATATATGTGTGTATGTATATATATATATATATATATATATATATATATATATATATATATATGTACACACACACACACACACACACACACACATATATATATATATATATATATATATATATATATATATATATATATATATACACATACCAGTCGAGTATTGGTGTTACAGTAAACATAATATATATATATATATATATATATATATATATATAATGTTTATTTGAATACCAATACTCGACTGGTATAAAAAAAAAACGAATAGTACAATTTGCAAATAAAAATATATCTAAACAAATTGGTATCGCATTGATGTACATTCCAACCACCCAAAACACGTCTTTAAACAAATCTACAACGAAATCGCGTCCAGGTTATCCATCAATTCGTCTAACGCTAGTATCTTCAACCAAAACAAACACGATTACGAGATAGCATTGGAAAAAAGGGGATACAAAATTATGCTAGTCTATGTGAATACGGATAATTCTTCCAATATATGCGATAGGAGGGAAAATAGGGCTAGAAAACTATTATGGTTTAACCCACCATATAATTTAGACATAACCACCAAAATAGGAAAGGTATTTTTTAAAATATTAAAAGAGAATTTCCCCCATTCAACGCTTTACACGAAATTTTCAATAGGAATACAGTCAAATTGAGTCAAGTTGTCTGCCCAGTATGGCTAATTGTATTAACAAATATAATATTAAAAAGAATAAAAATAAACAAAATACCAATCCCCCTAAATGTAACTGCAGAAGTAAGGTATCCTGCCCACTTAAGGGCAAATGTTAGCATGAATGCGTAGTTTACAAAGTGGAAGTATACAGAAATAAACCTAGCATTAATCGTGAGAACAAAAAATTTATATTGGTTCTACTCAAGGAATTAAAAAAAAAGATACTATAATCACATAATCAGTTTGAAACCTGAAAGTTATAGATATAGTACCAGTCTATATAACCAAATATGGAATATAAAAAAAGAATAAGGAATCAACCCGATTTTAAAATGGGAGATAATAAAGAAATGGTATAGATATAAAGCCGACAGATATAAAGTCGCCGATACGATATATTGCATACTGATGGAGGAAAAACTAGCCACAGCTACTTTTAATAAACCTGATATGTTACTTAAGCAAAGATCAGAAATCCTTAACGCGTATAAACATAAGAAAGCATGGTTACTGGAATAAAAGAATAGTAATTATTTTAATAATTTTACTTTATTTTTATTAACGTCATATGGTTTTATGCTAATTTTAGTTTCTAGTGTTTGTTTTTACCAATAAATATGTCGCTTTGTTCTATCCCCTTCAGTCAGTTCGCCCTGAAGATCAATTTAGGTGAAATCTAGGTAGGTTGTTTCTGGCTCACTAGGAAGTTATATATATATATATGTGTGTGTGTGTGTGTGTGTGTGTGTGTATATATAGCTATCTATCTATAAAATAAGAGAGAAAAAGGAGAAATAGAGACAGGAAAACATACATATATACATATATAACGGTTAAATGATAAAAAATGAACAACTGGGTTTTGTTACTGGAGCTTAAGTGGATGCACAGTTATAATAGACGCCATTGTTATGTCTGGGTCTACTTGAGAGACAAAAAATGATTTTCGCTATATGCTTTATGATGGAAAAAATCGGTGAAAGGAAGCTCAAGTGATTTACCAGGAAATTATTATGCCATTCAGCTGAAACTCATTGACATTCAAAAACTACAACACTATTATCCAATCTTGAAAACTTGTGCAAGGTTAAGAACTTGTCTCGAATATGTAGTTTCTTAACTTGTCGGTTTTAAATATCAAAGTACGTCTTCTTTTTTAACCGTTCGTGTAACACCAGCTGCTGTTGCATTCTGGGAAGGTCACCATATTTTCCCAAACACTGCCAGACTCTAACAGAAAGCACGAACTTCTCAGGCGACGTTTGTCTGGAATTATCATTATCATATTTTTAGAATTCTTGTTTGGTTGGAGTCTGGGATGTTAGACGCTTTTTTCCGTTCAATGTGTTCTCGTAGATAAATCCGATACAAACGCCCATTTTGAAATTGGCGAACCCAGATAAGTGCACATCAAAGGAACACACGCATTAAACCATGCACAAAAAATGCTTATATAACGGAGAGATTAGCAGGGCATACTCAAAATGCATTTAATGGAAACGCATGCAATATGGAAATATAGTTAGCTTGCTTCTCGCGTAAACCATTACTAATAAAGTGATTTCGGTCCTCACTGTGTGTTCAATACTTGGACTTCACTGTCGGATCAAGTTTGTACACATATTGATCATCACATCATAATTAACCAAAAGGATTAATTTGGAGAGTTGGCGGGATGGCGTCTCGATTAAGGGACGAGCCTCGCAAAACGGAGTGGCTCTTGCAGCGTGTCTCACTGGCGATGGCGCGAGGTAACGCTTTCTCAATGATTGCGGCTGGCAGAAGATAGCAAAAAAAAAAAAATGAAAAAATATTTTGTTTTTTGTTTATAGATACTTTGTTTAAAATAAATAAACGTTGTTTGTTATTTAAAAAAATTAACCAAAATACAAACCATAAACAAATTTTAGTAGATAATATGATAATATTATACAGGTAATTCTAGGAGACATAATAACAGAAAAAAAAACAACCCACATTAAATATCTTTCTCAACAGGATATTGCAGTGTGCATAAAATATTTAACGTGATTAAGAACTTTTTTAATACGCATACGAAATTAACAACACGTATAAACATTCGATACACACTTTTCCATTTTACATATGACATCAATGTGAACTGATTTCAATTGAAGCGATAAAAAACGCAATGATTTAGTCATGATATTTTGTACCATACTGACAGCACCCAGTTCTTAATAATAACTGAGATAATCGAAATTACTTGAACAAAATAATAAAAAAAATCCTGAATTGAAGACACTTTATTCCTCATTTTAACCCTGACATCTTATTTAGAAGTTGTAAAAATATAATTAAAATAATTGAATATGTAGAATTTGTTTGAATTAATTCTCGCTTCTAAATTCACCTTATATATATATATATATATATATATATATATATATATATATATATATATATATATATATTTATAAGATGTGTTTGGTAATCTGTATGGATAATTCCAAAGAGCTCAATGTAAAAACAGAGCAAATGTCATTGTATGAAAATGTTGATCTGGCGAATTAGAATCTAATTTTGAAATAAAGGAAAATAAAATTAAGGAAATAAATTATAATCACCATGAACCTTTAAAGTTGTTTGTTTCTTAATATATATATATATATATATATATATATATATATATATATATATATATATATAATGGTCCTCGCTTGGGAAAACCTTGGATAGTTCGATTTGTAGTAGAACAAGTCGGCACCCAAGGAAAGATGAGGAATAAAAAAAAGAAAGAACCAAGAACATAAAACTAAGCCGAAAACAATCGTCCAGAGTTCAAGCTCAAAGTCGAAAGAAAAAACCCTCCAAAACGAGCAGAGGCAACTACGTAAAGTGCTCAATACACGAAGTAGAGCAAACCGAACATAATCCTAATGAGCCAAGCAAACCTACCTGGGTTTCACCTAAACGCATGGTGCATTGTGGGTAGTCTATTTTGGCGGTTATTTTACTGGAAGTCCTTTATTTATTTATTTATTTGGGTTAAATTATTTTGCTTGTTTTTATTTTTTATATTTATTTCTTATCTTATATTTTTATTTTTTTATTTTAATCGGTGTTTTTATTAACATAGTAAAAAATTGTTTATATCGCTTATTTAATAGATTTGTTTTGGTTTGGGAAGATAATTATTTAATTAATTCAATTTTGGGGGTTGATTTTTGTAGTTTATTCTACTATTATGTATATATATATATATATATATATATATATATATGTGTGTGTGTGTGTGTGTGTTTGATACCATAAAACTTATAGACAGTTTTAAACATACAAAACCGCATATTTTTCCCTTAAAAAGGTAATCTTTTTTTCGGCCAACACTTCATCAGAAGAATCGTTGGGGACGAGTAAAAGGTTAGTGGAATGATAAACAAACTGGGAGATGACGAGGGACGACGATTAAAATACAATTCAGTATTAAAAAGGGAGGGAAAAGGGGGGTTGGCACCCCCACCTCAAAAAACATACTAAAACAGAATAAACCATTGCCGTGAGTTTAAAAAGGAAATTATCAACTCACATCCACCCAGGAGAGAGAGAGAGAGAGAGAGAGAGAGAGAGAGCGAGAGAGAGAGAGAGAGAGAGAGAGAGAGAGAGAGAGAGAGAGAAAATAAATTATATGTACTTACCAGGGCGCCCACGTCGCAACTGGATGTGACACAAAGTAGAGTTTTAAAGTGGGTTGAACGGCCATACCGTGGAAAAATTCCCAAGCCCCCTCGGCACTTCCCTTTTTGGGGACGCTGGGCAATAAAACCTTGCCCTTATTTTTTTTAATAACTGTTACCTTGGTCTTTTTGTCAACCCTTAAAACGTGGGAGGTGTTTCGACTTCATCCTGCATAACCAGGTAGTCGTCTAATTTATTACGCATTTTAAAAACGTTTTTCTTTTCTGACTACATATGGCAAGTACAGCTGTTTAGTGTTTGTTAAAGGATATTAAAAGCAGCTGTACTTTGAAGAGTTTTTCCTTTAATTCTGTGACTACTTTTGGGATATATAGTTTTCTTGCTGTTCCACGTGTTCATTTCTTTTTCTTTTTACTCTAATGTGTATTTCTGAGATTGCGTGAAATTTTGCGTAACTTATTGCGTTTATCACTATTACTTGGCACATATATTAGCGGCCTCTTGCCAGTTTCGCAAATGTCAATTACTATTGGCCGAGGAAGTTGTTTTGCAATGTCCCCGTTGGGGATTTGGCAGTTCAAGACAACGCCAATTATAAAATTGAAGAGGTAAAGCCCAGTAGTTAAAACACAGAATTATCTAATGGGAGGTCAAAACAGAGCCTCAATAATTTCTTCTTAGATATCTTAGTGGAAAATGCTTGCGTGTAATACTCAGAAGAAAAGTATAATATAAACTTAGCAGAATGACTGCGAACTCAGGTTTTGCTAGTATCGTCCTACCTACCTGGACCATGGCACGCAAAACCCTGGTTTAAAGGGTGTGGCCGGTGTTGCGCCATCCGCACGCCACCTTAATCTTCCCGGGCTGGAGAGTTAGCTCCTACGTCTCTCCTGCAATTGCGATGAGAGAGCCCGTAAAATTTGTAGAAAACCCTTACAAATCTTCGCTCGTGAACTGGTGTGCAATTGCAAGCAGAACACAAGCATAGGATAGATGATGCACACTCGAATAGACACCCAATAAGATATTCTCTCATAGGGTATATATTGCGAGTAAAATTCACTCGATAAAACATTTAATAGAATGTTGAACGTGCTTAAATTGTATTGTCAGTGACCATTTGCAAGTAATGCATAGAGTTTAAAAGATAGTACTATAAGTTCTCATATCTAAAAACACGGTTTAATACACTGCTGAACAAAGTGCAATAAAATTACACCTTAATAATTATAATATTCCAAGCAATATAAAATCTATAATGGTCAATCATACTCGCAACTTATATAACATTAATAGCAAAAACAGAAACTCCAAATTCTAGAAGTATTATTATTATTATTGTTAATAATAATAATAATAATAATAATAATAATAATAATAATAATAATAATAAAGACTGTCATTAGCGGGGTGGTGAAGAGAGTTGAATACCCTTCACCTATAAAATGTTCCGATGGCTCGCATAAAAAAATAGCCTCTGGCTGTCAAGACTAACTCTTGGCCTACACGTGGTGAAACTCTTGTAACTAACAGGAGAATGGACGAGAGGCAAGTAACTGGCGTTTTCAAATAACCAGTGATCGGAGTAGGATGGACTCGTTAGCCATTGTATGCAGCCAACCTAGGAGATGGAAAACTCAGATCAAGAGTGAGTGTGATTAGTGGAGCCTTGGATGGCAATACACCTAGTGATGGCTTCACGATAAAAACACGAGAGAAGGATAATTTTCGTTGGTGAAGTTTTTGCACACGGTAAGCTTTGTGTACCTGGTCTGGCTACAGTAGGTCATTATTCCACAATAGATGTTACTCAAAGGTGTGCAAATAGATAACAGCGTCAACAGGACCGGGAAATCATCGCTCGTGAAACTGTTTTTCTCGGATATCTTGGAGTATCTTGTCTAGATCTATCAGGTCTTTATCTGACAACTGATATTCATGAAGGCGCGCAAATAGGTACCTGCATAAAGAGGAAGGTGTTTCGCCTGACATGCTTCGTGTACCTGGTCTGTCTTCAGCAGGTCATTATCACACAACAGATCTTATTCAAATGCGCGCAAATATGTTACGGCGTTAACAGAACTGTGAAATTCTCGGTGGTAAAATTGTTTCGCGCGGCTAGCTTGGTGTACCTGGTCGGGCTCCAGCAGGTTGTTATCACACAAAAATAGGCGAAAATAGGTAACGGAGTTAATAGGATGGGAAACCCTCGCTGGTGAACGTGTTTCACCCGGTAATCTCGGTGTACGTGGTCTTGCTCCATCTGGTCTTTATTCTACAACCAATCAGAGTCAGAAATAGGTAACCGTGTAAGCAGGACCGGTAAATCATCGCTGGTGAAATTGTCTTGCCCGGCAAGCTTGGTGTACCTGATATGGCTCCAGCAGGTCATTATCCCACAACAGATCTTAATCAAAGGCTTGCAAATAGGTAACGGCGTAAACAGGACCAGAAAAGCTTCGCTGTTGAAGAGGTTTTCCAGGCAAGCTTGGTGCACAGGTTTTGGCCCCGACAGGTCGCTATCCCATAACAGATGTTGCTCAAAGGTGCGAAAAATAGGTAGCGGCATAAACAGGACAGGCAAATCGGGTAATCTTGGTGTACCTGGTCTGGTTCCAACAGGTCGTTATCCTACAAAAGATCTTACTCGAAAGTGAGCAAATAGGTTACGGCGTTAACGAGACCGGGAAATCCTTGATGGTAAAGGATTTTTCCTCTTATGGCTAGATTGGTGTACCTGGTCTAACTCCAACAAGTTGTTATCCCAAAACAGATGTTACTTAACGACGCGGACATAAGTCACAGCGTTAATAGGACCGTGAAATCCTCGCCGGTGAAGCCTAGCAGGTCGTTATCCTGCAACAGATTATTCAAAGGCGCGCAAATACATAACGTCGTAAACAGTAGCGGGAAAAACTATCTGGTGAATGTACTTTGTCCGGTAAACTTGGTGTATTTGGACATGTCGTTATCACACAACGGATCTTAATCAAATGACCGGGAAATCCTTGTTGGCGAAAGCTAGGTGCACCTGGTCTGGCTGTAGCAGGTCGTTATGTCATTACAGATTTTCTTTGAAGTCGCGCAAATAGGTAACGACGTAAAGAGGTCTGGGAAATCCTCGCTGGTGAAGCTGTTTTGCCCGGAAAGTTTGGTGTACATGGTCTGGCTGTAGTATGTCGTTATCCCACAACGGACCTTAATCAAAGTTGCGCTAATAGGTTACGGTGTAAACAGGACCGCTGGTAAAAGTGCTTCGTACGGAAGGTTGCTGTACCGGGCTCTGGCCCCAGCTTGTCGTTATCTCACAATAGATCTTAATCAAAGGCTTACAAATAGGTACTCGCGCAAAAAAGACCGAAAAATCTACGCTAATTGCCAATCAAGCTTGTTGCTCAACATTTGGCTTCGGCAGGTCGCTATCCAACAAAGGCTGCTACTCAAAACAAGCGTGGACAGATTGTATATAAATAGGAAGAATGGCGGTAGAGGCCTGATAAGCATTCAAGATTGTGTTGAAAGTAAACGGAGAACATTTAAAGAGAAATAAAGGGTTCAGTTCGAAATTCCAATCGCCTGAAGAAGGCCATGCAACAGTCCGAACAATGTAAATAATGTGAATAAACATGTGCTTTGCAGAACAATTGAAGAAGTTAGAAAGCCCACAATATTCTGAACCTATGATTTTCAGACAGAGAGAGTGATAAACCCTCGTCCTGGATTGATGACGCAAATACAGATTGAGAAAATTGCATACTACTCTGATTTGAAATGCAAGATGACAAAATTGCGATGGCAAGATTGTTTGGAATGCTGGAAGGAATTGTCAATGTGATTCCAATGATGATTGGGGCGCTGGGATCAATCCTATTAAAACTGTGTGACTTTCTTGAACAGCTGGGGATACGATACCAAGTTGGAGTCATCAAAAAATCGGCTTTTCTTGGACACTGCGAATATTTTGAAGAAAGTGTTGTCTGAGATCCTTGTTGTAACTTTACAGATAACTTAATGTACTCGGTGTATTAAAAAAAAAGATGTGTGACAAAACAAAAAGTAATAATAATTTGTTTTACTGAAAAAGGTTCTTATAGACTCGTTGGAGGGATTCCTGGCAGCCCATATCTTAGGGAAATACAGAAAACGATTTCTCACAAGCACAGTTCAAACCCTAAGAAGGGCATTATCCATGCAAAATATGTATGCATTTGTACTTTTGTTTTTTACTCAAATGTGTAATGGAAAATATTATGATGATATTTCTAATCTTAACTCTGTGGTTGGAATCCAGGAGGGAATGATTATACAAGAGAAATCAAAGACGACAACAACAATAACAATAACAATAACAATAATAATAATAATAATAATAATAATAATAATAATGCATTAAATAAGAGATTATTTACCCTTTACGGAGTGTTGAATATTTCAAATAATCTTAAAAAAGGTTATAAAACAATTTTTGGTTAGTTAGATTGTTATTTTTATTCAGCGCCATATCAACGTCAATGGGTTATTTACTACCGAAATCTAAATATTATGTACGCAATTTTATTTTTATTTTTTGAGATAATAATGCTTTCAGTTATGTGCCATGCGTGATACACGCTTAGATGATCATTTATCTTTCAATACATAACTGACCAGGCTGATGTTTTTTTCCCGCAGTAGGTTGCCATTTATTTCTGCTGTAGACCAGTTGCCATCCAAGGCTTGAGAACCAACAATGGCTTTAATAATACAATTCTTAATAATTAAACCATAGCTGTGGGGAGAAGATGTGGATTCATGCCTTTCCCAAGGGTATTTTCGCGTAAATAAATATAACGAACCTAACTGGAATTAGAACTTGGCTCTTCGATTAACAATTCCAAGTCATTAACCCTTACACCACCCACGCATCCAAGCTTACAGCACCTGGTATTCCCAAGTAGTCACTGATGTAGGTACTGACCAGGCTCGACGTTGCGTAACTTCGGTGATCGTACGGGAACCGGTGTTTCAACGTGATGTGGTCGTAAGCTTAACAATTTTTGGAAATCCATATTACAGGAGTCTAGATAATCAATAACTGGAACCAATAACTTTCTTTGATTTTTCCAATGACGTCTTCTGATGTTAAATTCTTAAACTGTAAAATTCTCTAACAGAAATGCCAATCCGATATCAGTTTATATTCACCAACTCATTTTCTTCGGGCAAATAAAACGTACGTTTTCTTCATCTCCTGACGATGGCCAGAGAACGGTCGAAAGCGTTAAAACCGACAATAAAAACTAGGGACAGTTTCTGCATATTCTTGAACTAATGATTCATTCATTCGCATAAAAACAAGAGAAACATATATAAAAAGCAAAAAATGATTGCTTGTCTGTCGTATTCAATGTATAAATTTTATTAATTGTCGAACATGTGCTTTGCATAATTATATTAAATTTCATATTATGAAGTAAAAAACAGTTATTTTCAAAGAAAATATTTGTTTTCCTGCTAAAAATATGTCAGCAAGGTCAGAGTTTATTTTTGTTTTTTAATTTTTCTATTTAAGGGCTTAACTCATGAGCATGAAGTTTTTACTTTATGAGCAATATACTTAAATTCAGAGTTAGTTCATGACCAATATAAATTCAATGGAAACTGACTTTAAATCCCTTAGCCCTATCACTTAAGGTGCAAATAAGGTTACACTGAAGAATCTAATTTATTATCATTCGAGGTAAATAGTCGTAATTCACACACGTCTAATACAATGAGTTGTGGATGGAGGTTTAACCTTTCTAAAATCCAGAATTGATAACATTACATATTTGTACGTAGTCACAGTACGAATCAAATAACTTGGTTACTAACTTGGCCCAAGTAAAATGGGTATGTCTATAGAGTACATAAACTCTCGGAGCAGTGAGTCACTGGGTCAGTTATGTCTACAGGCACTCTCGCCCGTGTGTAGATACATCCAATCGACGACCACCATTCCGATAGACCGAGACCTCCACCCGTATACGACCGACTACCGGCAAACGCATCGACTTGTAAGACGTTGGTTGACCATTTTCAAGATTTCTTTGAAAATTAACAGTCTTGCAGACGCAATCCAGAATATTCATGTTGTTTATGAATAAGGTTTTTTTATATGGAAGAAATTGCCGAAGATTATTTGAAAAGTTTAGAAAAGGTAACTTTAGCAGAAGACGTACGCATTGACCAGGACGTGCTGTTGAGTTTAACGATAACATGTGTTTGTGAGACTTTAATAGAGACAGTGTTGTTATAGTCGTAGAATTAAAGAAGCTGAATTCAAGCCATTCAACGGTTCCCAATCATCTGGACCAACTTGGTAAGGAGTCTCAAACTGATGACATGGGTTTAATAAAAATTGGTCCATTCACGCATCTATCTATCTATCTATCTATCTATCTATCTATCTATCTATCTATCTATCTATCTATCTATCTATCTATCGCAATCTGTTTATTATCTATCTATCTATCTATCTATCTATCTATCTATCTATCGATCGCAATCTGTTTATTATCTATCTATCTATCTATCTATCTATCTATCTATCGCAATCTGTTTATTATCTATCTATCTATCTATCTATCTATCTATCTATCTATCTATCTATCTATCTCAATCTGTTTATTATCTATCTATCTATCTATCTATCTATCTATCTATCTATCTATCTATCTATCTATCTATCTATCTATCGCAATCTGTTTATTATCTATCTATCTATCTATCTATCTATCTATCTATCTATCTATCTATCTATCTATCTATCTATCTAGTTTGCTTGCTTACTGGGTGAAATAACTATGAATTTGCCTCTGGTCTCTGATTGGTACAAATCCAGAGAAAAATTCGGGATTTCGAATGCTGGTTTACAATTAGAGAAGTGGATTTTTCACACTAGAAATATTGCCATATTTTTTTTTAAATACTAGAATTCACACAACACAAGGCACGAGTGCAACTCAAGGTAGAAGGTTACTATTAAAATGTTAATCATAAATGAGGTGAGTGACATGAAAGAAGCAGGATTTGGTAGAAAATGAGGATTAAGAGGAAGGCAGAAAAAGATTGAAACTTGAATTGAAGAAGTTAAAATCTTAGTGTTTAGGGAAAGTCTTCTTAGCGTACATCTATGTACTTGTAAAATTTCTGTTACTTATATAGAATAAACATCTATTTATCTACCTCATTGTGTACGTTTTATCTACCGAGGTTTATTTTTTTAGATAGAATAAAGTTACGCTTAAAAACAATTTTTAATTAAAGATAAACAAACTCTTAATATTTTTGTTTAACTGTATAAGTAAAATGATAAGTAAATTGATAATACTACATATGAAGTTATTTTAATGGTGTACAGTAGCTTTCCTTTTATTTAAAAAAAGTACAAGGAAATGAGGTAACTGTTTCAAAAAAGTAGTAAAATTTAAAAATACCAATGTTTATTTTACCGTAATTTTAAAGAATTTACATTAAAAACAATTCCAACGTACTTAGGTTACTAGGTCGGATTATTTAATAAGATCCAGTAACGTTTGGGAAGCACCACTAAAAAAAAATTAAGAAAAGAATACTGAGAAAGAAAACAAAATTGAGGTCATTTAAAAATGATTGACTCTGAGCCTAAGTAATAGATACAGGGTGAGATAACTCGAAGCAAAAACCAACAGATAGCGGTAAAAGAGAGAAAAATAACACTTGGAAATAAATAGCTTGAACCTAATTGCTTAGATAGTGAACACACCTATAAAACAGAATCAAAGAAAAAATAATACAAGTTGAATTAATCGTAGAGTTAACAACATACCGTTTGAAAAATACACGAAGCTCACGAGCGCACGAACGTGAATAAAATCGTTTTGCACCCATGTTTTCCATTGTTTATAGATATTAAACCGGTCAACTGGAAAGACCATTTACAAGAACAATCGGGTGAATATCAAAGTCTCTTTCCTGTTAGAGAGAATTAACATAAAGAGCAGAGCGATACACCGCATCACAAGACTAAAATTTAATGGCGATTTGTCATAACATTTGGAGACATATTGTACGCTTAGATATATGGCTTTTCTTTCCTTATAAGTCGTTCAATATGAGTGATATGTGTTAAAACGCATGAAAAAAAAAAAACAAACAATATTCTAATATTATATTTTACTTGCACAAACATGGCCGACTATCCAGCCCGTGTAATAAGCTTGAACGACTTTAATGGTGAATGGAAATTTAAAAAAAATATAAATATTTTAAAAGCTTATAATAACTCCAAATTATAATGAAGATTATACATAAGCATTCAGAAAATTAACAAATGAATTAAGATAGCGTTTAATACACTTATATTTTTGATCTCCAAAGTGCAGTGGACATCTTGGGACTGTGTTAAATTCTTACTGAAAAGGAAGACATTAGTTTAATCTGCATCTGATGAGTTTATTATCAACCATAATAGTTACTTGACTTTTTTTGCACTGTTGATCGACATTTTTTTAAGGCAATTCACCCCAAGCAAGGCGGGAGTACCACTAGCACGCAACGGGTTACAGAGGATTGATAACAAGAGTAAAGAGGCATGTTTGAGGAAATGATACAGAGAAGGACGGGGAACAAGCTCAAAGTGTCAGATGTCGATTGACATTACACTTGAATATTTGAAGATTATAGTCATCGGGGAAGCAAGTAAGGGGAAGGGAGTTCCACAGACGGGAAGTGCGGGAGAATAAGCTAATTGAGTAGATGAGACGGTTACATTTAACTGTTTCGACAGTGAAAGGGTGGGACCGAGATACCAGCATGGTAGCTCGCTTAAATTCATGTAGTCCGGGAACCAACGAAAGTAGCTCGTCGGAACAGTTGGCGCGAAAATACTTGTAGAAGAGACAGAGGGAGGACACGGCACGTTTGTGGGATAGTGATTGTAAACTAGATGCCAGTTCAGGACCTATCATCTTGCATATTCGTCTCTGAATTTTGTCGACTACCTCGAGACGTACAGCTGGAGCACCAGACCATATATGACAGCAATATTCCAGGCAAGGACGGATGGTTGATTTATAGATTTGAAGGATGGATTCGGACGAGAAAAACTTCCTGGCACGACACAGAGAACCAACTTTCCTTGCGAGAACTTAAAGCATCAATAACGGTCAGGTTTTTAATATTTTGTTTTGAAAAAAATGTTCCCAGGAATATGAACTTTCATTTTTAATTTAGTGCTTTTTGTTTTGCAATAAGGTTAAAAAATCAGTTAGCTTAAAGCATCGTCTGCTAAATGAAGGGCGACATCATGTCGTCACTTTTAAACAGAAATATAAGACATTGAAAGTTTTCATATGACACGAGTTATGTCTTCCGTTTTTCTCTCCCCTTTTATCTCTTTATAGCTACCTTTTCTTTTATGTCTTTGTAGAAATGGTTTATCTGATAAAAGTCGTAAAAATGAATAACCAATATACGGATGTTTTTCCGTCTCTTACGCTATCATGCTGGTTCGTTTCAAAAGCACATATGCTATTTTCTTTTTTCTTTTTTCTTTGACAAAACTCAGGCTTCGCCGGGTAGTTTTACTCAGCCAATACAAATATAACTCAATTTATACTTATAAATGAACATCCGGTCGCTGGTTTGTAAAAATTCCCATAAAACCAAATGCACATGTTGGTGCATACACTGGAGAGCATAGACAATCCCAGACAGGGGCTAATTGCGAAAGGATTGTAAATATTGGTACTAAGACGTAAACATAGGCATAGAAAAGCGTGTTCATATGACATTCATGTCTCGAGCGGAAGAAACGCACGCATACGCACACATCTCAGCCTGAAGAATGCACCGTTTACCCCAAGGGGATCAAGAACTTTGAGAAATAACCTCTTGACCATCATCATAAACTAAGATTTAATCCCAAAACTCATTGTAACATTCTAGCTTGCAGGATTAAACATCCAAACCACTTCATGTAAATGTGACTTAAAAAGGCTTATATACATAGACTGAACTTAGAAGAGTTGGTCTCTGATATATAGAACACGATATATAATATTCGTGGTCAATATATATATATATATATATATATATATATATATATATATATATATATATATATATATATCCGAGGGTCATTCAATAAATAAGTTTAATTTTTCGGTATAAGGACTTCTGATACAGGTAGAAGCTTACACTTTTTTATTTTTTTTGTTTTACTTCTTTTTCACATGGATTTAATTTCTTTTGCAGATTAAAAAAAACTTTGAGAGTTTTAGCGATTAACAAAGATGGCTGACCAAGAAGCATGCTCCAGGATTGAACAGCGGTCAGTTATCAAGTTTTTGGTTGCTGAAGGGTGCAAACCAGTTGAAATTCATAGGAGAATGTCAACTGTGTATGGTGCCACATGTTTCAGCCAAAAAATGTCTACAAGTGGGCTAAATTGTTTAAAGAAGGACGGAGCAGTGTTGAGGATGAAGACAGGCCTGGGAGGCCTACAGAAGTGAGGTATCCTGAGGTGATCGAATCAGTCAATGACCTCATTCAGTCTGACAGAAAGGTGACAGTGGATGACATTGCAATGACTTTGAGCTTATCTGTTGGGACAAATGCAGGGGTCATCAGTCAGAAGGAGTCATCTTGCATCATGACAACGCAAGGTCTCACACAGCAGCCCAAACGGTGCAGACCCTCAACGAGCTGGGCTGGGAACTGCTCCCTCATTCCCCTTACAGCCCAGACCTTGCCCCTTCAGACTTTCACCTGTTTGGCCCCTTTAAAGCGTTCATGAGAGGCACGAAGTTTAAAAGTGACGATGAAGTCAAAAGTGTTGTGAGCGACTGGCTGAGACATCAGTCCAAAGATTTTGACGCTGATGGAATACGGAAGCTTGTGCACAGATGGGAAAAGTGTGTGACAGTGCTGGGAGACTACGTTAAAAAAAAATACTTCTATCTGTATTAGAAGTCCGAAAAATTCACCTTATTTATAGAATGACCTTCGAATATATATATATATATATATATATACAGAAATATAGTCTTAATATGTGCTATATTTATGGGGTAAAGTGCTCAATATCAGAGATAGAGCGTGTGTAAATATAAAAGTGGACATGGAAGTCAGCACTTAGAGGCGACAGTCTGTTTCATGCTAGTGCAATCGTCAGGCGATTATATATATTATATATATATATATATATATATATATATATATATATATATATATATATATATATAAATTTCCAAGAGGATAGAATCCAGGCACAGTTCAATGTCTAGGACAGTTTAAGAATATAATATAAAAGGCTCAAACACTAATAATTTAATTCAATTCATCAGACTTTATATTATATAAACTTAAGAAACGTTTTTAATACGCATACAAAATTAACAACACGTATAAACATTCGATACACACTTTTCCACTTTACATATGACATCAGTGTGAACTGATTTCAATTGAAGCGATCAAAAACGCAATGATTTAGTCATGATATTGTGTGCCATATTGACAGCACCCAGTTCTTAATAATAACTGAGATAATCGAAATTACTTGAACAAAATAATAAAAAAAAATCCTGAATTGAAGACACTTTATTCCTCATTTTAACCCTGACATCTTATTTAGAAATTGTAAAAATATAATTAAAATAATTGAATATGTAGAACTTATCGGTTGAATTCAACAAAAGTTGTTTGAATTAATTCTCGCTGTCTAAATTCACCTTATATATATATATATATATATATATATATATATATATATATATATATATATATATATATATATATATATATCAAGAGTCAAAATCCAGGTAGGTAGTGACCGGCTACGACTGCTAGTTTCATGCATTTGCATGCAATCGTCAGGCAGCCATTTCTTATGGCATCGAACAGTTTTTTGCAAGTAAGCAGCTTTTGGTCAGACTCTTTTTAGAGCTGCTCATCCTTTTCTAATCTCTCTCTCTCTCTCTCTCTATATATATATATATATATATATATATAATGTTCTATACATATCTATATATTTCTCTATTTGTTTTAATGTGTTCATATGTGTCTGTCCCACTTTCAGTTCATTTATCGATGTCTATCTCAGTTTATTATATATACACTAATACATTATGTTAGTTTATTAAACAAGTCTATTTTTTCATAACTGTTGAGTCTTGACTCATTGTTGAATCTCGACTAATGCATGGAATAATAATGCAACACAAAATGTACTTAGAACAAGAATGTATTATAACAAGAAAATGTACACAATATTTACATATAGTATTTCTGTATATTTCTGGGAAGACGTTCCTGGAGAATGTGTTGACTAAGTCGCAGTCGGGCAGAGTCTCTAGCTGGATCTCTGTATTCGCTCCTCGTCTTCCGGTACCAACCATTATTTATATAGTCGGTAGTCACCTATGCAGATTAGGTGGATCCTATCACAACAATAACAAAATTGATATTAACCAATCAATTTCAGTAAGAATTTCAGGATATACGTTTATATAAAATATTGCACAATTAGTGCAATCTTCCTGGTGGGAATTGCACAATATTGCACAATGAACGCATTCCTCATGGCCTGAAGATTGCGTTGGCAATTTATTTAGTAACCTGAATTTTTATACACAAAAGTAACACAGAGAAAAATAAAATGACGTTACGGTTCCTATTTTTTATTATTATTAGAGAACGCTCTAAAATATTCTAAAATTTACTGTGTAAGCTAAAGGAAATTTTTTGGCTAATTAAACGCAAGGGAGTTAATGTTGTTGTTGTTATTTATTTATTATATAATTTTTATCTCTTTCTATTTAATTTTTTTCTATATTTAGTATATTTATTTATAAAGTCATGAAAATCCAGAGCTTAAGTTAACATTTTGGCAAAACTCAATAATTGTAATTTCAAGAACTTTATTTATAAGTAAGTTATTTTCTATTTTAATATGTACAGTATTTATGAGATCGGAATGTTGTTGAAATTATTTCTATATCTAACTAATGAATTGGATAAATTATTATCTAGATCATTCTTATATTCGTGAACACCTTTTTAAAAATATTTCTGCAAGTTTCCCCAATATATTATAAAGAACAGCTATTGTTTTTTATGCTATTTTTGCCTACTTCAGAATTATTACTATTATTGACATTTTTAGTTTTGATCATATTCATAAAAGATGTTGATGTAGTTGCAATTAATTTAATATTGGTTATATTATTTTGAATAGTAAATGTTAAGGAGTTGGTAGATAATACTGTGTACCTGTTTTTATCTAATTTATTATTATTATTATTATTATTATTATTATTATTATTATTATTATTATTGTTGTTGGTGCACGCTGGGATTGCCTTTCCAGTCTCATAACATCAAGATTATATCATTCACTTACCTGAAAAATCTACCATGTTGAGATTCGGACCGGGGACCAAAATTTATAGCTGGTAATAATTTTTTCTTCAAAAATTTATTGCTGGTAATAATTTTTTCTTCAAAAATTTATTGCTGATAATAATATTTTGCAAAAAAGTATTTCTATTTTACATATTTTATTTTACGGTATATCAACCTGAATGGGTTATTTAATGCCGACAAAATTTTTATTGCTGGTAATATTTTTTTTCCAAAAAAGTATTGCTGAAATATTTTTTCTTAAAAAAATCTATTGCTGGTAATATTTTTTTTCAAAAATGTATTGTTGGTAATATTTTTTCTTCAAAAATGAATTGCTAGTAATATTTTTTCAAAAATGTATTGCTGTTAATAATTTCTTACAAAAAAGTATTTCTGGTATTAAAACCTATTTTTACACTTTCATAATGTTATGACCCTTATTTGGGGGTTAAATATTTGCCCATAGCTGGGACCCTAACAGATTCTATCACCTTGGGTTAGAGTGGACCTGGGAACACCAGCAATTAAGAGGTGGTTCTACGCTCCTCAGAACCTCCTGACCAGAGGCCTTGCTGCCGGACGTAGTTTATCGTCATATCCAGGACTGTCTAACCACTCGGTGACACGTTGGATACATGCAACGATGCACAAGATATCTATGCAGATTAAAATATATAAATTTCGTGATTTTTTCTTTGCATTTTTGTTATCTATAGGATTTATAAGTGGTGGCTGATAAGTTGTCGCCTTGGGTAAAATGCTGAGCAAGCAAAAGTCAAAGGAGACAAGAACTTTAGTGTACCCGACACGACAGAGGACGTTAGGAACATAATCTTTTAAAATTTAACAGCATTAAAATGTTACGCCCTAAATGTGTAAAGTCTATAAAATACAAGATTGCATTTTATAATGAGTAATCGAATAAAACATTGAACATAAAAAGCACAAATATAAGAATTTAAAATTACACGTAGACAGAAGAAATAAATGATGGGAATAAAAACGAAAACAAAAAATATAAAAATCGTTAGCAACGAATGCGACAAACAGAAACATTAAATCTTATAGATAAAATCTAGAAAAACTGGGACCGTTAATTTCTAGGCTCACACATTTTCTTTTTTTTTTAATATCGAGTCACCATTTTTTATTTTTCAACCGCGGGATTAGTTAATCTTTATCAAGTTAGAAGGGTTGCGTTTTGGTACGACTCCTACAAGTTCTTTCTTTCTTTTTCTTTCTTTCTTTCTTTCTTTCTTTCTTTCTTTCTTTCTTTCTTTCTTTCTTTCTTTCTTTCTTTCTGCCTGGGTAAGACGATCAACTCCATTCGCGTCCTGGGTAAGACGATAAGCTACGCCCGACAGCAAGGCCTCTGATCAGGAGGTTTTCAGTAGCATAGAGTCACCTCTTAATTGCTGGTGTTCCCAGGTCTACCCTGACCCGGGGTGGTAGCATCTGTTAGGGTCCCAGCTATGGGCAAATAGTTAACCTCTAAATTAGGGTCACAACATTATGAAAGTGTAAAAATAGGTTTTAATACCAGAAATACTTTTTTGTAAAAATTATTACCAGCAATACATTTTTGAAAAAAATATTACTAGCAATACATTTTTGAAGAAAAAAAATATTACCAGCAATATATTAAAAAAAAAAAATTAACAGCTATACACTTTTTGAAAAAATATTACCAGCAATAGATTCTTTTGAGAAAAAGGAAAAAAATATTACCAGCAATAAAAATTTTGTCGGCATTAAATAACCCATTCAGGTTGATATACCGTAAAACAAAATAAACCAATCTAAACTATCTTTCTTTCTTTCAAAAATAAATAAATAAAGGAATGAGTTGGAGCAAAGTCGTGCCTGGACATGAAAAAAACTATTATGAAACTCATCTTTCAGATCAATAACAGGTGAGTTCAATTCATACAGGTAACCCTAGGAAATGTCGATAAAGAAAATAAAAAGCAATGAAAGAATATACATTTGAACAGCAGCATCTACAATAACGCGTTTACATTCGTTCACACATTGATACAGATGTGCATGCGCGCGGGGTCAACTGAAGAAACCGACATGCGGAAACATGCAAGAATATTCTGTCTACATGATGTCAACAACTTTTTAGCACAATGTCAAAATCATCACTAAAATATTCTAATACGGTTACATACTTAATGTTTCATTTTAATGCAGAGTATGGTAACGAAATACAGGGTACGATAGGTAAATTGTGGCCATTTTATATTTTTAATTTCGCGCATGTGCGTTGTTCGTTTTTCTTTTCTTTTGTTGACTGCACTGCATAGTAGGGTCAGTTGGGCACCGTCTGTGAGAAAAAGAGCAACGTGACTCAATTCACTCCACCAAAAAGTTTGGAAACTGCATGCTGTACTGCTTGGCATTCGGGCCGGAAGCTCCAATACGAAGATTTCAAAGTGTCGATCTGAGGACAGTGCGGAGGATTCGGAAACAGATGAGTCTATTGGTGATTACGAAGGTTCGACACCTTGGTAAACTCACTCTGATCACTGTGATAAGAAAAGAACTCCAGAATTTGTTGGTGCGGGCCTCAGACTCAACACGATTGTCTACATCTAGTTCCTTGAGGAGGTAGTACTGCCCTGGGTCAAGAGGTTAGCTGCTGTAATATTATAATTAATGCAAGTAAAAGGTTTGTCACCTAGTTGATTGATGTTACCTTCAACATCCCGAATCCAGAGTTTCGTAGACGGAACCATCAGGAATCACTCCTCCCGGTGGGTGTATAAGCAATTGGCTGTTTATACTTGTTGTGGACTTATTTCGTCAGTGGAAACTGTATTTGGACTAAATTCGTCCTAAACAGGTTCAACGTACAAAAACGTTAGGAACTTGTAATAATCAGTATTACGCAGAGTAATCGAGTTGTGGTCGCTGACTACTTTTCCCGTATTCGACTCCTACTGACTCCTACTTATAATAGATGGGAGAGTCTATTATCTATAGACTAGGTGTCTTTCACCATAACACGCCCCTCCTAAAAATTTACTCCGTAGGAGTAAAACAGTTTTCTTAATTTTTTTATTTTATTTTATTTTTTTACAAAAAAGGCCAAAAAAAAAAATTCATTTTTTTAGCAACATCGTAGCGTATCTCCTACGTTTTGAATCCATTTTTAAATGATCAGTCGCCTTTCTTTTTCTCTTGGATCGGCGTACCTCAGGTAACATCGTTGCTGGCGTTGGTAGATCAAATGTATCAAAAATCACCTCCATAGGTGTTTCTTCCACTGGACCGCTGTCAATCACGTCTGAAGAGCGTCGTCTGATCTGGTTAATGTGCCGTCTGCACGTGAATTTTTCACCTTTCACCAAGTACATCAGGTTGCCAATCCGCTTTTCTATTTTTCCAATCTCCCAGAATGATTTATTCTGTTTATATACCTTAAAGTACACTTTTTCACCAGGATTGTATTTCTTTACTTGAATAATTTTTTCTCTACCTGGCTTTGTCTTTTTTGGTAATAATTTGTCGAAGACAGATCTTACCCGACGTGCAAACATCACCTCGGCTGGCGACTGTGAGGCTGGTGTTGCGTTATTTGGGGTAAGTCTGTATACCTATAGAAACTTCAGTAGGGCTTCATCTACAGGTATTTCCCTAGCTTTCTTTAAAGCTCTTTTAAGGGTGTCCACAAATTTTTCAGCTAACCCGTTTGATCTTGGGTGATATGGAGCTGTGGTAACATGTTCGACATTCCTTGCAAAAATATTTGAATTGTTTCGACGTAAATTGACTTCCGTTGGCCGTCACAATTGTGTCTACTACACCAAACCTTGCGAACAATTCCAGCAGGAAGTTTTTCGTACTTTGCGTCGTCGGTTTTCTTATCCTTTGTATCTCAGGCCTTTTGAGAAACTATCCACTACTATGATGTAATGGTATCCATTCAGTGGACTTGCAAAATCCACATGCAACCTAGACCATGGTAGGTCTGTTTTTGGCCAGGGATTAGATTTTACTGGGGGTGCCTTTGCAGCCAAAGCACAGCCTTTATATTTTGCCACTGCGTTCTCAATGTCCCTGTCCATATTCGGCCAATAAACAAAACTTCACATTAGGCTGTTCATCCTAGTGCTGCCTGGATGACCAGTATGAAAATCCTTTAATATTTGTTTTTGGAGTGTGTATGGAATCACCACACGTTCTCTATATAACAATACTGTATCGCAAAGCGAAAACACATTTGTTGTGTACTGGTCTCTCTTGGATATTTTTTCTTTTACTTTCAAGATATACTCGTCCCTGGTGGCTTCTTCTTTTATTTTTTCTAGAGTTACTGGAAGTTCCCGAACTGCATTACACACAGTAAATTTCAGCTCTTCTTCTGACTTCAGTGAGGCAATTACCGTGTCTACTTATGGTTCGCTCCTTTTAGGAATTAACCTGGACAGCCCATCAGCATAGCCAAATTTATTCGATGGTATGTACTCCATGCTGAAGTTATAATTTAGCAATATTGTAGCCCATCTTTGTAGTCGGTTTGCTGTATGCTTCGGCAAACCCTTTTTCGATCCAAAAATCAAAATTAGAGGCTTATGATCGGTTTGTAGCTTAAAATGTCGACCGTGGAGAAAACGGTGAAATTTCGCTACTGCAAATATTATTCCTAGCACCTCTTTCTCTATCTGAGAGTAATTCTTCTCAGCCGGAAGTAGTGCTCTAGAAGCATGAGCAATTGGTTTTACTTGACCATCTGTCATTTTGTGTAAAATACATGCTCCTATTCATTACGCACTTGCGTCGCAAGCTACTATGATTTCTAAATCCGGATTGTAATGGGTTAAAAATAATTCCAAGGTTAACACTTCCTTTATCTTTTCAAATGCTTTCTGGCATTCATTAGTCCACTTCCAGGGTTTTCCTTTCTTCAATAGTTCATTTAATGGTTCCCGAAGATCATACATTTTAGGGATGTATATTTGGTAATAATTAGCTAATCCCAAAAAACTTTGTAATGTGGTAATATCATTCGGAGCCGGCATGTCTTTTATAGCCGCTGCTCGCTCTGGGTCTGGCCTTCTACCATTCTTATCGATGATTTGCCCCAGATATTTCACTTTCTCCATAAAAAACTCGCATTTACTTTCCTTGAGTTTAAATCCCAAATCCTGTATTCTGGAAACTACTGCATTTACATGTTTCACGTGTTCTGCTATACTTGTACTTCTCATGAGGATGTCGTCCAGATACGCTACAGCAAAATCCAGAACACCCAACATCGAATCCATTACTTGTTGGAAAATGGCGGGCGCGACCTTAATCCCAAAAGGTAGTCTGTTAAATTTATACAGATCCCGATGTGTGTTAATACACAAAAGTTTAGACGTTTCTTTTTCTACTGGTATTTGCAGATATGCATCGCTGAGGTCTATCTTCGAAAATATTGTGCCTCCATTAAGCTTCGCAAATATTTCTTCCGCTGTTGGTAGAGGATAATTATAGTCTTTGAGTGCCGCGTTTAACCCCGTCGAAAAATCTGCACAAACACGAATTTCGTTAGACTTTTTTTTCATGTATACCGTCGGAGCTGCCCAATCACTATAGTCAACTTTTTTTGAGTACACCGGATTTCTCTAATTTGTTCAATTCTTTATCAATCTGTTCCATTGAGGCAAACGGAACATTCCTTTTCTTTTTGAATATCGCCTGAGCGTTTTCTTTTAGAAAGAATTTTGCCTCCATCTTGGTACACGTTCCCAAACCTGGAGAACAAACAGTAGGAAATGTTTCCTTAAGTTTCTTTATTAATTTTTTGGCTTCGGAGTTTAAACTTTCTACTTTATAACAGAAAGAATTTATCGGTAGATCCCATGATTGAAATTCTGTTATCGAATTCGTATCAAGTAAGTTCGTGGTATTTTGCATGACAAATAGTTTAACTTTTCGCGTTTTTTTTTATTTAACGTGACGTTTGTAACAAGTTCTCCAATAAATTGTATTTTTTCTCCCGTCACTGACTTCGCGATTTTCTTTGTCTTCATTAAATTTGGTTTCCCCAACTTCTTCTACGTATGCAAATTTATGATAGAGAGATCCGAACCAGTGTCAAGTTGCATTTTTATTTTTTTATTATTTATTTTCCAGTACCAGCCCCTGAACAAACACCAATCACTTAAAATTGTCTGCGCTTAACTCTGCTAGCTTGAATTCTTCACAATGCTTATTCATATTGGCTGCGTACGTTATATAGCCATGTTCGTCATCTTTCATCAAATTCAAACATTTCAACCTCTTGTGGAACAAAGATGTCTTTTTACTAAATAATTCACTTAATATATTTACCGCCTCGGTAAAAGTCAACTCGTTAGTTTTTTTCGGTAAAATGTAGTTTACCAATTTGTTATGCTCAGCAGTTCCTAATTTGCTTAAAAGAAGCCTAACCTTCTTTCCTTCAGACCACAAGTGGCAGTCCTCATTATACACGTCTGTATATTTTTTATAATATTCTTCAAAAGTTATCTCTTCATCTAGACTGTACGTGAATATTTCAATTGAATTCCGTACTGTATTCTCTGGGAAAGAATCATTTTGTAGACCTTTCTCTTTCCTGTTCTCAGATATTTCCAGAATTTTGCTTTGAAACTCCCCATGCATCTGTTCAATTTTTGTTGGAATTGCATTTGTTTATTGAAAGTTTCCTCCTGTAACTGCATCTGGAATGTTTTTTGTTGTTCTAACATTTTCGTTTCTTGTTCAACTGGAAGTTTAAAAAATCCTGGAATAGACTTGCATTCTTCCAATTTTTTTTCCAAAAAGTTTACACAATGCCTAAATACTGTCGAGGAGGTTCAACAACTTACAATTTAGATTAATTGGTTTTGTGGCTTATTTAACGCCGTAACGTTTTGGATTGTAAGAATATTTTTTTTTTTACAATTGAGTATTGCATTGATAATTCTTTTTGAGAATAACAATGATTTTTCCAGATACATACCTTTCCCAAGGGTATTTCCATGTAAGTGAATGTAACGAACCCGACTGGAATTCGAACTACAAAGTAAATCATAGTGCAAAGTTGCTAGACACGGACTCCTAGTAGAGAGCCGGGTTGTGGCACTTTGATCTCAGACACAGATACTCTAAGTCTAGGCAGACGTACCGATCCGTATGTAAACCAACCAGTCATTTTTCTCGTGTACTATGCCATCTTTAAGATAATTTTAACAAGTTTCGAATTGAAATTCTTCAAATTATACCCATGTTATTTTCTTTTAACCCATTTTGTTGACTTAAGGAAAATCAGAGATATTCATAATTTTTGAGTATGTTGTTTGATTTCGTTGTCCATTTGTCATATTTATAGAACGACAAATGTTTTTTTTTATTTGTGCCGTTACGCTTTGAAGATGTTAATTTATACTTTGGCTATTCATATATACTGTTTCATGCTTTGCAACCATTAACAATTATGGCATCATTCATAACTTTGGTAAAGTACGAAATTGGATTCAATTTGGTGACATTTAGGCTATAAATATAACTTAGGTACCTCCACGAGATACCTAAAAAATGAGCATAGCATGATGAAAAAGACGCCAAACTTGACGAAAACAAAATTTTATCGTCTAAATGTTTATGGTATTATTAAGAGGAAAGATCAAAATATTTTGGGGGTATTTTTTTTACATTTTTTAATCGTTCCTAATACATCCGAAAATTTCGTTAAAAATCTTGTTTTTTTTGAGTCAGCAAAATTGACAGATGGCAACCATTTTTTTTCTGTTTTATAAAATCAATGACAATCTCAGTTTGAAATTCTTTTAAATATCAATTATAATTTTTTCAAAACTTATTTTAAGAAAATCAGAAATTATAATGTTTATTTAAAATATTATGAACCAAGCTTAATTTAGCTTCTGCGCCGAAAAGATGTAATTTGAAAATAAAACAAAGCTTTCGCGTCACTTGACAGGTGATGAATGACATACTGACGGATTCCGTGAGGATAATTTGTTCTACGGAATGAGAAAAGTGAAATATTTTACATTTAAGTGAACAAATTATTTACCTCGTTATTTTTAAGGAAAACTTTCAGCGCTCTAATTTTTTTTTGTTTTTTGTACTTAGCTTTCACCTTTACGTTTACGATACTTTATGGAAAATATATTATAAAGAAATTAAAATAAGACTGTTACGAATGAGATTAAATTTCATAAGAAAGATATCTAATTAATTTATAGGTAACTTTCTTATGAAATTTCATCAGAAGTGTACATAAAATACTATAATTTTATGTACATTTACTACATTTTACTGTGTTATTTGTATTTCCATTCATTTTATTATTAATTTTGATATTTCATTTATGGAAAAAAATGCCATAACTGAGATTAATATAAAAATAAGATCAAATAAATTCCATAAGATGATACTGATATTTTATGTACACTTCTCAGTTGAAATTGAAAAATCAAATAAACTTCTCCACACGTGTTTCGCAAAATTAAAGGCCTTAACAGCGGAGAACAATGCTTAACTCAAATAACGCAACTTTATTGTATTCTGTTTGGTCTTCCGTACTTTATAATTACAGCCCGATTATAAATACAAAATTACATTTCTTAATTACTGCGAATCTTCTGATTAGTCAAAACAATACTAAATACAACGCACTAAAAAAAGATCTATCTCATAAGGACACTTACAAAACGTGCTGCGGCTTTTAACTAATTTTATAATATTTTAACAAGTTAAATGTAAAAGTCTATTATAATTAAAAAATAACAAATAATGGTATTAAAAATTCATTTTTCATCGAAAATTTTTTTGCTTTCAGAAAATATTGTCCATATTCATAAAAAACAACTAAAAGCAAATAAAAGCATTTGAAATTAAATAATATCTTTGTTTTATTGAGTTTTGTATGTTACAATTCAGAGCTGATTTTCAGGTAGGGGGATCCAATTAAAAATAAAAAAAAACATGATTTGCATTCCACAAAGCCTTGTGCTTTTAACTATTGTAATAACTAAACCTGACGCGATCGAATTTCTAGCGTTTTCATAAAATTAGTTATAGGGGAGGGTAATAAATATAAAAAATATTTCTGCGACGATTTAATGACAGAAAACATATTTATAATAATTTCGATCATCTGTGAATACTTTCTGGAAGTTTCATTAACATCTGACAATTATTTTCATTTTTGCAAGATTTTTCCAAAATAATGTGTGTCATACTAAAAAAATATATGTTTTTTTACTAGTTCCGGTGATACAAAGAGAAACAAGGATTTTTAAATGAAAATTCAGATTTTTCTTTCTCTTGCAGGAAACCATGCACTGTGTCTTCTTGCAATTGATGTTTAGTGCTTTCTTTTCTCTTTATTTTACTTGCTCTCTTTCTCTTGCTGATAAACATGCACTCTGCCATCTTGCAGTTGATGCTTAGTCCTTTCTTCTCTCTTTCTTTTACTTGGCCTCTTTCTCTTGCTAATAAACATGCATTCTGTCTTCTTGCAATTGATGTTTAGTCCTTTCTTCTTTACTAATAACACTGCTATCTGCATATCTTAAGATTGTGAAAATAATGAATCCTGGTAGAATTGCCTCATTGTATAGGTTAAATAAGTCCGGTGAGACCAAACATCCTTGTCTTACACCCCTTTCTATTTTTGTATATTTATTGAATTTATTTCCTATCCTAATGCAAGCGGTTTGCTGCCAGTATAGATTCTGGATTATTCTAATACAATTTCCAAATACTTCATGGTTACCTAGCAGTTGCAATAGATGTTTGTGACATACTTTGTCAAACGCTTTTGCCTAATGTATAAAACACATGCACACCTCCTTCATCATTTGTATTGCTCTTCCTGATATCATTATGAGCATAAATATTACATTCCTTGTTCCAGTGTCTTTAACAAACCGTCATCCTTTTATTTCTGGTTTAATTCCACTGCGCATTCTGTTAATCAGAATTCGGATGATAATGTTATATGGCTCATTAGGTTGATTTTCCGATGGAGTTTACATTCGTTTGCACCTGGTTTCTTAGACAGTGCCATGAAAATGTATCTACTTATGTCTTCCGGTATATCACCAGTGTTGTATATTTTATTTATTATATATGCAGTCTTGTTTATACAGGAATCATCTAAGGCTTCAACATCTCTATTACAATTCCGTCTGACCCTGCTGGTTTCTGCTCAATTTGGCCAGTGCTGATTTTACTTCAGATTTTAATATTTCTGATCCTTCGATATTTCTGTGTATTGTCGGTTGTCCTCTTTCACCATGGAAGTATGTATTCGTTCCCTATTTGAAGTATTTTTCCTTTCCCTAATATCAGTGTTGCATCCTTGGATTTTATGCATCCTGTTGGTGATCATGTTTTCTCCTGTTAGGGCTTTTATTTATTTTGCAAATATGAGGCTAATAGTAAAAGTGGGGCATAAACTGTCCTAGATCTGTATAGTTTAAAGTGACTATTTTATAGCCCGAGGTATGAAACAGGTCAGCCCCAATCATATCCCGGGGGTTATTCTGGACAAGGCTAGAATATGTCCGGGTATATTATGGCACTGGATTAATCTGGATTGCTACACTTATAAACATGTAATTGGGACTGTCACACAGTTTTTCACCGACTGGACAAATCATCCCACGTTGTGTTTTGATTCCTGTTTGCGTCAGTACGAACAAAAGCTGAGAAAGGCCCGGTGGAAGCTCAACAAAGGAACAAGAAGTGAAAATATCGCCACAGCGAGAAAAGAAAACACACATCCTGTTTTCAATATATTTGGTTATTGACGGATGCATCTGGCACAATCTGGAGTGCAGTTAGGTAGTTGACACTTGAGACATCTTCACTGCTAATTCTGTCTTCTTTCACAACAGGCTAACGGACCAGATCTTCCCCTTGATCAGTGAGAACACCGACCGTGCCTCTTCCATCTTTGACTGCATCTATTTCGACATGTCCAACCCACGGCTCGTCACTCCCTAACTGCTGGCTTCTGACTACCGTCTCGTCACACTCTACGGGTGGCTCGCAACTTATTATTCAAACAATGATTCTGTCTATGACCAGATCCACCTATCTCTTCCGTCTAAGTGGAACTTGATCTTCAAAGTCATCATTAATTTAATATTTGTCATTATTTCATTTTCCACTTTTAAACAGCGGGTAATCGCTTTGAAGATCACACCACTTGTAGACTTCGCTGTTCACCATAAAACACCAGACTCAGATAAAGTCATTTAGGGATCACTTGACTTCGTGTGTGTCCGAAGCCAATTTAAGCGAAGACTCATTGTGTCACACACCGGTATTTCAAACAGTTTTTAGGTGAACCTAAAAAGAATTTTCAATGATAAAAAGGGAAAATATAAATGAATAATTTATTATTTAAACGAACTTTGGTGCCTTTTAGCTTTTTTTTTCTTAGAATGGATTCCGAAAGTTTGCTTAAATTAAGAAGGTGCAAAATTATTTACTTAAAAGCTTTAATACAATATATAGTATTTATACATTGGTAATTTCTTTCACAAAAAGGTATTACTGGTAACATTATTTTTTGTTTTACAAAAATGTATTGCTGGCAGTATTTTATTTTATTTTTCTTTACAAAAAGCATATTGCTAGTAATATTTTGTTTTTTCTTTTACAAAACTGTATTGCTGGTAATATTTCATTTTTTTGCAAAAATAAATTGCTGGTAATATTTTATTTTATTTTTTACAAAAATGTATATTTGGTAACATTTTATTTTATTTATTTTTTTACAAAAAATGTATTGCTGGTAATATTTTATGCCATTTTTTTTTTACAAAAATGTATATTTTATATTATTTTATTTTAATTTTTTACAAAAGTTTATTGCTGGTGATAGTATTTTATTGTATTTTTTTACAAGAATGTGTTCCTGACAATAGTGTATTTTAAATAGATTGCTGGTAATATTTTATTTAATTTATTTTTTTACAAAAAATGTTTTGCTGGTAATATTATTTTTTTGTTTTACAAATATATATTGATGGTAATATTTTATTTAATTTTAATTTTTTTTTTTGCAAATAAAAGTGTTGCTGGTAATATTTGTTTTTTTTTGTATTTTTCACAAAAATGTATTGCTGGTATTTTTTTATAATATGTATTGCTTGTAATTCATTTTACTATAAAAAATATATTGTTGGCACTTTTACTACAAAATATTTTATACTTTCATAGTGTTTTGACCCCAGTTTGGGATTCACTATTTACTCATAGATGGGACTATTACAAGAGTAGTAACAGCCGACTTTAAAAAATGCGTAAAAAGCTACAGGTGTTAGGTATACACCGAGAATCGAAACCACTTCTTCTTTTATGTACCGTTTCCTTCAGGACGTGAACGATCATAGCTCTCCACAACATTACGCCATTCGGAGCTGTAAGTAATGTTTGTCGATTGACTGTCCCTTCCAGTCCCTGGCTTGCTACCCATTTGCGCAAACGCGTTATGTAGTCTAATCGCTGTTTTCCTATGCTTTGCTTGTCACTATATCTAGTGAGTGTTAATTTCTCCAAGCCATCTTTCTTCATTGTTTGTCAAAACGTTTCCACTGTCGTATCCTGATTC
>OZ038477.1:132222335-132244835 GCA_964036315.1 Acanthosepion esculentum
ACGACCGTTGATAATTTTTAAAATATTAACCCATAAAGCAGAAATACCATTAAGGACGATGCAAATCCTCTTAAAAGTAGATTTTATCTATCAGTCATCTAACAGGAAGTGCGAGCGATCGGTAGACGGTCAACTTCGGATAGGTCATGTAAATTTAAGGTATAAATGCCATATCCTATCATCGATTTTATTTTTTCATTAATGTTCACCCAAAACAAGGCCCAAGTGCCATTCAAGGGTCACTGTGTGGAGTTATATTAGCGTAAGAAAGAGCAAGATAGCAGGAAAGATAGACAGTCAATTCTAGACGTGAAGAGGTTAAGATTTAATTAACGAATAAAAAAAATCAGAATTCAAGCAGAAACGTTAGATAGAAGTCTCCAGTTTTAAGTAGGTTTGAGAAGCGACCGGAAACCCAATCCTAAGCAGGAAACAAACGATGAACTTCTGCTTCTGTTAAAAAGACCGGAGAGGAGTGTGAACCGGGTTGTAGGTGAACCTATCTACTCTTATTGGGAGGGGAAAAAGTGATAATAATTACTGAATAAAATTTCAGATTTCAGGCGGAGACGTCAGAAGTTGAAGGAACCGGAAACCCAATCCTAAACAGGAAACAAGGGTTAAACCACTACTCCTGTTTAAAAAATCGGGGAGGAGTATGAAACGGACGACAGGCAAATCTATCTACTCCTATTGAGGAAGGAGAAAATGTAATTAATTAGTGGAAAACAATTCAGAGTTCAGGCAGAGAATTTAGAAGTATAACCGCAAACCCAATCCTATACAAGGGACAAGGCTTAAACCTCTACTCCTGTTCAAAATGGCTCCCTTGAACTTTCTTCTATGGTAACTAGAATTTATAACTTTAAATGAATTTATTCAAACCGCAAGCCTAGCCATTATACAATAAAATTTGTTTCTCTATCCATCAAGAAGGGAGCGTGCTTTCTCATTGAAATACAAAGCTTTAGTGACGTGGTTTCTTCTGTCTGTATTTCTGAGATGAGATATTGTAACTATTTACACTATTTAGATTGTTCGGACTGTTTTCCTCATCTTTATTGCCATATTCACGACGTTTCGGTCGTTGTACGTTCCGGCCTTCTTCAGATGATATTCGTTGGATTTTATAACTGAACCCTTTATATACTCTACGGGGGTAAATTGTTTTAATTCCCTTTATTTAGTCTACAGGGGTAGATTGTTTTAATTCCCTTTATTTAATCCACGGGGATAGATTGTTTTAATTCCCTTTATTTAGTCCACGGGGATAGATTGTTTTAATTCTCTTTATATAGTCTACGAGGGTAGATAGTTCTAATATCAATAAGTCTACCCCCGTGGACTAAATAAAGAGCTCGGTTCGAAATTTCGACCAATGTCACCTGAAGAAGGCCGGAGCGTGCAAACAACAGTCTGAACAATGTAAATAGTTTAAATGTAGCTTCTTTTAGTAAACAAAAAAATGTTTAAATCAAGCGGTTTGCACCGATTTTAAATAACTTCATGCTCAAAGCCTCAAAATTAGATATTTGCGCCTGTGGCAAAGGTTTCGAACTCGTGTTCATGCTGCGACTAATTCATTCGTGTGTATTTAAGATCTGCAGTACTTAAGAATATAAATGCTACCATCTGTGAGTCCGTATCATTTTTCTTATTTACTAGACATTAGAAATTATTTTATTCTACTTAAATTACAAATCTTGTCAGCAACAAATTGCTTTCAGTTGTTTTTAAAATGCCAGTTTTATTTTATTTAAATTAAAGGCACCCACCCTATTATGTAACCGTTGGTCTTGTAGACAACGGTATTCACACTGATTGGTTTACACAGTTTTGAAGTCAGTCTTTCTTCAATCACCAATCTCCTGAGTACTGAATCGTCTTTTTCATACTAAATCATAATTTCCCACCAATATAATTTGCGAATGCTCCCGAAAATAGGTTTCAATTATCTAAACACGTTGAATAAAAATAGACTATTTGTATCAATATGTTTAACAGAACGCAAAAAAAAAAAAAATAAATAAAAAAATAAAAATCCTTGCCAATTTTCTTCGTCTATCTATTTTTTCGGTTATCGATAGAACATTTGTTAATTAATATATATTTTTCTTAATAAATATATTTTTAATATTTTGTGAATAAATACTATTTTAAAAAATATATTTTATATTCAAAATAAGGGAAAGTTAAAAGAGGAATTATCTTAAAAATTATTAAATAATTTTGGATCAGTCAAAATTTCTGTCAGATATCAAAATAATTTACCGCCAATTTCGAGGGCAAACATTTAGTCAGTGATTGTGCAGCATTAAACTCATGACGAAGGTTTTGCTGTCAATCTCGGAAAATTGCCAACCTGCTAAAAAAAACAAAACAAAAAAAACCAACAAATTATTTTTTATCATCTTTGTTTTAATATAAGGTACAAACAAAAGATACTTCAGCACATACAGGCCAAAATGCATCCACGTCGAGCCGACAATCTTCGTGCTATTCGCATACCAAACAACCCTTGCGGTAGATCAATGAAAAAATTAAGCCTCACAGCAGTAAATCCTATGGTTTGCACAAAAACAAGACTTGTTCTAAAAGTAAACAGTAACAATCTTCTGATTTTATGAAGTATGTAAAACGCAACGAAATTTAACCTGCTTTATTTTTGAAAATGATGACCGTATAAATATTTTCTTTAATCATTAACAATTTAAACGTCTCATACAGAGTGTTATATCATAGAATATATTACATTATATAATTATTTTGTATCATACAATGTAATGATTTTATATCAGGCCATATAATTATTTTATGTCATACAATATATTACAATATAAATATTTCATATAATACAATATGTTTATTTTATATCATACAATATATTACAATATAATTATTTCATATCATACAATTATATTACAATATATTTATTTTATATCATACAATATAATACAATATAATTATTCTGTATCATACAATATATTACGATATAATTATTTCATATCATACAAAATATTAAAATATATTTATTTAATATCATACAATATAATTATTTTATATCATACATTATATTATAATGTAATTATTTTATATCATGCAATATATTACGATATAATTATTTCATATCATACAATATATTACAATATATTTATTTTATATAATACAATGTAATTATTCTATATCATAAATTATATTATAATGCAATTGTTTTATATAATAAAATATAATACAATAAAATTATTTTTTGTGCATTATATTATAATGTAATTATTTTATATCATACAATATATTACAATATAATTATTTCAAATCATACAATATATTACAATATATTTATTTAATATGATAAAATATAATACAATATAATTATTTTATATCATACATTATATTATAATGTTATTATTTTATATCATACAATATATTAAAATATAATTATTCCATATCATACAATATATTACAATATATTTATTTTATATCATATAATATAATACAATATAATTATTTTATATCATACATTATATTATAATGTAATTATTTATATCATACAGTATATTACAATATAATTATTTCATATCATACAATATATTACAATATATTTATTTATATCATACAATATAATACAATATAATTATTTTATATAATACATTATATTATAAAGTAATTATTTCATATCATACAATATAATACAATATAATTATTTTATATAATACATTATATTATAAAGTAATTATTTCATATCATACAATATATTACTATATAATTATTTTATATAATACAGTATATTATAATGATGCAAACACCAACATATCAAAACATCTTGTATATACATTTTTAATCTAAATATTTTACTGTTACGCTGCATTTTTTCTTCATCAAAGATTCACTTTCCATCATTTTGCAACGAAAATCGATTAAACGCTTTGGTACTCTGTTGTTAACAAACTAGCCATAAATCCGAAACTAACTAGTAACATGGTATACCAACAAACTAGTGACCGCGACGTTCAAACGATGCAACCATTATCCTAACACAACTATGTAAAAGAACACTATTAAAACAACTCTTTCATACAGTTTTCATGCCTCAGAGATAAAACCGTTCACTCAGAATTTTTGTAGTGAACGTCACTTTTTTTTTTCAGTACCTCAACACTAATAAACAATTTTAAAATTTTGAACAGTGACGATGTTATCAAATGGGAAAATTGAAGAACAGTCTACCAACATAGCATATATTATGCTTCCACCATTCAGAAAAAGGAACCACATAGTATGGTTTAATTACCTACAAGGCCGCTTATACATCAGAAAAATAACATCGCAGCAGATGAAATATGCATACGTAGTAGACGCCTTTCCAGAAAACTTAGCAAATGAGCTTGATGACATTTTCGAAATTACCAACCCGTATGACTCATTTGTTGTTTTTAACAGTCTTTGAGTTTGAGAAGGTGTTTTGTGCTTAACGAAGAATACGTCTCGTGTTGATTTGGTCAAAAGAAATAACCAAAGAAAAATGAATAAAATGCAATAGAAATTTTAAGTCTAACGGGAAGTTTTAGTATTAGGATTATTCAGCATAATTCCTGAAAGAGCAAGTAAATTTAGGAATTTTCTCATGGCAGTCCCTGTAAGACGAAGAAATAAATGTGGTTAAACATAATCTGTTGTTGAGTGAAGGAGTGTGTAGGTGTAGTGTCTATACTAGGGGTGGCCAAACTTGCTTAATGTAAGAGCCACGTACGATAAAGTTCAGATATTTGAAAGTCGCAAGACATGAACAAAATTTACAATACGTTTTTGTTAAATACACATTACCATTAAACTTACGTTTTAATCTAATGGGGTATCAATTCATACCCAGTAAATAATTATAAAGCTTGAATTTTTTCTCATTTATCTTTTATATTGACTGTGATGAAAAAGGAAGCCCTGCCAACATATTTCCACGAGTCGCATATTAAAGACCAAAGAGCTGTATGTGGCTCGCGAGTCACGATTTGGATATCCCTAGTATACATCATGCGTTGTGTTGTAGGATTCGCATCCTGCCTCGATTGCGATGGTGTCCGAAAACGGCTAGACTATTGAAATTCGCACTACGCATGCGCCCATTGTTTTTACGGATACTCATAATGCCGAAAATGGTATTTGCTGCTAATATAGTTTTTAATGCATGTGCATCTAGCTAATAAGGGATTAACAAATGATGCACACTAAATGCAGCTATTCTAACCCAAGTTGGTAATTTTTGACATCGGTGACAAGTCTCCATCACTTCTTCGCCTTCTAAAAAAAGTGCGTTCTGTCACTGGATCTAACTAACGCCTTTATCCATATAAGGACATATAGACAGATACTGAAGCCGCTTATTGAATCAGTAAATATATCAACGCCACTAATAGAAATTGTAATCTTTACCGAACTTGCTGAAACTGCAGACTCTAGATACGAAGTGCATAATATAAATGCAGCGGCAAACCTGGACGTCAAGGAAAACAATTTATAACAAATATTATCCCCACTATGAATAATCCACAGTTGGAAATATACAACCTACGTGCACCCCATAGGTATCTAAGAAATCGGTAAGAAAAACACAGCAGTTAACGCTATAGCTACAAAAAGGGATAGAAAACAAAGCTACAATAAAACATTACTGCTTGTATCAGGAAGGTTTTGGGCACAGGATCACTAAGTGTAAGTTCCTATTCAACTTCTTCACACCAAAATTGGGGAACGGGGATCAGTAAAAGTGGTAACTGCATCTAGTAAGCCTTACAAATGCTGCTTATTGTTCATTTCGGATAAAACTCAGGGCAATTTTTGTGTGACACAGTAGCCGATCTCAGTATATTGTTAGCCAAGAACAAGAGTTGTTCTTCTGCGTTCATGACTCTCCATTCTTTGTAGCTCTTAACCCGATGAATACTCATTAGTAGCAGTAAACAACAGTATAAGACACATGACGAGAGATCTCACATCCTGAAGATTGGTATTAGGAGAACGTTCTCGTAGACATGACGGATGACAGTCATAAAACTATCGATCTTAAGTGTTGATTTTTATTACACGACAAACTGATGCGGGTTGTGAAAAAGTAGCGTTTATCAGATATCACAGCATCCCTATTGGCGAAAGGAATGTCAGCGAATACGCCTTCACTTGGGATTAGGACTTTATCGCTGGATAACAATCCATATAGTGTAGGTACCTCCATAGAAAAGCGATACCTAAGGTTTAAAATACTTTTTTAAAAATGAAATATTTTTCTTGAAGTTTTTATTTTAATTTTTTTTGAATAGATTAAATTTAACATTTCCAATACGCAAAATACTTTGCTGTATTTCAGAACGAATTTAAATTTATTGTAATGATCTTTTAAAATCGTTAAAGATATGTCAATACAACGTATTCCTCTTTATTAAAAAAATCTTTTCAAAATAAATAAGATTAGCTGATTTAAGGTTTAATTAATCTCATTTCAAACAAATGTTACCTATTTATGGTTTAAATTATCGCAGAAAAGTTTTTTTACATTGAGGTGTTTTTATGAGGCGTTGGCAACTTTCTCGCTAGACGGACGTTTGGGCATTTTTGGGAGGGGAGAATTACTGTAACAATTACTTGACGAATATAACATGAACGTCTTTTTATATATTTTTTAACTACTCAGTAATCTTAAAGAAAAAGGTAACAAAAAGGACACATACTCAGAATCAGAAAGAGACAGCTTAAATTTGGGGGACAAATAATGAGGAGGGTTGGCTTGAAGAATTTGGTACTCAGGATAAATCGAAGAGAAAAGGAACACAGGAAAGCAGTGGTCCGTCTGCTGACGAGATTGTATGAATGGATGGCTGAAAGGAGGCTTGGCAAAGGGGAGTGGGAGGCATGGGAAAGCAACAAATGTTGCTAAGAGCTACAAGGGAGAGGATTTTGGAGAGGGCCATGACTTCGGAAGGGTCAAGACACATAAAAGAAGACCCAGCAGATATGAAATGATACAAACAGCACATACTATACAAGGTGTCCCTAAAATCTGGACACACAGAAAATCTCATTAACTATATTTTTTTTACATCCACAGATTAAACATGGTTTTGTCGAAAGAAGAAAGAATTGACTTCATTTTCTAGGAGAAGGTGTACTCAAAGAAAATCATACATGCAACACACTTGATTGAATGCATAGAGTTAATGTGCTAAAATTGGCGGCAATGTGGATTTATTCCATCGAGTTCACGTGCATCTTGCAAAGCGCATCAACCTTTGCATCACAAATGATGGAAATCATATTGTTAATATTCCAATTCAATAAAATGTTGTTGAAAATTTAATTTCTTGAAAATATGAATATTTGCCTATGTGCCCAGATTTTAGAGACATCCTATATATTATGCAATTCTCATTAGTGCAACAAAAATGGAAGATTTTTGGCGGGAAACTTTTATTCTTATATGTTACTATTAAACAGTACGGACGCATTGGAAAGCTGACACTTTGCCATCTACACCGAACCAGGATGTGTCGTCTATACTCGTTACCTGGATGACATTACTCAGCATTCTACCGATATTCGACAAATATCCGACAAGGACAAAATGGCATACGCCTTTTTTTCGAACACCCCTGAACACTAATCATCTCAGTTGCCATCCTGACATGCTAGCAGAAAGAAGACACTTCTTTACAGCAAATATAAACAAATATTTAATTCAGACAATTCAAACAGTCGATTGCTTTTCAGCACTACTGATATCTGATGTGCTATATCAACCCTGAAAGCAAAATCATACGTACCAAACATTATACGAAAAATATTCTCGACCATTTTTTTTAACATGCCAGAAAGAAAGGTCTCTTCAGCGTGGTACGACTAAGTAGTGAGCTCGATACTCACTGCGTGCTCCATACTTTCGGCCATGTGCCACATCTAAGCTACGCTTAGAAAATCACCATACCCTAGAAAGAAAGCCATGGCGAAAACGATTCATGACGGTTTCGTTTTGCTTAGCATAAAAGATGTTAGAACAGTGACTCATAATTGCCTGTAATGACAGCAACATAAGATATTCTGTCGTACGAAATCACCAAAGGAAAACTGTGACGACATTTTCAGCATATCCACTTTGATATAGCGAACCACTCCCTCCATCAAATGGTTACACACATGTCTTAAGAGTTATAGACAGTTTTACAAGATGGCCAGTTGCAATTCCATTGAAAGAAAAGAGAACAGAATCACTAACCAAATATTTCAACTGATGGATTTCAAATTTTAGCGAACCGTTAGTACGACAGGCCGAAGACCGCAATTCAAACCTGTACTTTTAAGGAATTAAAATTCTGTTAGGCATTAAATATGTCAAAACGACAGCTTACTTCTCTTGTACCAACGGATTAGTGGAACTTTCCCACAGGCAACTTAATACACCTCCAGCTGCACACTTAAATCCAATTCACTGGAGCAGTAATTTGCATCTAATCCTCCTAACATTGGGAGGTTTTATTTAGAAAGACTTATAGTTCGCCACGTCAGAATTAGTGCATAGTAACACAAGTGAATCTACTGGGCCAATTCTTGATCAACTTCTTTGATATCTAAGCCACTACCAATTTCATGCAAAACTTTAAAGCGTTTATTCCCGAATTCTCTTTCTCTTTGCCAAGATGAACCAGTTAGAACACATCGATAACGAGTTATGTCACTATAAGCGAATACTTATTCCTTCGAGAATAAAAAAAAACATCTTCACCCAGTTTAGAATAAACCCTAGCGTATGCTTGATAGGACTGAAAAGTACTTCATTATCGAGAGAAACGGTCGTAGGTATACAGTTACGATCGATCGCTTAGAATTAGTTTACAGCGATTTCTTACAGATACTACAATACGATATGCTACTGAAATTAGAGTTAAACTTTCAAGAAACGCATCATGTTATATTCAACTCAAACGCAAATTACAATAGGCAGAAAAGTTATAATCACTAAACACTTAAAAACATATATTGGATATTAATGTTTCATGATAGCTATTACCGGCATCAAATCCAAAGTCTTTGGGTTTGCGTGTGAGCTCTTCGTTGTCACCTTCTAAAATAGCAAAATAATTTTGAGACAATCATAACAGTTGGATAGATATAATAAAAAGTCAAACATCAAAAGTATTTACCGTTAATAGTAGCGGTAAATCTTTCGTATGACACTAAACCACTGATTCTTAAATTTTGACTTGTCCGCATTCTTTTCAAACCACCAACCAGTTTACGCAACCCTTTCAAACCAGAAACCAGTTCTCGCACACCTTTCAAACCAGCAACCAGTTCTCGCGCCCATCTCAAACACCTACTAGTTCTCGCACACCTTTCGAAGCACCAACCAGTTCTCGCACCCCTTTCAAACCACCAACCAGTTCTCGCAACCCTTTCAAACCATCAACCAGTTCTCGCACACCTTTCAAACCATCAATTCAGTTCTCGCACACCTTTCAAACCAGTAACCAGTTCTCGCACACCTTTCAAACTACCAGCCAGTTCTCGCATCCCTTTCCAACCATCAACCAGTTCCCGCAACTCCTTTAAAACTACCAAACAGTTATCGCAGAACCTTTTAAACCACCAACTAGTTCGCGCGCCCCTTTCAAACACCAACCAGTTCTCGCAAACCTTTCAAACCACCAACCAGTTTTCGCACCCCTTTCAAACCACCAACGACTTCTCGCACCCCTTTCAATCACCAACGAGGTCTCGCACCATTTCAAACCACCAACCAGTTCTCGCACTCCTTTTAAATCACCAATCAGTCCTCACACCCCTTCCCATCAACCAGTTCTCGTACCTCTTTCAAACTTCCAATCAGTTCTCGACCCCTTCCCAAGCACCAACCAATTCTAGTACCCCTTTCAATCCATCAATCAGTTCTCGCACCTCTTTCAAAACCCCAACCAGTTCTCGCACACCTTTCAAACCACTAATCCGTCATCGAGCCCCTTCCCAAGCAACAACCAGTTCTCGCACCTCTTTCAAACCATCAACCAGTTCTCGCACCCCTTTGAAACCACCAACCAGTCTTCGCACCCCTTCCCAAACACAAACCAGTTCTCATACCCCTTTTAAGCCACCAACCAGTTCTCGCACCCCTTTCAAACCACCAACTAGTTCTCGCACCCCTTTCAAACCACCAACTAGTTCTCGCACCCCTTTCAAACCCCAACCCAGTTCTCTCACCCCTTTTAAACTTCCAATCTGTCCTCACACTACTTTCCAACCACCAACCAGTTCTCGTACCCCTTTCAAACCACCAATCAGTTCTCGCACCTCTTTCAAACCACCAACCAGTTCTCGCACGCCTTCCCAACCACCAACCAGTTCTCGCACCCCTTTCAAAACACTTATCAGTCCTCCCACCCCTACCCAACCACCAACCAGTTCTCGCACCGCTTTCAACTCCCCAACCTGTTCTCGCACTCCTTTCAAACCCCCAGCCATTTCTCGTACCCATTTCAAACCACCAACCAGTTCTCGTACCCACTTTCAGAATTGATGAAAAACAATATTGATCTCATGTGTAAATAACAAAACCATTGTGTTTATTTTAATCTTTATTCACATAACCGACAACAAAATAATGCATTACAAAACCCCAAATTAAAGCGAATTATGCTAGTAATTCTTTTTCAATACAATTTTAAAATGACAAATTAATATTTTTTTATAAAAGATTTACGTTTGGTAATATTTACCAAAATGCCACACAATAACAATAACCTAACTAAACTGTAATAAACATTAAATCTCACCTATAAGTTCAATTAACATCAATTGTTTTTTCTAATTTATAAACTTAATCAGCAACAATTAACGCATGCATTCATATAATTCAAATTCCTTCCTGAAAATATTAACGAGGTTTTAAATATATCTATGTATAAATATTTACACTATCCCGACTCATAAATAATTACCGTATTTCCCCATGTATAATACGCATTTTTTCTAAAAAGAAAAAAATAAGCAAAATCAGGGGTACGTATTATGTACAGCTACAAAAACTGTTTAAAAAATAATATAAATAAAATAAAATAAGAATTATCATAAAACTAAATTAGAATAATATTATTCTATGTTTAAATCCATTTTTAAATAAGAGTAAGAAACGTTGGTCGTAATGAAATTGCAGAGGTACAATTTATAGGGTTTGATTACCAAACAAGGGGTGCGTATTATGCATTTTCTTACATTATGGATGAAGGCGTATTATACATAGGGAATTACAGTATATGTAAGCACAAACACAGTTTAACAATATTTAAACATTACATATGAGCAAAGACATCTCAACAATATTTGAGCAATACTGTTATAGAGGAATAAAATATCGCTGCCGACACTTGAATTTGAACATAGATCGCCAGTGAGTAAACACAGGCGATCCCATTATTGAATTAAGTAGACCATGTGGCCATAGAAGAAACGCATAAGTAGGAAGTCGCGTGACGTCTAATTGATCGCTATTTTTATACTATACGGATCCCCATTTCTAGTCTATCCTCTATTACTATACGAACCGCTATTCTCTACTCTATTCACTAAACTATTTCTCTATTCCGATCACTATACGAATTACTATTACGAGTATTACCATGCAAGTACTATTAGTGCGAGTGATATTTGAAGGCGTCTGACACCAGTATTACTCAAAGGCGTCTGTAGTTTTATTTGCGATTACAAAGTCACTACTACAACGAGCATTTCGAACGTGACAATGAGTATTCATCGACATTACAAAAGTGGCAACGAGTGTTCGTTGACATCACAGAAAGTTCTGTTCTTTATCAAAACAAATTTCACACTGCAGGGTTTCCAACTTTACCGCAGTTTTACCAGCAATTTGCGCTCGTTGTATTCCCTAAGTATACATTTGCGCTATTTTGATTGTAGTAACTGGTAAAATTTCTGCAATGTAAACATTTATGTAAGATCGCCAGAAATAATCTAGAGTTTCCTTAATATACCAACCCCAATGATTCAGTATCCTCGCATCCCTCTAGGAGCCGATATCGCACCCCTAGAAAACACTACACTAAACGAAGATTTAACAAACTAAAAAAGTTCTGAGAAGGTTCTCCATCAAAAACAATCATTCTGATCGACTTTGTTCTAATGTGCAGGCACACGCAAAAAAATTTACACACATAGCGATTTCCAGGATTGACACGTGGAAAAACCTCGCGGTAGATAAATGAGGCCGACCAAGCATATCCACACAGCTATAACACCTATGATCACAAAAAAGGCTTCACGTTACTCCCATACCAGACAATCCTTGCAGTAGATAAATGACGCCGACCAAGCACATCCTCATAGCAATAACTGCTATGATAACAAAAAAAAGGCTTCATGTTACGCCATACCAGAAAATCCTTGCGGTAGATAAATGACGCCAACCAGACACATCCCCAGATCAATAACTCCTATGATACAAAAAAGGCTTCACGTTACTCCCATACCAAACAATCATCTCGGTAGATAAATGACGCCAAACTAGCACATCCTCAGAGCAATAACTCCTATGATACAAAAAGAAGGCTTCACGTAACACCATACCAGACAATCCTCGCGGTAGATAAATGACGCCAACCAAGCTCGGCCTCGCAGCAATAACTCCTATGATACAAAAAAATGGAAAAAGGTATACAAATATTTATCTTTGGTGTTTAAAGCAAAGAGTGGCTAATTCCGATATTATAAATTTTATAAAACACACTTGACGTTTCATAGTTGAATTCATTTTTTTACGAAAAGGCGGTTGAATTTTTTCTTTACTCACTCGCAATTCATCTTTCTCACACACATTTTTACATATACCTTAAATGTATTGTAACATTAAATTATACTGTATATAAATTTTGAATCTACATTTTTTTGTTTAAATATGCTCAATTCTTCATCAAATGTAGAAATACGGCGATTTACTTTCCGCAACCTATAATAAAAATCGTTTGATTTTATAAATCTTAAAAAAAATAATGTTTACTCAATTCAAGGCTCAAAAGCCACACAAGGCAGAGAATTACTGAATAAGTTGTGTGATATGAACGTAAGATATGGAGGATAGTTCTTAGTAAATATTATTATATAAATATAGAGAGTTGCCCTTCTATATTATATACAACAAGCAATATGGCTTTCGCTTCTCTGGGTCAACTGCTGATGCACTAACGATTACTGTTGAAAGAGTTTATCAAGTTTAAGATAAGGCTATTGCTTTGGATATCTCGAAAGCGGTTGACAGGGTTTGGCATACTGGTCATCTTCATAAGTTGAAATGTTTAATCTGATTCAAACTTTCTTATAAAATCGCGAAATGAAAGTTGTCTTGAAGGGCCACGCTTCTAGATCATTTTGTACTAATTAAGATGTCACCCAGGTCTCTATCTTTGGTGCTACTTGTTCTTGAATTTTCGTCAATGCTTCCTGATGATATCATTTCTCAACTTGGTATCTATGCTGATGACGCAACCATTTACTCCAGTATCGACATTGTTTGATCAGTTCGTTATGGTCAGATTGGCGGCTGATCTAAAGAATAATTGTTAACTGGGGCAAGGAGTGGCTTGTTAATTTAACGCCTCCAAAACGAAGCCTCTCTTTATCAATCGCCTGAAAGACCGTTTCCAGCCTGCCATCAGCATAGCCAATACTAACTTCCAGAAGTGACTTGTTGCGCCTTATCAAGCTTACATTCTGGGCTGACATGAAGTGGAAAGATTATATTGAATCCATTGCTAAGAAAGTTGGTTTGCTGTGTCGTACTAGACAATTTTTTCTCTTCTGAATTTATTTTTCCATATTTATAAGTCTACCAATCGTCCATGCTTTGAATATTTCTCCCACATATCGTTCGGTGCGCCTGTTGTATATTTAGAGATACTTGATAAAATTCAAAGAAGAATCAGCAATATTATTGATCCTGACCTGGCGGCTCGGCTTCAGTCATTTACGCACCGCCGTAAAGTTGCCTCCCTGTGCCTTTTCTATAAATACTTCATGGTAAATATTCGGATGAACTCTTCGCTATGGTACCTTGACTTTATAAATTTAAGCGCAGGACTAAACTGGCGTCAAGGTCTTGTCATTTTACAGTTGAAATGGCTAGATTTAACCATAAGTTTTCTCGTACTTCTCACTTGTGGAAATCTCTTTATGCTCCATGCTTTCAAACCAAATTTGATCTTCAAAAATTTAAATGCAATATCAATCGTTATCTACTTGTTATAAATAATCAAGAGTGGTCTCCCCTTGTTTTGTTACTCTCCTCTTTGAGAGAGCTATTTCTGTTTACTGGGTCTATAAAAGGACACTATACGCGAACCTTATATTTTCAGTTGAATAAAGCTTTCTTAAAGCCTACACCTGCGTACTTTTGTCATTATACTGCTATCTTCTTCATTACTATTCTTCTATTGTTTTTTTTCTTCAATAATATTTCCCCTTTTTCTTATTCGTTCACATTCAGTAACCCTTTATGTCTTAGTGGCTTTACTGCCTTGGAACAAACAAAACGATGCTAAAAAATGAAACTAGTGCATAAAATATTGAACTAGAATCTCCGAATCTCGTTTAGTTCTTATTTCGGTGATGTTCAGTTGTTGTCCGTCCCGTTTCCACTGAGTCCAGGTACACACGGCTCAATCCTGGGGTGCAGAATTAATTTCAACTCGGAACTAATTTCAACTCGGGACTATTCAAACGAAAATAAAATTTAATTTATTCATTTTCTTAAATTTTAATCATTAACGGTTTTTTGAACGAGAGTTTGTTTTTTTTACAAAAAAAAACCCAGCTAAGCAATCTACTGTTCTTGCTACAAAGAACATTGCATTTTTATTGGATCAGATTTAAATGAATAAAAGTAAATAGAAAAAGTACCACTTTATTCATTTGCAACAAAAATGAATGAAAATTGCAGAAAAGATGAATTCTGAATTATCTTATCTACTAAGGATTTTCAATTCTAAATTAAAAAATGAACATCAACTCATTGCATTTTGTTTAAGAATTCACGGATATTGATAACTTTGTTTTTAAATCGAGTTGAAATTAGTTCCGTGTTGAAATTAATTCCAAGATGAAATTAATTCCGAGTTGAAATTAGTTCCGAGTTGAAATTAGTTCCAAGCTGAAATTAGTTCGGAGTTAAAATTAGTTCTGAGTTGAAATTAATTCCAAGTTGAAATTAGTTCCGAGGTGAAATTAGTCCTAAGTTGAAATTAGTTCAGAGTTGAAATTAGTTGTCACCCATCGATCTAGGGGTTGAACTCAAATTTACTATGTTACCATCGATACACTATTTCGGACATCTGTTTAAAGTCAATATTTAGTAACTAGTTTCACTGATGAGGTCCTTTCTCGTTCATTTTATTCCCTGAACCAAATTCATGAAAAGTCTTTTGAGAATGAATCATTGTTGGGAACAAAAGCAAAGAAGAAAAAAGTGTTTTCTGAAAGTGCTTACGTGAGAATCGAAAATCGCTTTTGAGTTTCAAATGTCTTTCATACAGACTGAACGTGGTTGGACTATTCGAAAATAGTTGTCACCAAGGAAATAGAGAAATCTAAATAAACAAACGATTTGAAGAATATTATTTTAAGTAATTTTAGTGCACTCTTTTTTAAATGAATTATTTTTTGACATTATTGTCCAAACGTTTGAAATCATTGGTCTTTAATTCAAGAAGGTCGTATTATTCAAATTAACCAGCAAGGCATTTTATTCTTTTTACGTCGACGTCAAATTTTTCTTTCTTGCTTCAGTTACGAATTTTCGCTTAGCCTCGCTTTCAGTTTCTACTTGTTTTTCATTTGTTATTCGATTAAATGTTATTCTTCATTTCTGTGTTATTTATTTTTCCGAATTTTTTCTTTCGTGTTATTTTTCTTTTTCCTTGTTGCTTTCCCATTCTTTCAGGGCCTCTCTTTCCTCCTTTCATTGGTTTTCCATTAAGGCTCGCTACCAAAATCTCTTAATGTTTATTTGTCTGCTTTTCACATAAACAGTAAATTTCTCACAATGTTCCAGTTTTCCAGGGAATTGATTTTTTTCATTATTTTTTTTTAAAGTAAGGTTCACCCTGTACAAGGCGCGAGGACCACTCTAGGTAGAGGACCACTGTCAAGTGGTAGTTTATACGGATAGGAGGGGAAGAAAATAGTTAACTCTAGACTTGAACAGGTTAAGATTGTAGTGATCGGGGAAACATCCTCTTGGGAGTCTGCTGGGAAGAAGTTGGCGGGAAGAAGCTAAAATTTTTATAAAGATCAGAATAAATGTTTTTTTTTCATCTTTCTCGAACGGACATTATGATGAATTGGTAGATTCTGCAATCATAATGTTTTTCAGTAGCAATCCATGGCAACCGTTTACAAGTAGCGGTCGCAATCCATGGCAACCGTTTACAAGTAGCGGTCGCAACCCATGGCAACCGTTTACAAGTAGCGGTCGTAATTCATACTAGTTCACAATGTCTTATTTGTATCTCGTTTCAGTTGACAGTGACGTTCTTCCGCTAAGCAATCCGAGACAAGTCTGTTGTTGTATGCGCTACACCACCCCGCATTTCAAAAATGGAATTAATTTGTCAGGCTTTACTACCCACCATTGCTTACAGTATCCGATGTTCCAAAACGGTCTCCCATCTAAGTGCCGACGAGGCTCGATGCTACTTAACTTCGGTGATCGAACGATAACCGGAGCTGTCAGCGTGCTTTAACCGTAAATAAATGATAATCCGGTGTTAAACAGCAGACGAGGGAAAACTAGCCAGTCAAGCAGACACACTTTTTGCTTGGTTTCAATGAAACATACTGTCTGGTGTTATTCTGACGGAATATTGCGTCATTTTTTAAAACTAATTTGGGAGATTTCTTCTGTTGTTTTATCTTTATGCATTACACTAAATTATCTGTAATATAGTGTGTACGAATCAGAGGAAATAACAAATAATAAATAAGTTGATTTTAAGGTCTGTAAGTGAGAGAGAGAGAGAGGTGGTCCCACGTGTTGTTGAAGATGTGCCATTTTCTGAAAATAGAAATATCTGAGTTTTGAAGATTCTCCAATGTAAACCTTATGGAACGGAGGAAAGAAAATAAAAACGAATAAATGATATAGGGTTGGCTGACTGTTTCACCTGGGTGTCAGATACACATCCCGGTTCACAAAAACTATTTAAAAAAAGGAAAAGAAAAAGAAAAGAAAAGAAGGATGTGAAGGTGCCGATATTGTGAAGCAAAAAAAAAAAAAGAAAAAAGATGAGAAAAATGGAGAAACTTGACAAAAACGTTTTATTTGAAGTGCAGGGCAGAAATGAAGAATCATTTTAATCCTTATTTTCTACATTATGAAAAAAAAAACACTTCAATAAAAACGAATATTGAAGAATATCGAACGTTTCTTAAGTACCACATATAAACCCTATCAGCAGAATAAAGCGCCTACCGTAGCGTAAGGCAGTGTCGGAGTTAGCTCCTCCTTAATTCCCAAATTGTCACTAGGGGTCATTCTCCCTATACTATAAATACTGGGCGACTTCTCGCCTCGTTCTCTTTCCTTCAGGCCTCGTGCCGCATTCCACCTCGCGTGGAGGTGAGGTAAATCCTCTTTTTCATTTCTTCATTTCAGCGACTACAATGTAAGCTCTCTTAGAAGATCCGTGTCTTCCCATTCGTGGGAGACGCCGTGAACATCATACACGAACGTACGAACATTCACCAAAATACGAACATTCACCAAAGAACAGACACCAATGTTTACACACACACAAATGTTATTGACCATTGTAAAATTGTTTTGTTTAATACATATATTTGTTTATATATCGGTTTTGTTTGTCTTCTTTATCTTCAGTTGGACTTAATTCAAGTTCGGCCATTTTCTTGTAGTTGGACCTTTTAATATTCTAGCAGGAGTTACACACGTGTTTCTAATAGAACAACACGCAAACACACACAGTCCACTACAATAGTTTCTTTATAGTCGCTTACTTTTTTCTTTTTAATCTTTCTTTTCCTATTTGTTTTAAAACTTTATTTTCTTTCTTTCTTTTTTCTTTCTTTTGTCGGAGTTAGCTCCTCCTTAATTCCCAAATTGTCACTAGGGGTCTCTCTCCTTATACTATAAATACTGGGTGACTTCTTGCCTCGATCTTTTTTCCTCGGGCCTCGTGCCGCATCCCACCTCGCGTGGAGGTGAGGTAATTCTTTCTCTTCTTTCTTCATTTCAGCAAACACTATGTGAGCTCTGACAAAAGACAGCGTTTCCCATTTCTAGGAAGACGCTATGAACATTACGAACACTCACCAAAATACGAACATTCACCAAAGAACAAACACAAATGTTCACACTCAAATACAATGTTAACTGTCTATGTGCTTTGTAATTTGTTGTTAATACATATATTTGTTTATATATATATATATATATCTATATATATATATATATATATATATATATATATATATATATATGTCTTGTTTGTCTTCTTTATCTTCAGTTGGACTTAATTCAAGTCCAACATTCTCTTGTAGTTGGACCTTTTAATATTCTACCAGGAGTTACGCGCAAAACAACAACAATTCAACACGCAAACCCACACGATCTTCTACACCAGTATCGCCGATTAAATCAGTGCTGTAGTATGTTCAATCCGCATGGGTAACTTGCATTTTTGCCAAATTAACTTACGTGGGTGTAATGACAAAAATACACAGGTGTAGGCGATAAGAAAGCTTTATTCAACGGCTTATTTATTATTGTAAAGTACACAATAATTGTGGCACATGGCCGGAAGGGGAAGTGGGGAGAGGCTGGTCTTTTCTAACTATCCTAATCCTAGTTAATCACGATTGCGATTCATCCATCCAATACAATTGATCCACTTATCACAAGAATTCATTCATCACCAGTCGATCCTGCATATACCACAATACCAAATATTCACAGGCGGAACCTACAAAAACACCCCATGATATAAAAATTTCAAAATGACTAAATACAAAAATATATAAAAATTTCAAGCTTTATTCAACTGAGAATACAAGGTTTGCGTATAGTGTCCTTTTATAGCCCCAGTAAACAGAAATAGCTCTCTCAAAGAGGAAGTGACAAAATAAGAGGAACCACTCTTGATTATTCATAACAGTTGAATTGGCAAATAGGATTTTGTACCTATTTGTATATAAGTTATACATTTATCTATTTCTGTTATCATACATTATTTATAAAAAGAGTTTTGAAAGAAAAAATTATTCACAAAAATAAATTTTATAATCAATATATTTATTCTTATAGAGAAAATTATTAGCGTTATGTGATAAAGCGCTTAACAATGAGATTTTAGAGAGTTTCATGGTATAAAATAAACTATGCTTCAGAAATGTATTATTTCTTTTCTTACATTTTTGCAATGTATTTTAAAGAACTTGTAAAATATTAAATTGAATTTACAGAATTTAATTATGACATTAACTTTCTGTGATAAAATTAATAATAAAGAACATTTTCATTAATTAAGCAGTGTGAAAATTCATATTTTTTCCTATATTTACGAAAGAAGGGAACATTAAAATTCAACATAATTTTTTTAAATACCTATCAGAAAGAAAAAAATATTCATAAAAACTAAATTTTAAAAACAATATTTCATTTTTTAATGAAAAACAGTATAATAAAGAATAATATTTTACATATGTGATATAATTCTTAATGACAATGTTTTGTCAATTTGATATAGTTAAAATAAAATAAATGAACCTTATATTTACTTTAGCATCTTAAATAATAAACTTAATTTAATCTAAGAGTAAAAAGTAAAGTTTTCTTTTTGAAAAGTCTAAATTGTAATTTAGGTCTCTGCATGTCTGTCCACAGTCGTAGGCCACAGTCGCATGGCTTCCAGGCCTGATATAGGTATCGCCTTGGTCGATACGATTATAGCATTTTAAACTTTGACCTTTTGTCTTACTAAATATGAAGTAATAGCTAAATAAACCGACTTTATTCCAGTTACATCACTGTTCAAATTGGTGTCATAAAGCAGTTCTCACAGACAAATATAATATTTTTAGTCATTAGCTTTTTATTTAAAATACTTTTCAGTCCTTTCAAAATATCTATTTGAAGTGAAAGAATGTAATAACTATGTCTGGTCCATATCTATCTATCTATCTATCTATCTATCTATCTATCGATATATATATATATATATATATATATATATATATATATATATATATATATATATATATATGTATGTATGTATATATATATATATATATATATATATATATATATAATCTCTCTCTCTCTCTCTCTCTATATATATATATATATATATCTACATTCATCTATTCTATCTATCTACAGGGTGCAATGTATAAATTGTCGTCCAAATTATGCAAAAAGGAAAATAACACTGACATCACATTTTAACAGATATATTTACCAAAATTGTACTAAAATATCTTGAAATACTAAAGAATAAATTTATTCAATAAAATCGCCATCGGCTTCAACCGCGGCCTCCAGAAGACTTCGGAATCTTCTGTAACTCTTTTGGACGGTGTCCTCGTTTTAGTTGGTGAATACTGTCATAATCCTTGCCTTCGGTTCATGTTTTGTGTTATAATGACTTTTGTTGGTCTCTCTCTCAACTGAACGCCACACATAATAATCAAGGGGGATATTTTCAAAGATGAGCTTAGTACAGTAAAAGGCCTGGTAAGAATCGAACTCACTACATCATTAATCGTTAGCATGTTAATTTGTTCCACCGAAAAGGGACCATATTCTATTAATATATAAGTGCGTATGGATGTTCCTTTTGTCAGACTTTAATGTTTATTCCGATCGAATTCTTTCTTTCGTTCTTTCTTTCTTTCTTTCTTTCTTTCTTTCTTTCTTTCTTTCTTTCTTTCTTTCTCAATCTGTGCATATCGAAAGTCAGACGTATTCATAAAGATTATATTAAACGGATAATTTTTTGTAGCGTACATACCTAACATACTTCACGTTATTAAAGAATTTGTTAGATAATAAAAAGTTTTTTTTTAACTATACACTTTTGTTTAGATTGTTAATGCTAAAACTGATAGAACATCGATTGCTGTAAAGAAGAGCAAAATATTTGTCATGTCTAGAATGATCTCTTTAGACACACCTAAATGCCCGGGACGGTTAGATTTGTTTGTAGATTAGAATGAGAGCTTAATAGTCCCGTTACTTAGCAACCAAAACTGTCGACCTGAATTTATTGCCCACTTCCCTCAAACATTGGCTAGTACCACATTTACAACCATATAAAGTTCACTAGGATTTTGCAAGGTATATTTACAAAAAAAAAAAAAAGAAAAAGAAAAAAAAGAAGCTTTTTATCTATTTCGTAATTCCGTAAAAACGACGAAGGTTTTCTTAATAGTTTGTGGGATTGATTTAGTTTATTGTCCTCTACTCTGGGTTGAGGGAATGCGAATAGAAATATTGTCAATATCAAAAAACGAGGAAAATTTTGTTTACGTCTTAAAAACCAGCACATGAATATTCAGGTATTACATAAGCTTAAACATCGCACATTTGTAAGATCAATGGATAATTCATAAGTGTTTCACCTTTCTACATCAGTGCCAGTCATTCTATATCTTTGTCTATTTCTATCTTTCGCTCTCTCTATGAGAGGGACGGCATAAAAGTTAGGCGAACAACAGATGTAAAATGGTTTTCTTAATATATATATATATAGCATAATGAGAGGCCACGTATACTTTCTTGATATGTATATAATATCTGGATAAAATAAATGAAACAAAATTGGGTGTTTTTTTTATGAAAGTACTTATTTCTGTGTTTTTGTATTTATTTATTTATTTATTTAATATTTCAGACCACCTAGGTCTTTCCTCAGAAATCAAATGAGATACTGTGTTTGTGTGTTTGTTTACAGCGTTTGTTTACAGCGTTTGTCGTGAAGCGTGCATGTCACGTGATGTGCAATGCGACTTTGTTTGAATTTTTGGCGGAAGACTGATGATAGTGTCTTAAATGTTGTTTAAAAGGTTTTTTGACCATAACTCAAGAAATATTTCTTAAAATATTTTTAACTGTTGAAATATTTATGTAGATTTAAAATATCCACGTGTTTGTTTACCCCTAGTTTATATGTGTCTAATTTTAGAATTCAGTATTTTTCTTTTTTTCTTCTTCGTATGTGTGTTGTACTTAAATTACTGTGTTTGTGTGTTTGTTTTTAGACTCGGACGACACGTGGTGTGGAACGCGATTGTGTTTGATTCTTTAACGGACATCTGCTGTTTTGGTTATTGTTTAAAAAGGATTTTTTACCATATCTAAAGAAATTTTTTGAAGAAATATTTTAACTATTGAAATATTTATACTGATTTAGAATACCCAAGTCTTTGTTTAACCCTAGTTTATATGTG